>OU015762.1:38403405-38540142 GCA_907173295.1 Fagus sylvatica
TTGACTTTACTTCTCTTCTCAGTCGTCGCTCACTCTCTAAGCTTATTCTGATGCCAACTAGGCAGGGGAGCTTACCGACCATCGTTCCACTATAGGGTATTGTTTTCTTCTTGGTGACTCCTTCATCTCTTGGTGCAGTAAGAAACAATCTGTTATTGCTCGTTCTAGTACTGAGGCAGAATATTGAGCACTTGCTGACACCACTGCTGAGCTCTTTTGGTTACGTTGGCTTCTCCAGGACCTAGGCGTTGATTGTTCTACTATAGTTCTGATTCATTGTGACAATCGAAGTGCCATCAAAATTGCCCACAATGACGTCTTCCATGAGCGTACTAAGCATATTGAGATCGACTGTCACTTTGTTCGTCATCACTTGCAACAGGGTACTTTGCAGCTCTATTCAGTGTCTTCTCAAGACCAGTTAGCTGACATATTCACCAAACCTATGCCTCCAGGCCGTTTCCGTGATCTTATCTCCAAACTCAAGTTGGTGTCTCTTCATCCAACATGAGTTTGAGGGGGGATGTTAGAATATAAGCCCAATGGGTCTTAGGCCCAATACATTGTCTTGTAGAGCACTCTTATTACTTGTGCAATACTCACACCTCTGACTATACAAAGGCTCTCTCTTGTACTATATTATTCACATAATACAATACACAGACTTTCAGTCTTTAACAATTCTATTACATGCCCATGAGCTTGGCAAACAGTTCCGTGTTGTAGTAGTGGACTCTCGGCCAAAGCTTGAGGGGCAACTTTTACTTCGTAGGTTGGTGGGAAAGGGCCTTAGCTGTACTTACGCTAATATAGATGCCATTTCTTATATCATGCATGAAGTTACTAAAGTTTTTATGGGAGCTTCATCAGTATTATCTAATGGAACAGTTTACTCAAGAGTTGGAACTGCATGAGTTGCTATGGTTGCCCATGAATTTCGAGTACCAGTCTTAGTATGTTGTGGGGCATATAAATTTCACGAAAAGGTACAACTTGATTCAATATGCTCGAATGAGCTTGGTATGCATCTCTACAGTTTTAGAAATTGCAAGTGCTTTCAATTTATGATTGCCCTTGTGTATCTCTGTGTCTGTTTCATCTCTTGCAGGTGATCCAGATGCCATTTCAAAAGTTCCTGGTAGAAAGGACATCAACTATTTGGATGGTTGCACTAACAGTGAGAATTTGCAACTTCTGAATTTGATGTAAGTGTTGATTATTTAGGTGATAGGCAGCCCAAGTGACACATTTTTCTAACTGACCTTGAACTTCATATTCTGTTGTGTTGACTCTCCCAAAGATATATATATATATATATATATATATATATATATATATATATATATATATATATATATATATATATTATCCTTTCATAGTGTGTCTTATATGACTGTGGGATACACATACTCAGAGAGGAGATAATACATGTTTACCTGATACAGGATTCTGGCGGGTGAAGTCGTGTATCCGAGGTTTATTACCTATGGGTGGGTGTGAAAGATCTTATCTTTATATGGATCCTCGTCATATAAAAAATAAAAATTTAAAAAATCATGACACATGAGATAATTATTGCCTAAGAACATGCAATAGCACAAGAATTACAAGATTTCAAATATGAGGCAATACCAATATTAAATTTTGGTATGTTCATTTAGGCAATTAGATTGGGAATCTGTTTGCCTTTCTTAGTTTATCCTGCTTATATCACGTAGGTACAAAGTTACTTATAAATCTTCTCTCTTAACCATCGACTACAAGTTTCAGTATTTTCGAAGTAATAATCCATTCTCGTACATAATAGTGGGTTCCATTAATTAAATTTATGATGAGATTCGTTACTTATGTGATAGGAAAAAACATTACTTCATGTTGAAATATTGAATCATGGTTGCATATAACTCTTACCTAAAGTCAAAAGAGTGGAGACTCTACAAATTGGAGAAAACTAATTTTATGATTACTCCTAAGCTAGTGAGAATCCCTGAACAACTTTTTTGAGTAGACGTGAAAGGACCTTAGCCCAAGAAGGGAGACAAAGGATCCCCTTTACCTTAATCCCCTTGGGGGCATCAACATTCCCATTAGGTATAACATTCAATAGGATTGAGAACGAGGGAGTGGAGATGCATTTTCTTATCATGTTAATCCAATGGTCATAGAAGCCTAAATATCTAATCAATTTTAGCAAGAAGTACCATTCCATTAAATTATAGGCATTTTATTTATTTATGAGTAATGCTTAAAAAATAACAAATTTCACTCATCACCGATATCACTTCTATTATCTATCATTAACAACTTGCTAGCTCGACAGTTGTGAAATTTTTTGTGATTGTATACTTATTGCCTTTTTCATATCTAATTTCAAGGTTATAGATCCCTTCCTCCCCTTCATTTTTTCATTTACCCATGGTTTTAAAAATCAGACAGGATCAGTCGATTCAACTGTGAATCTGTCACCATAGTGGGTCTAGTTATATGGAAAACAAAAAATTTAAAAAAAAAAAAATCATAAAAAACCGATATCCAGACCGATTTAATTGGTTCTAAAGTTAATTGTAATTTGTAATGAAGGAGAAAAAGATATGTGGAGTCTTGCTAAGGAGAAATGGGGCTGAAGTGAAGAAAGAAAAAGTGAGATATAAGTGACCGTTGAAAAGAATTTGCAACAGATATTGATGTAAGATTGATTCCTTAATTCCATTAAAGAAGGTGTTGTGTTCACTTTGAGCTAGGATGCCAAGATCTTTAGGAATAACGTTCAGTCATGTGCCTGATGGGAGGGAGAAGAGCATTCTGGTGCTTTGATGGTTGTTTATAAAGAATTTGATGAACCATGAAATAGAGGATAAAAAGGGAAAGGATGTGATAGGGGCGAGGTGGCATTTTCTTAATGAAATCCTATTGGCTAGTAAGATTTCATTAAAGATACATCATACACCCGTTTAAACCCAATACCCCACCTAAAGAACAATTGGCCCACTTTCTAATAAGTCCAATGCAATTCATTTACTTCTAGCCTAGGCTCTTTTTAGTTTGAACCCACACCAAGCCCACTTGCTAAACTCAAGTTCTAAAAGCCCATCAAATTTTGTAATGTTAATATGTTTGGTTCTATTTTTGGTATTTTTATTTTCTTAATATAAAACTCACATAAACTTTATTCAAATGTTTTAGATATTTTTAGCAATATTATATGTTATAAACTTATAATATATTTATATATTTTTAAAATTGTTAAATAAATTAAGGGTAAATTACACTACTCTTCCTCGAGGTATTGCGAAATAACAATAAACCTTAAACTGTCCTAGGTTTTTCCGTTACTAATCTTAATAAAATATTCTCTCTTTTTTTTTTCTTTTTTTTAAGATTTTGTTTTTTTAAAAGACTCACTCTTTCCTCTAGTTAGAAGTTTGGTAAAAAAAAATACTTTTAAAAAACATATTATTGTGTTAAGGATAGTAATGGAAAGACTTATGACAGTTTTATGTTAAAACTAAAGAGTGTGACTATCATTTCGGCTCAAGTTTGAAGTTTATTGTCATTCCTGCAATACCTCAAGAGAAGGTAGTGTAATTTATCCATAAATTAATTATACACATATCGGTTCGTCCACTGGTCCAACCTCGGTTAGACTAGGGAACCCAGAACCACTCTTTTTTTTTTGGTTCTTTGACCAATCCGGTTTTTAAAACCTTGCATATAACAAATATGATTTCTTAAGAGATTACTGTATTATCTTGGGAAGTATAAAAGCTCCTCACCAAGGTGAGATAATTCTGGGAAGTAAGGGTGTGCATCCAACCCAACTTGATGCCTTGGATTGGGTTTGGAGGGTTGGTGGGTTAGGTAGGGTTGGAAATTTATTTATTTATTTTTATTTTTATTCTTTTGTCAATTTAGTATGTCAATTTTAGTACTATAGAAAATAGACCCCTTCTATTGATCCTTTATTCTGTTTTAATGTTTTTTGTCTTGTTTTGTTTTTTTTTTTTTTTTTTTTGCCAAATCATTAAAAGAAAAAGAAAAAAGAAAAAGAAAAAGGAAGAGGTCTGATTGCACTTGAATAAAAGTAGGTCTTAGTTCATGATTTTTTAATGATTTGGTGAAAAAAAAAATTAAAATACCAAAAAAAAACCAGTACTAATGCCTTTCTATTGGGCAGAGAGAAAGAGAGACATTGTGTACATTTCTCCAATGCAAGAAGGCGCCACAAATAGAAGTAAGGTATTGAGAGTCTGTGAAGAGCTGGAGCCCTCCTAATTGATAGCCAAAGATAAAAATAGAAGAAAGAACATCCTCTTTTATCATATGTTTTTCTCTATCTCCCTCTCTCAAACTGACTATACCAACCCACATCAAAAGACATATACTAAGCATGTAAAAGCCCTATCTACGTTCGACATTCCATTCTCTCCCACTGCCTCCTTTACTCTCTCTCTCTCTCTCTCTCTCTCTCTCTCTCTCTCTCTCTCTCTCTCTCTCTCTCTCACACACACACACACACACACAACAAAACGCGTCGCTTGCACAAATCTCTCTCTCTTCTCGCTCACCAACTCTTTACTTATGCATATATATTTTCTTACCACAACACGTTGAGTTTTATTTTTCTCACCGTTAAATAATGAGTAGAAACTTATTACAACCCCATTTGGTTAAAGAAGTTTTAGAAGAAAATTTCCAAAATACGTTACAAGTTTTTAACCCATATATGCCTTTAGGGATAATAACGTAATTATAGCCCCCGTTATCCCACAAACACAACCAAACTCAAATCCCTATTTTTAAATAGAGTAAGACAATTTAACAACTAACTTCCACACTTTCTATAACCTTGATTATGCTTTTGTGTTGGATCTTGAAATAAAGACGAAAAAGAAGAAGAAGAAATTCATGGTATATCATCGTTTTTGTCTACAAAATGCAAACATGTAATTACTATTAAATGGAAATATTTGTGCTAGAAGCAAAACAGAAGAAGGCAAAACTTAATTTGCAAACATGTAATTACCATATGCTTTGTCTTGATACAACTTCAAAAAAGGTCCAAAAAAAAAAAATAATAATTATTCACCTTGTTTCCATCCTATCGTTACACTTCTCCACATTCTTGTCTACCAAATATATTTCTTGATTCATCAACTGCCACAATGAAATTTCATGAAAAGGTTTGGGCAGTGGTGACCTGCGAACAAGAAATTCTTGTGACACATGTTTCATTGTAGGCCGTGATTTTGGATTCGAGCGCAGGCATGCCAATGCTAGCGTTACAACTAGAACCAAGCTCTGAGAAATTGTTTGGTTGATACGAGGTGAGAGTCGTGGATCTAAGACATCTTTCAGAATGATATGTTGAGACGATGACGATGCTAATGAGGAAATAAGCTCTCCTGGATACCTTCCCAATATCGTTTCTAACGCCACTACACCAAAGCTATAAACATCACATTTTTCGTTCACAACCATGGTGTAGGCAAGTTCTGGAACAAACAAAAATAAAGTGAATGTACAACTAAACTACTAGGAAGCTGTAAGTTAGCAAGACAACTAGGCAACCGTTGGACACATATTGCCTATTTGATCTTTCCAATAGATATGTGAGGATGCAACCATTGTTGAACCTCTCATTTCTATTTGATAGAGTATGTGTTTGTTTTTACATTAAAGCAAAAATGTTTACATGGGGCTTACCTGGGGCAATATATCCATAGGTTCCAGCGAGTGTGGTGAAATTGGAGGAATCAGAATTTAAGGATCTAGCTATGCCAAAATCTGAAACAGAAGCTTCCTAGTTCTGAATTTAGTAGAATATTGCTAGTAGTGATGTCGCGATGGACAATTGTTGGGACACAATCATGATGCAAGTAAGATAAAGCATTTGCTATGTCTTTAATGATGTTCACCCGCTTCTTCCAATTCAATTCCACTGCTTCAATATCATTGTTTAGGATGCAAAATAAGCTTCCTCTTTCCATGTATTCATAAACCAGAAACATGCATCGTTTGTGTAGACAAAACCCATAAAGCTTCACGATGTTACGGTGACGAATTTCAGACAAGACTTTGGCCTCATTCCTAAAACTCTTGTCAAAAGCCGGCTCCTCAGCTTCTAAACGGTGAAGTTTTTTAAGGGCAATCACTTTTCCATTGGGGAACTGTGCCTTGTAAACACTGCCATAACCACCAGTTCCAATGCAATATCTGATGTCAAAGTCCTCTGTTGCATTAATGATGTCTTCATACGCAACATTCCCATCATAATTCCATATCGAGAATACATCCCCATTCCTCATTGTTCTAGAATCAGATCTAGTGTTCCTGATTATCTTACGACGAGAGACGAGCACAATTACGAGAAATAAGAGGCTTAAGGAAATGACAATGGGAACAATAATCTTAATACATTTGGTTGGGGGTGCTGGAAAGCATTGAGGGAAACCTGAGGTGTAATCATCACTACATAAATCCTTGTTGCCCAGAACTGTATCAGAATAAAAACCATATGGGATTGGACCATTCAAAGAGTTGTAAGACAAATTCAAATGCCAGGAGAAATGCTTAAAAGAAAGATTCCGTGGAATATTACCGGTGAGCTTGTTATAGCTGAGATCCAAGTCGGCTAAAGATTGCAAGGTCCCAAACTCAAAAGGTATTTCTCCACTAAACATATTATGGCTAAGGTCAATAGTAGTTAACCATAATGCGGAAATCACTTCAGGAATGCTTCCATTTAAGTAGTTGTGGCTTAAAAGCAATTGTTCCAGAGCGTCGAGATTCAAAAGTTGAGTTAGGCATGGTCCACTCAACTTGTTATGCGAGAGGTCTAGGACAGAAAGATTGATGAGATTTTTCATATGGGGTGGTATCCTGCCAGAAAGTTTGTTTGAGGAAAGATTAAGATATTGTAATCTGGATAGCTGAGAAATCTCATTCGGTATGAGGCCAGATATGTTGTTCCATGATAGATCCAAATTCGTCAAAGCTTTCAAATCTCCAATTGCTGGATTTATGGAACCGTTCAACTGATTTGAATAAATGTCCAGGTGGCATAAATTGATTAATTAACCGAAGGATGGAGGAATTGTACTGTTAGAATATAAGTCCAATGGGTCTTAGGCCCATTACATTGTCTTGTATAGCACTCTTCTTACTTGTGCATTACTCTTATCTCTGCCTATATAAAGGCTCTCTTGTACTCATTTATTCAGTTAATACGATACATAGACTTTCAGTCTTTAACATGGTATCAGAGCTAAGGCTCTAATATTGTGCAGTTCTAGTCTTTCCAGGCGTTCTTCCGCTGCCTCAGCTGTCTCCGGCACTACCCAGCCGCCACCGTCAGAAATCCGGTTGCTTGCGCTGCCAAGAAGCTGATTCATCGCCGAACAGACTTGCTGCCACCCTCGGTTCTCCCGCTACAGGACTCCAATCACAACACCTCTGCAGCCGTTGGAAAGATCTCGAGAAGCTCGACCCAACCGTGCAAGAATCAACCCCATACGACGTCAGACGCGCCGCCACGCGCCGCACAAAGTTCCGGCGCCGTTATCCTCGGTTCTCCCGCCACCGGACTCCGATCACGACACATCCACCGCCGTTGGAAAGATCTCGAGAAGACTGACCCAACCGCGCAAGATTCATCCTCATCGGAGCCCGGACGCGCCGCCACGCGCCGGTCAAAGTTCCGGCGCCGTCAAGGTCTTCTTCACGCGCCACGTCAGCCTTAGCCCTTCACTGCCACGTCAGCCCTAGTTGACCAACGTTGACCGTTGACCATTGACTGTTGACTTTGACCGTTGACCATCGTTGACCGTTGACCGTTGACTTTGACCGTTGACCAGCAGCGTTGACTTTTTTCCAGAGTTGACTTTTTGCAACCCAGGTGCTCCCTACCCAGTTTTTCGTGCTGATTTCATTTTTGTGGTCTGTTTTTGCAGTTGAGATTTCGTTATGGCTCAAAATGAGATAATTTCGAAACCCATTCACGTCATTCTTGATGGGGATAACTACTCTCTTTGGGCTCAAGGTATGTGTAGCTTTCTCAAAGGTCGCAAGCTGTGGCTTTATGTGACTGGGCAACGTCATCCTCCTACACCACAAAAGGATGAAACTGAAGATGCCTTCGCTCTTCGACTCGAAGATTGGGATGGTGTCAATCATCAGATCATCACGTGGCTCCGCAACACCTCCACTCCTTCTGTTAGTATGGAATTTGGGGGTTATGACACAGCTAAGGATGTGTGGGACATGCTTGCTTCTCGATATGCTGGATCAGATGGTGCTCGAGAACATCACCTCATGGTTACTTTATATCAGCTGCGCCAGGATCCAGGTGAGCGCATCACTGCTTTCCACAGTCGTATGAGGTTTCTTTGGGATCAACTAGCTGCTTCTGAGCCAGTCATCAAGTCCGTCTCTGATGCTCAGCTTGTCAGTACACATCGAGAACGTACCCGTCTTCATCAGTTCTTAATGGGTGTTCTTGATGACTTCGAGTCTGTACGCAGTCAGTTGCTTAATCGTTCTCCTCTGCCCACTGTCAATCAAGCTGTTAATGATTTGGTCCGTGAGGAAACTCGTCTGAAATCCCATCGCTCTTCTCAGCCTCACACGACGGTTTTTGCCACTCCAGTATTAGTTGATCCCACCGTCACAGCTCCGCCGAAGGGTCATGATAAAAGGAGATCAAACAAGAAGAATTCTCATCTCATTTGTGCCTTTTGCAAGCATCGTGGTCACACTATTGATCAATGTAACATGCGTGCCCGCATTCTTCAGCGCTCTGCAGCCTTGACTGCCTCTGAGTCTGTACCATCATCCGATGTTGCACCTTTTGATCCTGTCTCATTGACTACACCTACTTACAGCATAGCAGATCTGCAAGCTCTCTTCAATCAGGTTCAAGTTCTGTCTTCCAGTGCATCCAATCCTGCTCTTTCTGTGACACCAGGTATCTCTTCTGAATGGTTTTTAGATTCTGCCTGCTGCAATCACATGACAGACAATCCTCACCTCACAAGTGCCCACACTCCTCCTGTCTTACCTACTATTACCACTGCTGATGGCTCTGCCATGACTGTTAGTCATGTTGGCTCCATCTCTACCCCCAACTTATCTGTCTCTGATGTCTTCTGTGTTCCTAAACTGCATCTTAATCTTTTATCTGTTGGTCAACTAACCGAACTTGGTTTAAACCTGTTATTTTCTTCTCGTGGTTGTCTTGTGCAGGATTCTCGGACGGGGCAGATCGTTGGGACCGCGCGTAAGGTTGGACAGTTGTTTGAGCTTACTTCCCTTCACTTTCCATCTTCATCAGTCTCCGCACCTGTTATTGCTGCCTCTGCCTCCATCGAGTTGTGGCACTCTCGTTTAGGTCATGTTTCCCTTCCTCGTATTCAAACCTTAGTATCTAGGGGTCTATTAGGTTCAGTTTCTTCTAGTCCATTTGATTGTATGCCATGTCAGCTCGGCAAACAACCTGCCTTACCTTTTAATAATAGTGAGTCTATTGCTTCTGCAACTTTTGATCTTATTCATTCAGATGTATGGGGGCCCTCTCCTGTTCCCACAGTGGGGGGGTCAAGATATTTTGTTATTTTTGTTGATGATTTTTCTCGTTACACTTGGATTTATTTAATGAAAAATCGTTCTGAAGTTCTTACCATATATCGTGATTTTGCTAAAATGGTTCAGACTCAGTATTCTAAAGCTATTAAGGTATTTCGCTCTGACAATGCACGAGAATATAGACAAACTGATTTTTCTACTATTCTTAAACACTATGGAACCATTTTTCATACTTCGTGTGCTGGCACCTCACAACAAAATGGACGAGCTGAACGTAAACTCCGTCACATCCTAGATACTGTTAGGGCTCTCACCAATGCCGCCTCCACTCCTGTCTCATTCTGGGGTGAAGCTGCTCTCACTGCAGTATACACCATCAACCGCTGTCCTTCACCTGTCGTTCAAAACACAACACCATATGAACGGTTATTTGGCACAGCTCCAAACTATAGTCTACTCAAGGTTTTTGGTTGTGTCTGTTTTGTTCTTCTTCAACCACATGAGCGCACCAAACTTCAACCCCGCTCTCAACTATGTTGTTTTCTTGGCTATGGCCTTGAAGAAAAGGGGTACCGGTGTTATGATCCAGTCGCCAAACGTCTTCGAGTCTCTCGACATGTGGTATTCTGGGAACATAAGATGTTCTATTCCTTACCTTCATTTTCTGCAGGTAATGATGATTCTCAGGCTGATCCTCTACCAAATCTCTTCCCTGAGATTCCTTCCCCTTCTGCTGAGTCAGTTAATCCCATCTCCGACGAGTCTCCCTCTGCTGATCCCTCCTCTGATGTGTCTCCTACAACCGATCCTACCTTCAACGAGTCTCCTCTCTCTGCCCCTGCTGCGAATCCTGTCAGCACTACTGCACCTGAGCCTCGTCGCTCTCATCGGGTAAGTACTCTTCCCTCTCATCTTCGTGACTTTCACTGCTTTTCTGCCTTTGCCACCTTACATGAACCTCACACCTTTCGTGAGGCTTCCTCTGACCCTTTATGGCAGCAAGCTATGAAAGAAGAATTGGATGCATTGCTTAAGACAGGTACTTGGGATCTGGTTGATTTGCCAGCTGGTAAATCTGCTATTGGTTGTAAGTGGGTGTACAAAGATCAAGACACGATCAGATGGTACTGTTGATCGCTACAAGGCTCGTCTCGTTGCCAAGGGATTCACTCAGGAGTATGGTATTGACTATGAGGAGACATTTGCCCCTGTGGCTCGCCTCTCCTCTGTTCGTACACTTATCGCAGTTTCTGCTTCCCGACATTGGCCACTTTTTCAGATGGATGTGAAGAATGCCTTTCTTAATGGAGAACTAACTGAGGAAGTCTACATGCAGCTCCCTCCTGGTTTCTCCCAACCTCCAGGCTTTTCTCACAAAGTGTGTCGCTTACATCGGGCACTATATGGTCTAAAGCAAGCTCCACGAGCTTGGTTTGCCAAGTTCAGCTCCACCATTTCTCAGCATGGTTTTTCAGCTAGTTCATATGATTCAGCTCTGTTCTTCCGACGCTCAGATCATGGTATTACCCTTCTCTTGTTGTATGTAGATGACATGATCATTACTGGTGATGATGTGCAGGGCATCCAGGATCTTAAGCGCTTCCTTGGTCAGCACTTTGAGATGAAGGATCTGGGTCCCCTCAGTTATTTTCTTGGTCTTGAAGTCTCTTCATCCTCTGATGGTTACTATCTCACTCAAGCCAAGTACACATCTGATCTTATCTCTCGAGCTGGAATCACGGACAGCAAGATAGCTGACACACCCATCGAATACAACAATCGCCTGAATACTCATGATGGAGAACCACTTCCTGATGCTACCCTTTACAGACAGCTAGTTGGGAGTCTTGTTTACCTCACTGTGACTCGACCGGACATCTCCTATGCTGTTCACATTGTTAGCCAGTTCATGGCTGCACCACGGTCTCTCCATTATGCTGCTGTACTTCGGATTCTTCGGTATTTGAAAGGCACCTTGTTTCATGGTCTTCACTTCTCATCTCAGTCGTCGCTCACTCTTCAAGCTTATTCTGATGCCGACTGGGCAGGGGACCCGACTGACCGTCGTTCCACTACAGGGTATTGTTTTCTTCTTGGTGACTCCCTCATCTCTTGGCGAAGCAAGAAACAATCTGTTGTTGCTCGTTCTAGTACTGAGGCAGAATATCGAGCCCTTGCTGACACCACGGCTGAGCTCCTTTGGTTACGTTGGCTCCTCCAGGACTTAGGCATTGATTGTTCTACTGCAGTTCCAATCCATTGTGACAATCAAAGTGCCATCCAAATTGCCCACAATGACGTCTTCCATGAGCGTACCAAGCATATTGAGATCGACTGTCACTTTGTTCGTCATCACTTATTACAGGGTACTTTGCAGCTCCGTTCAGTGTCTTCTCAGGATCAGTTAGCTGACATCTTCACCAAACCTATGCCTCCAGGCCGTTTTCGTGATCTTATTTCCAAACTCAAGTTGGTGTCTCTTCACCCAACATGAGTTTGAGGGGGGATGTTAGAATATAAGTCCAATGGGTCTTAGGCCCATTACATTGTCTTGTATAGCACTCTTCTTACTTGTGCATTACTCTTATCTCTGCCTATATAAAGGCTCTCTTGTACTCATTTATTCAGTTAATACGATACATAGACTTTCAGTCTTTAACATGTACCAACAAGATTGTTAACACCAAGATCCAAAGAAACCAATTTGGTCATCCTCCCTATAGTTGAAGGGATTGGATGAGTAAAGCTATTATTATGAAGGTGCAAGTACCTCAGCTTTGTCATGTTGCCTATTTCTAGGGGAATGGAGCCATTGATTTGGTTGGAATCAAGAAAGAGATGGGTCAATTTTTTCAAACAACCCAAAGTAGGAGGAAGTGGACCAAAAAGATTGTTTGAATGTAAATCAAGATGAGTGAGACTAGTCAAAAGTCCAAGAGTTGAAGGGATTGAACCACTGAGAATATTATCAGAGAGGTTTAGAGAAACCAGATTTTTCAGCTTTCCTATTTTTGAAGAAATTGGACCAAAAAGATTGTTTGAACCCAAATGGAGAGTCGTCAAATTCTTTAGATTATACATTTCTATAGGAATAGTACCGTTGATGTGATTTGAATGTAAATCAAGGTGAGTGAGACTAGTCAAAAGTCCAAGAGTTGAAGGGATTGAACCACTGAGAATATTATCAGAGAGGTTTAGAGAAACCAAATTTTTCACCTTTCCTATTTTTGAAGAAATTGGACCAGAAAGATTGTTTGAACCCAGATGGAGAGTCGTCAAATTCTTTAGATTATACACTTCAACAGGGATAGTACTGTTGATTTGATTTAAATGTAAATCGAGATGAGTGAGACTAGTCAAATAACCAAGAGTTGAAGGGATTGTACCATAGAAGTAATTTCCACCCATGTATAATTCAACAAGGCTTTTCAGGTTTCCCAATCCTAGGGGAATTGGACCCCTCATTTGATTAAAAGAAATATCAAGCTTCACTAATTGAGTGAGGTTTGTGAGTGAGAGAGGTAGTTCACCTGAAAGAAGATTCCGAGATAAGTTGAGGTGGGTGAGTTTAGAAACACTACCAATCTCAGGTGGGATTCTCAGCCGCAGCCCCACTCTTGCTAGATTGAGTCGAACCAAATTTGGGAATGAAGAGAAGTTGAACTCCCCGAAGTAGCATTGCTCGGAATTTGAGTCGATCCAAACAGAATCATTTAGTTTGATCTCTTCGACGCTTCCATCATAATTGCAAACTATACCAGGCAACTCGCAAGAACTTAAGGTGGTTCCCTCACTCCACCTGGGCCCCCACCAGCCAGTCTTGTTTAAAACTTTTAGTTCTTGTTCAAGTGACGATGATTGGGATCTTGCAACAAATGCAACTGTAGTAGCCACATGGATTATGATAATAGCAGTCCAAAGGAATATCACAAGGGAAATGGAAATGGAAACGGAGGCTGGCATGTTTAGAGAATCTAATCAAAACAAGTGTAATTGATGATTTTGATTGTTATGCTTGGCTGATACGTTCACAATTTTTGGATAAAGGAGGAAAATGGAATTGGAACAAACAAGGAATTAAAAGAAAATAAATGGATTTAATTGAGGAAATCCTAACCTCAAATGGATTTAACTGAGGAAATCCTGACCTCTAGATATAGGTTTTTTGAGGAAACCCAACCTCCCAAGAGTCTTAAAGACTACAAATATTTTTATGATTAATGAGATAATTATTTTGAAAGCCAAATGTTGGCTTTATACAAAGTTCTACAACTTCCACTACCAAAATAATAGGACCCATAAACCAATTAACACAAACCTAGGAACCACTTTGCAAATAACATGCACATAAAGTGGACCACTATAACTGAATACAAAAGACTAGGTAAACACTAACAAGTAACAACCAAATCAATGTAAATAAAACAAATGCATTTCCATGTTCTTGGTTCTCTACATCATGTACCTAACAAGAATAGTGGGCTACCCTTGTATGTATTACAAGAACCATGTATGATCGTATCATTGGCTTGTGGGCTTTTGGCTCATAGACTGTTTTTTTATATAAGTGTGGCTACGGCCATAGAGATACAACTGTCCTGATGCATGTATGTACTGGGACCGACGAGAGCTTGGAAAAATGTCTTGATTTTGAAAGTGAGAGAAAGCAGTTCTTCTAGTCGCGAAGCTTCTTTGTATTTGCAAAGAAAATGTGAGGCACTTATTGATGTTTGAAAATTAGCATATGTCTTTTCACTGTAATAACCAAGTGAAAAGAATGTTTATTTTTGTCCCATCCTAAGTCTACTCCTAAATCTTAACTCTTAACGTGATTATTATATAATAATCATCAAGATTAAATTTGTCAAAAAAAAAAAAAAACTAATTAAATTTTTAAAAATTAAAAGGATTTCTTTTTATAAAATGAAAAAATAGATATTAAAATTATCGAAGTTTATAAATGAAAATCCTTGATTTGGAATAGTGAGTGAAATAGGGATGGTGAGGAAGTGGTTATCTTTTAAAATTTAACCGTTAAAAAAATTTGTACACAAAAAAATTAGAGTAAAAAACTTGACTAAAAAATATGGTCAAATCTTTATTATTGAATTTTTAAGAATGGATTAAATTTCCTCTATAATTACAAAAGAAACATCATCGTATTATTCTCTTCAAAATTGGTTTAGATTCGAAAATTTCAAGAATACAAGTTAGCCACAAACGCATGAACAAATTTTTAGGTTGTCATGTGTTCTTCAAAAGCTTGGTAGGAGCTTTGAAGTTCAATGGAGGGGCTTAGTTTTGATATGATTTAGCCATCAATTTTAATTATTCAATTGTAAATGTTCAAATAGTTCTACCACAACTTGTATTTGATGATAATTATCTCAAATTTATTTTTTTATTAAAGATAAATATCAATTATAATTTGGTGATATATATAAATTTAGGGTTTCACACTAAATTAAATTGATCAGACCGTCTTAATTAATGATACGCGCATGATTCTAATTTGGCCTTTGTATATGTTCTTCTAAGTCCACTTGATGTGACGTGCTGACGTACAGAATTGGAGTTGCAAGTCCTCTATACAAGGACGAAGACTTTAGGGAGTTATCATTCCAAGTCCTCTAGAGTCTAGATACTAAATAGAAAGAGATGGAGGAATTTGTCTTCCTTTTATGGGTCTCACATGATTTATTAAGGGAAATTATATTTTCACACTCATTCTTGTTATTTCCGCACTAATAATGCTGAAATAACAAAAGGTAGTGTGGAAATAACAATCACCTTTATCAGATCGGTGTCATCATTTATGTGGCTTAAAACAAATATTTTTCTTTCTCTTTATCAATCCTCATGTGTGGAATGAACCTAACCCGCTGGTGCCACACAAGAGTTCATGGGGGAGGGGGATGGAGTTTGCCTCATTGGAGGAGGAAGACTCCACGGACCTGATAATCTCCCATCTACAAGGTCAAAATGACTTTACCCACACGCACAAGTTGAGTTGTAGGGCTATTCATTCAATTGATTCAAGTTGACTCAAGTCAACAAGTCACAATTGAAAATTAAATTGATATGAATAAGATTCACCAAATTATTAAAAACCGTTTCTTCATTCCAAAACTGTTGAAAACTGTCCACTATCTTCTGAAATAATAATATCTCGAAATAACTATTAGGATGTTTACTTGGGCCGAGGCCATTGTATTTGGGCCTTTCCTTAACTGACATCATGCTGGCTGACAACGTTGGGCCAGTTTCAGGCCATTTCGTGTCTTATGGTATGCCAACTGTTGGGCCAAACCTAGACCAACCATATGGCCAAAATTAAAATTAGTACCAACAATAGTTAAGGTTTTATCATATTCTTTTTAGGATGTACAACATTTGGTATGGTGTGGCTCCGTATGCTAAACAAAATCATCATCCCTAGATCCAGTAAAACAGATAGAAAATAACTGATGTTTTCTTAAAATACAGACCAATACAATCATTTGATGACAAGAACTGACCCTGTAATTAAAATGTGAATAGAAGATACACCTCTTGGTCACTTTTGTGAATCATATAAATATACAAACTGTGCCTACTCTGTTGATCTTCTCTGGGCATTGCCATTGGCAGGAGTAACAATTGCAAGTGTAACAAAACCACCCAGGACAACTATCAAAATACCCAAAAAGTTGACCAGCAAAGCCTCCGTTGAGTAGCGTGATATCACATTATTGGTTTGAAGAAATGTAGCCTTCTCTAAAATACCAGTAGTAGCAGTAACAACAGCAAGGGCGTATATATAAACTCCAAGGAACACATGCCACGGTAGCAGGGCTGCTCTGCTATTTTTTGAGCCACCGGGATACCAAAAGGTTGCAAATCCAGCCGCCCACTAAGCAAAAGAAATAATTGAAGGAAATTAGACTATTGTGATTGCAGAAGCCTTTCACAAGAAAAATATTATACTAGTAATGAAAAAGAGGTCAGAACTCAGAATCATGAAAAGAGACCTGAATGCCAAAGAGGAAAAGGCACGCTAGGCCCAACCACGAATGCAGGCTGTAAAAATTGTCAATCCCCTTATCATTGTGGAACTTTAGAGCAGCCCATACACCAATGATGCTTAAACAGAGAGCAAGGAATTGTAATGTAAGATGAACTAATTTTCTAAAGCTTTTTGTTCCTGAAACTGTCTTGTATGCAAGCATGGCTGCACAAATCCATAAAAAACATTTAAAACAAGAGAATCATTAGAAAACCAGCATTACAGAAGAGATGAATTACTTCATCCTTATCGTTACTTTCAGAAATCGTATTTAGTTCATGACTTCACAAATTTGATAATGCCTACTTTTGAAAACTAATAATATACTACTTTTCTAAGGCCAGCAAGCAAGACAGTGATTAAATAGAACGTATCGTGTGTTTAAACTTTAAACAGAAAAGTAAAACATATGGAAACGCTCAGCAAAGCACAAGATACAAGTAGAATTACAAGCTGCTCTCTTAGTATCTAGAGAAAGAAAAGAAAAGCATATATCTACATATTCAAACATGAACAATCATTCAATCATTTAATTTAACAAATTCTTGTAACTCAAATCATCAAATAGGAAAGCATGGGAATCAAAATTTGGGATGTTATAACTTATAAGGTGACTTAATAAAAAATCATATGAATTGACTATTAGGCAGTGATTAACAATTGGTTTCAAATTTGATTTATAGAAACCAAATCAATAAGATATTTCCATGAACATGCACTATATGCTGTGTCTTGTGTAGACTGCATGTCATGCTGGCTATTATGCTGTGGTAAATATTTCTTTAATCCTCAAAAATTGTAAAAAACCAACTCCCTTTAGTCATTTCCAAAGGCCACATCAAAAGAAATAGACTTGCTCACAACAATCTACTGTCTCATATTATGCAAACACGTCAAAGTGAAGCATATTCATACCACCAATCATCATGATACGACTATAATTTCAGCATTGAACAATAATAATACCCTCGTCTTCAAGAACCCTTCTTTTTTTTGTTTCAACATGTCAAGAACCATTTTCAGATCTTGCTTCTCATAAACTAGATATAGTTTTACAGATAAAGATAGTTACGTTCTCTATAAAGAATAGCCCTTTGGAGTTGCTTCTAGACAATAAAACCTGCGGGAAACTAACCCCACCTGCCAGAACCAGTTGCTGGGTAATCCAAGGAAATTCACCCCAGATGGGCTAAACAGTTTATGCTCATGCCCAAGAGCAGCATTAGGCCATGAACTTGAAAACTAACATGGCAACTGAACACAAGAATGACATTCCCTACATCCATCATCGATGCATAGAGAAAGTAAGGAATTACATCCCAAATTTACAGTCCCCCTTTACTGAGAGACAAAAAAACAAACTCATACATTTTCACCCTGAATAATCAAAATAACTTCCATCCAGTAACACATACTAAACAGAAAACATCAGCTTCTGTTACAACTTCATTAGAAAATTATAAACGCACCGAGTGAATCTTGAACCCATGACCTCACCCACTCCACTACGTACTTACAGAGAAACATGTCATTTGAACTAGAGCTCATTCGCTTAACTTTTACTAAAGCATGTTCAACCACTAACCCAGAATTCATTCGCCTAGCTATACTTAAACATGTCTAATTAACTACTTAACCAAAAAATTAATCATAGCTCAATTTAAAAAAAAAATAATAATAATAACTAAAGGGCATTTAGAATTTACCTTCGCCGTTTAATAGTATAAGCCCAATCACCATCAGAACAGGATGGACCTATGAAATCACAATACAAATAAAAAATAAAAACAATGAAATCCAAAAATTTAATAAAAATGAAATTGAAAATAAGAGAGAGAGAGGGTACGTTGAAGATGAGGTCTTTGTTATCTGAGATAAGAGACAAGCCTCCTCTGTAATGGACGGTCCACGTCAGCACCAGAATGGTTACTATGATGGCGATCACTCTTATTATTGGGAAGATCGGGAAGCGGACCACAGGAACCGCCATTTTCTTATGACTGTACAGAGAGAGAGAGATGGAGCAGAGCGGTTTTAAGGGCGAGATCTAGTGGTAACAAAAAGAAATTAGAGGAGCATTGCGTGGGTTTTGGAATTTGGATCTTTTGGTCAGAGAATAAGGGTATTGGAGTTTCAAAGCTTCAATGGCAAGAACTGAAAAGAAAATGAAAAGTTTCTAGTGCAAAACTGAGGGATGAGTACGCGGAACAATCAAAGAACATGTTTGGCTTTTGCTTCATTTGGTTGACCTTTTAAACTTAACAAACAAACAAAAAACAGTAATGTTTGAAAAATTATGCGCTTGTTTGTTGGGGAAAGGATTCGGTCCGATGCACAGGAATATTAGACCCATTAAGATCTTGATATATATATATAAAAATTAGATACGTGTCAAGATCTCAATGGATCCAATGCTCCTGTGCACTGGACCCAAGCTGCTCTCGTTTGTTGGGTTGTGTTTTAGAAAAAATAGTATTTAAAAGCGATTTTTGATAAATAAAAAAATAAAAATAAAATTTCTCCAAGGGGATTCAAATCCATCAATTAGGTGACAATTCAAATATCACCCGAAGTTGTGGTCTAATGGAATCATGAGTGATGAAATGATACTAAATCGGTTAAAGTTTGTCTTGAAATTACTAGTGTTCTGAATGTCAGGTTATGACTTAACTTACCTAAATGAAGGTTTGCAATCCTCCATTCTCATCTAAGCTCCTTAGACATGGATTCTTCGATGAGTAGATAAGAAAATATGATCGCACACAAATAAAGTAATCACATTCAATTGTCCCCTTGGGTTTTTTTTTTAATTTATTTATTATACAATGTATGTGGGGGGATAGAGGATTTGAATCGTAGACATAGCAAATGTCATTTGACCTAAAGATCATTGACATCGCCCTCATAAGTCACTTAAACAAATCACATGACTATTAAAAATGTCACGTAGACTATTCAAATGAATATCTACATATACTTTAATCACATTGCTAATTAAGTTAGTTAAAACATTCACATGTCTATTAATAAGTTATGTAACTAAAAACATATCTGAATTATTATCTAAATAAAGTGTCAGGTAATGGATTGAATGAATTTTCTTCACACTTTATTAAGAGGAAAACTCTATAAAAAAAATATTAATAAACTCACAAACAAGAGCTTAAAAATTTAAACATCTTTTTCTCCTAAACTTAAAAATAAATAAATAAAATTCTAGAAATGCCATTATGGTGTTTTAAAATTTTATTTAAAAAAAATCATTGTGAGTTAAAGTTGTTTTTATTTTTTTTAATGAAAACGATAAACATGTCCTAATAAAAAAGAATTAAAATCGTTCTCAATCCCAAAGCAATATTCCAAACAAATACATATATTTTCAAGGAATCAAGGTAATAATGATCTTTAGAACGAGGCCTGAAATAAGAAATAACAACGCCCAAAATCTTGGAACTATCTTTTGAACTAGGCCCAAAATAGGCTATGTGGCCCTTAGCTTCTTCTTTTTTCTTTTTTCTTTTTTTGGTTCATCAAGTTTTAAAGCTCGACTTCCCTTATGATTTACATATAATTCACAATATTTTTACTGACAACTACTAAGGTTGCATGGTGTACCTGATATTAATAAAAGTAATATTAATAGTAGACCCTTATGAGAGTAATTTCATTTCAATCACAACTTATCATGTCACCAATTACTTCCAAAATTAAGTCAATCACATTGAATGTGAAGGCAGAAAGCACAACCATGGTTCAAATTTTTCAATAAATGTTATAATTGTTCTGGCTGGGAAGCATTGGATCCGAGTTTGCGTGCAGTAATGTAACTTAAAAAAGTTATTTGGATTCTAGGTTTTAAATTTGGGTGCTTTAGAGCTTGGGGCATAGGATGCTGGATAGTGGATAAGAAAAGGTAAAGCATAATGTTTGTAAATGGGACCAACGGTTCCAAAGAAGCTTGTAAACGCACATGAAGATTTTATCATTTTCACTCCAGAAGCTGAACAAATAAATGAAATTTCTGCATTGAAAAGCACTTCAAGAGGAATAACTTGTAAAGTTGTAATGTAGGGTAAGAGGTTTTGGAACCAAATACTCGAGCTCTTTCTAGAATCAAAGAGAAGGAATGCAATGACAGGAGGGTCCATTTATATGCTTTAATAACAACTGCTGGGACCTGAAACATTCTTTCCCAAGCAATAAGACCAAGAAAAAGTTAAATTACAACAATTGATTTTTGCAGAAGACAGTATGCTTAGTTGACACTGCAATAGAAAATCCCTTATGTCTCAGGGTTCACTTATTTTTAGCACAATCACAAGGATGTAAACAACACAATGGTACAAACATAGACTTTCTTAAGACTCTGAGTAGATGGGCACATTAATGGACTTTAGGTTAGTTCTAAAAGATACAGTGAAAAGCCAGCGCGCTTACTAGGTGGCACGGCTCGAATAGTTATATCCCCGACCCCTCCCAGCATTGCCATAGCCCCTTCCATAGTAACCACCTCGTGATTGGCCACCCCAACCAGCTCCACGGCCTCCTCGATTACCCCATTGCCTTGGCAAATAGCCAAATGTCTGCATGATCATCACCACCAAAGGAAATTTAAATAAATAATACCAAACCCTGGATGCTGACAAAGAAATAGCAATGTGTGTTGGGAAAATATTCATCACTCATACTTGTAAATTGTTTGTGATTATGGTATCATATGCAACAAATTCAATTTTCAGAAAACTCTGAAAATTGAGTTCATCTTCTTGTACATTATTTGCAATTATGGAATCATATGCAACTAATTCATTTTTAAGAACAGATATAATGAACATTACAAATACTCTAATATGAAATTTTTTTTTTTTTTTTTTTTTTTTTTTTTTTTTTTTTTTTTTTTTTTAAATCCTGTCATATTGAGAAAAGAAAAAGGTAAGAATACCTCAGAATCTTTTCTCAGTTGTTCGGAAAACTTGGTCCTCCCATTACGTGATCCACGATCAAGAGCATCACAAGATAGGGAATCGAAAAAGTCATCCTTAACGTAAACAGGCTAAAGAACAAGAAAACAGTAGTAAACAATAAACAATAGCCAACTATAAACAACTGGACTTTGTAATTTACTTTATTTTTAAGAGAGAAAGAATTAGAGAGTAATTGGGATCACATTACCTTGCCGTCACTTGTTTCCCCACCATCATCTTCATCTTGGAAATTATCGGCATCTTCTTGACCTTTATTACTTTTACCAAGATCACCCCAAACTTCATCCTTGTTGAATTTCTCATTCATTGCTATAAAATCAAACTCCTCCGTGAATCTGGTCATAGGACGTGAAATCTACAAGACCAAATTATCAATTAGTCAAAAGATATACAAAATAACCAACGTGCAAAATTTGTGCCTGTGTATGTGAGAGTAACAAACTTAATTCAAAATTCAGTCAGTTATTATTAATTCATGTTCACATAATTTTTCTTTTTCTGATGACAAGGAACCTCACCAAGGTAGGGCACTTCAAACCCACCCTTGGGTAGTAAACCCCAGATACATGACCCCACCTCCCAGAACCACATATCGGGTAATCCAGGGGAAGCTTATGTTCACATAAATACATAGATCAAACCATCATTAATGACTCAAAGCTGCTGAAGGTGAGACAAAAAGTGTAGTCGTTGCAATTAGCTGGCAAATAAGCTGTGTTGCTAAACGGACTCATAGTCACTCAAGCTTCAAGTTAACACATTAGAAATCAGCAAATGGTGAAAATTAAGATTTTCATGTGTTTTTCTTAGCATCCCAAAAATTCTCGTGCACAATTCACTTGTGTATTTGTGCAACCAAGTGTATATGAAATTTAATTCGACATGAAATGTATGGTCTATTTACTCTTGACACTTTTTGGCTGACAGGATGAGTGACTTAGAAACTGTAAGCTCCACTTCTGTTTAAGACAGAAGCAATGGATGATAAAGGAAACCATGTAAGACCAATCCTCTTCAGTTTAAGTAAAGTGGGTTCAAATAATGGTACAAATAAAGACTTACATGCGACCTTGAGCATTAATTCACAGAAGATTCTTGTCCATCAATTTACAGGTAATCTTCCAATCAAAAAAAATTTACAGGTAATCTTGTGTAACTAAGTTCAGATGAAATTTAGATCAACAGGAAAGATATGCTTCTTCTTCTTTTTCCTTCTTTTATTGAGAGAACAAAGAGCACATGTAAAACCAATTTTTGTCGGTTGATGTTTTGGGGGTATCATTATAGGCTCATAGGAGTATCAGGCAGGGGATGGGATTGTTCATGGGATTCAGGTCTCTTGCATGACCCCAGAACTTCAAAGTATTCTAAATAAGATTCACTTAAGGAAATCCAAACACTAGATAAATATGAATTCTCTCTCACACACGCACATATTGACAAGACATAGTGAACAAATTAATACATTTGATACCAAATATGATGGTTAAGATACTAGTTAGTGATGAAGACTTGTAGTTAATTTGAAGCATGCAAATGCTTTGGCAGCACTCTTTTCAAAAACTTTTCATTTGGTTTGCTCTTCGACTAGTTTGATACCAAATATGAAAAACACAGAAAAGGTTGGAGAGTGATTCAAAGCATGCACATGCTTTGGCAGCACTCTTTTCACAAACTTTCCATTTGGTTTGCTCTTCATTATGGAACACACAATCAGCTTCTTTAAGGTTCAGATTATCAAAAGGCTACAAGATACAGCATCAAGGAAAGTCTGAGAACTGATTGAAAAGCAGCACATACCCCATTTCCTCTTCCTCTTTCACGTCCTCCTCTATTACTATGATAATACGTATGAGCTCCGTGTAGCTACAAAGGAAAAGGGGAGAATTGACAACAAAAAAGCACATGTTAGAATGCATGTCATATTTTTTGAGCCAATTATTTACTCCTCCCAATGTGGGAAGGAATTTTCATAACTACTTCCCTCTTAAATTCTCTCTCCTCCCAATGTAAACATAAACACACTAAAGTGCTGGGAGCACAAAAGCAATCTATCCAAACAGATGGAGCATAAAAGAAGATAAAATGGATTTACACAAGCATTAACATTGAATATCCATAATATGCCATATATGTCATACTGTGTTGCAGCAAGCAGGTAAAGAAGGGACCTATTTGAATATTGCCCAAATCATTGTCTACTTTCTAGGGGCCCTATTTCTTTCTTTACATATTCTGCTCAATAGTGACAATTTAATTTTAATTAACAGTTAAAGATGTGGAGAATATATAAAATCCTAAGAACAGTAAACATACTATACTTATTTAATCCACCATTAAATTAGTTCATTCCCATGTTAATTCTGTTTCTGCTCAATGTAAATAAGTTGATATCTCTTTTTTTGATAAGTAGGTTGGTATCTCATGGGCTGTTTAGTTCTATTTGGGGTGTTCTTCTAGGGCTGTATTTTGTAGCTCTTTTTGTTTTTGCCTTTGTGGGGACTGTTGCTCTGCAATGTCATTCTGAATGCTCTAAACTAATATAGTTCTTTCCCTTGAGGAACCCCCCTCCCCCCCCAAAAAAAAAAAAAAAATCAAAAACCTTTCAGGGCCAAAGGTATGCCTAAAAATGTTAGTTATGGAAAGTTATCCAAGTTCCTTAATTAAAGCAATGATGGAAGATTTCCACAATAAATTGTAAAATATTGGCAAGAATACCTTATGGTCAGATGGCAAAGGCAGAGGCAATATAGGGTCTTGAACTTCTGCTGCTGATGGTGATAATTCTGATGATGACACTTGCACTACCTCAACGTCCCTCTGAGCTGTTTGTGAAGGCTGGGATAAAGAAACTGCGGAAGGACCAGATTGCAAAAGCTGGCCTGGGGTTACCAAAGACAGAGTTGCTCCCTCATTCAGAATTGAACTTGATGTTCCAGCTATAGAGGTTACAGATTCAGACACACTAATAAATGGCATCACAGGACTAGGGACTGTTTTAGGCTTGTCTGTGACTGATGATGAAATGGCAGTTTTATCCAAAACAGTAGTCAATGAAGACACCAATGGCAAGCTGGTGCTCAGAGTAGCAGTAGAAAGAGATTGTGTAGAAGCTTTATTATTTATCAAACTTGTTGATGAGTCTGAAACTATTGCAGAAGACTGAGCAGGAAGCATAGAAGGTTGAAAATTAAGGATACCAGTGCTAAAGGGTGGCAACAAAGGAGAGGGTGACTCTGACAAGGATGAAACTGACAAGTTGGAAGATCCAGAAGGCAAAGATGCACTCATAGCAGGATATTGCATATTCTGCTGCATGGAAGGTGGCATTGACAAGCCAGGTGGGGGTCGAAGCAAAGATTGCTGTTGGGGTTGAAACCCATTTGGAGACCCATAATATCCTTGCCAATACATTGGCATGGCAACCCCAGTAACATTTGTGGTTGGAGGAGGAGGTACTGAACCCCATGACCCTAAACTTCCATTGGGCTGATATAAAGGAAGACTTCCTTGAAATGTCGGCCTGGGAAGACCCATTTGTGAAGTATGGGCACTAACATCTGGAACAGAACCAGCACCAGGAGGAGGTAAACTGGGAGATGAAGTTACTGCTTGAGGATAATGAGACTGCATGAGCAATTAGAGGTCAGTGAAGTTGAATTGCATCATACATACATACTCAGGCCTGAGATACAACCAAATTAGAGTACTAGCAGTAGCGCTGCCAATCTGATGACATTTCAAATGCAGCCTATTTTATTTGCTTTTACCTGTATAATTGCAGGATCATGGTGTATAGGAGTTGTCTGAACTGGTGGGGAAGATTTGACCTGCAAATCCTGTAACCAGATGCACAAAAGACTGCATTCTGAGGCTCTTCAACACTGATAATAGGCAGAGATAAGTATGAACTGTACCATACAAAAATTTTCACTTAAGAGCAGTTTGCAATGTAGATAAAGCTTTCAATATATATTGCAGATGCTCCTGGATAATGTCATTGCAATTCGGGCCAGAAATAAACTACTCCCTCCATCTCTAAACAATAGTCCTACTTGAAAATGCACAAGTTTTAAGGAAAAGTAATAATACCAGCTCCCACCTACTTTATTATTTTATTTTTCAACATTATCCTTTATTTTTACATTGAATAGTGAAAAAGCAATCATATCTTTTTGTAATAAATACAATTGAAAAAGGCTATTATGAGGAGTGGCAAAAATTATTCTTACCTTTTTTGGAAGTGGACTATTATTATTTAAAGCTGGAGGAAGTACATGATTACAAGCTTTAAGTCTAATATTCTAAAAATCAAACAACAATAATTGCACCAAAATTAAAGTGCACTAAACAATAATCAAAAGCTGTATATCATAAAAATAAATAAACTGCACCAAACTATTTATTGATAAGTAATGTAATTTTATTGAAAGAGACTATGTTATGTTCACAATGGTAAACACAAAACAACCTCTTTTTTAACGTAGGATACCTCTCTAAAGAAGAGTCCTTTGGACTCACCTCTAGGCAGTAAATCCTAACAGAAATACCAAGAAGTTATATATAAGTATGAAGAGATGGAATAAAATCCAAAATTGAAATGCAATGCGTAAAATCCCACACTCTAGACCAATCAAAAAGTGTTCTGAAAAAAAGCACCAACTGCACCAAACTTCAGTCTGCAGTTTGGTATTTAAAAAAACAAGCTTCCACAAACAACCATATAGAGGTCAAATGTCTTTAATCTAATCTCAGTTTGCAAAAAAAAAAAAGTTTCCTCTAAACTAGCTTAGTATCAAGCACACATCACCACCAATCCTGGTCATGCATTGATGTGGCTGATTGGATCAAGCCCAACTCTGGCTTTAATGTTGACACCGGAAGCTCTATCATTTGAGCTTTCTTATTTCTTAATACATGTGGCCAACCCTGATTAGTCAATTGAGGTCCATAGCCAACCCCAAAATTTCAGAACAAATGCTTCGTTGTTGTTCTTGTTGTCGACACGAACGGAATAAGCCCCAAATTTTTGGATTGTCAAAGCCCAAATATAACCAAATATGCGCAAGTATCAATAAATGTTTTGAAGCATAAAATAAAAAAAGCACATGTAATCTAGTTAACAATGCTATTGTTTCTTTACCACCATTCTGGAGAAGGGAACAATTCCAACAAGACATCACTCTTCCCGACCAAACATTTTACAACAACAATAATGATAATGATATATGCATGTTACTTTGTAATTATATCATCCAAGTCTTTTTTTTATAGGCAATAATTCGGCAAAAAACGTAAAAAGGTGCCACCCAAGCACACAAAATGTATACAACAGAAGCACCAACATTATAAACTAAAAGAGCAACTATCAATCAAGTCATGCCAAGATGCAAAAACAGCCAACTCCGAAGTGTTGGAAGTTCGCAACCCTTGAAAGTTTTTAGATCATGAGCTGGAAGTTCGCAACCCTCGAAAGTCCAAGCATTTCTAACCCGCCATAGACCTCACATGAGACAATGAAGAATCATGCTCCAAATAGCCACATTACCACCTCTATATAATCTAAGTCTGAAGCATTAGCATGTCATCCCATATAGCAACTTAAGATCTAAATTTCAGACTCTAATTCTGTAACCATAATCAACTTCCATAGCGGTTACTTGTTAATTAGCAAACAGCCATTGCTTTATCAATATGCAAAGCACATAAATTTCACAATCAATATTTTCCATACCTTGATGTCAGTTCCTCGGAAGAGGATGTACTCATAAATTTTATCACTTGGAAGAACTTGGGGACCATCCTTTTTTCGTCCTTCTGTTCCAAATGATCTAACTGCAAAGTCAACGAATATAAATCAGAACCAAGTAATTCACTTGGCATCCCTATAACATCATTGAGGTAGAAACATTGTATATATATAAAGACAAGCCAACCTCTTTTTAAATAAATAAAATCTTCTTCCTCCTTCCCTTTATTCTTTTAATTTTCATTATTGATTAATTCAATTATTTATGTTTTGATTTTGGCTCTTCCATTTATTACTGAAAAGCAAGGAACATTTTTAGCCAACAAAGAAAAAAGAAGAAGACGAAGAAGAAGAAGAAAGTCACGACTTTTTGGCATAGATTCCATAAAGTAAAATGCTTACTTATCTAGCAAATTGTAATCGGAATAAAATCAAATAAGTAATATATCACCCCATCATTACCAGATATTCAGGTCCCCACCAAAATTGATTGCAAGTAAATAGCAACATTGTTTGCCAAGGCGCACAGAAACAATATGATGATGCCAGGGTAGGCATCCCCTCCCCAACCCCCACTGGAAATTTTTTTTTTTTTTTTTTTTTTGGGGGGGGGGGGGGGGGGGGGTGGCGCAGATGTTTGGTTTGAACCTAGATAGGATTTGATTTTTAAAACCAAGCAAACAAAGATGAAGCACCATACCATGATATTTTTTTTTTTTTTTTTTTTGATAAGGCCATACCATGATTTATAACCCTCTATTTGAAATATGAATATCATAGTCACTGGTTTAGCACTGTGCCAGACAAAATTACACTTCTGGTATCTATCCTATCGTTCTGCCTGTCCTAGCATGGGAAAGCTTGACCTTCTAGAAAGAAGCTAGCTCAGAAAGTTAAGTTGAGGTGGAACTAGAATTAGAAATGCCCAAAACAAACTGCTTCGGTGGTTTCCTTAAAGAAAGAATCTTCCCATTTTTAGATAGTCCCTATTAAATTCTTTCACGTTTCCCTAAAAAATAATCTTCTTATTTGTGTTAACCTGATTAGACCATAATAGAGTTTTAATTAAACTACTTCATACGAAATTAAGAACCATAGATTCTAAGAGTTGGCTCAAAACCTTAACCTCCTTTACAATAATCAAATATAATTCTATCTTGTTGCACTCTTATCCATGAAAGGTGGGAAAGTATATGAGATGGAATGACATAGATGCATTTCCCCTTTCCTTTTTTCGATTGGCACCGGGTGTCCGAAGCATTTGCTCCAACTAATCCCGGGGTTGCACAGGCCCTCGATAAGGAGTTTCCCACAAGTGCACCTCGGGTAATTCAAGGGGCAAATAAATTCCCCCAATCCGAAGGCCCCAAAGGATTGAATGCACCCAAGAAGTGTTGAACCTTGGACCTCATTGGGAGCATACCTCCAAGACCAAGGCCTTCACCACTTGGGCCACCCCTTTGGGGTTGCATTTCCGCTTTCCTTAAAAGTCAAACAACTAATAGAAAAGAATCAAACAGCCATAAAACGGAAGCTTTGAAGGGAAAAACGTAAATGGAAGTTTTATAGATGAACTTGGAAAAATTTGAATCTCTCTACCTCAAAAAGGCTACCATTTCTTTTTTCCAATTGCAACAGTTTTTTTGTTTTACTTCTAATCACCAGTTGTTTAGCTTTATGTATGTAAACAGTATTCAAATCAAAAAAAAAATGTATGTAAACAGTATTTCCTCACTCATCCAAATGCAATACAAAACAATAGTGAAAATATTGCAGACCTCAAAAAAGGTGCCATCATAAAGTTCAGATCCATAATCCACAGGGTTATACTATCCATGGTCTGCTTTTTTGCTAACTCAGCTCTAAATCTAACATTTTCCAATTTAAGTTTACCATATCTTAACCCATCTCTTAACACATTCCATCCACCTGCATACATTGTCTGACCCTTTGATCTTCATTTTAATTAACCCTTTAGTTTATTATGAACCATTAATTCAACTATGCTTCTTAAATAACATAGCAGTTAATAAACATTCCACATTTGGTGCATATTCTATACAAGCTGGCCTAGCAGGCCACTATTTACCATATTTGGAGGGATAGGAATGAAAGGGTTCACAACAGGAGAGTAAAAAGTGAAGACGGAGAGGTACTGTTAAAGGCAATTTGCTTTTTATGTCAAAAGGCAGACTTTTTAGCAAGATCTGATATGAACAATTCTCTTCAGAATCGTGTCTTGCTGCATGATGCTGCATTTTCTGTGTTCGAGTTGTTGTTTTGCCATGTTTTGCTGTTGCTTTGTGTTATCAGTTTTAGGTTGTGACTTGTGTGCAGCTTTGCTGCTTGTTTCTTTGTTTTTATGGTACCTACTATGCAGGATCCCATTTTGGTTTTAACGAATTTCTAATTCATCCAAAAAAGAAAAAAACATTCCACATTTAATCATAAACATAAATACATAAATTACAATGTATCATAAACGTACCCAAAAAAAAAAATTGCAAACTTTCTAAGCACCCTAAATTTTTTTCCAAAGCAAACATAAAACAAGAAAAGCAAGAAAACCCCATTATAGAACATATAACCCCTAACCTCAGAACCCAAAAGTGACAGAGACCCAGATAGCAAAATCGCCCATTTATTCTTTTCTTCAACATATCAAATGAAATTCATTATGATTTAAGATATACCATTTCTCAAGCCGATGCTGGATTCGTCGGTATTGATGTCAAAGAGAACGCCTTCATAGCGAATCTCGGACTTGGAAGTCAAGCTAATGAGGCTGCCAATATAGGAATCAGCGGACCCAGTTGAAGATCTGGGAGCTTCTGGCGGGGCTGCCATGGGCTTTGCTATGATTAACGTTTCAGTTTCTTTTTCTCAAGTAATATCAGAGAGAAGAAAGGGAGCAAGAATAATACAAGACAACCCTACCCCCACTACTCATTGCTATTCAGGGTAAGTGGCCTAAACAAAACAGACCGTTTTCCTTCATTTTTCTGTTTTTTTCTTTTAAATAAAATTATAATGTGTTGTCATCATGCATGTCATATCCAATAAATGGTGTTTAAAGACTTCTAACACATCATGATAATATACTAAAAGGATAAATAAAAGTTTCCACTCAATTATGTTTTTTATTTTATTTTTTAGTTTATACATTTCTCGAACTGTTGGCTAAAATCAAGTGCAGTATATGTTCTTATTAGAATTATGATTTTCATTTCATAACTTATTTAATAATTATATGATTTTGTTTGAGTTTGAATTTAACATTTGTCGTTTCTCTTAGTTTATTTGTTGAAAAGTAAGATAAAAAGAAATAAATTAACTTATAAAAGGTGAGATAAAAAATGGATTTAAGTACAAAATTACGGTTTGAGGACGTTTCTCTGGATCCATTTGACTAAAATATTTATTTAATGACGTTTCTCTGGATCCTAAATTTTATTGCTTATTTAAAATAAATAAATAAAAGGGCTTTTGTGTGGGCCAAATTTGCCAAAAAAATGCTTCTTCTTTTATTATATTTTTCGGTCAAACATACCTCTTTTGATATTAATTTGAAAAATAGACTGATTGTGAATTGTTTTTGTGAAAGACGATTTTTAGTGTGAAAGTCGTTTTTAAGAAAAACGATTTTTTATTGAGTTTTTCGTTTATAATTTTTTTAAAATTTTGAAAAAACACGTGAAAGTTGTCTTTTGTAAAGACGACTTTCATCTAAATTTTTTTTTTTTTTAAATTAAAAAACATGTGAAAATTATCTATTGTAAAAACGATTTTCATCTAAATTTTTTGTTGAAAGTTATCTCTTCAAAAGACGACTTTCAATTAAGTCCAGGTGACAAATGCAAAAGCAACCAAAACTCATTTTTTAGAAAGACGATTTTGACAGAGAAAATTGTCTTTTTCTAAAGACGATTTTCAATCAGCCTATTTTTCAATATTAACATTAATAGTAACATATTTGACCGAAAAACTATTAAAAAAATGCATTTTTTGGCAAAATTGGCCCTTGTGTTAGGCTTGTTTTGATGAATGAAGATTAGAAATAAATTGTAAATAGAAAACGTGAAGTTTTTAAAAAGTTATTCCAAATAAACCAATAAGCCAAAAGTCGACTTTAAACTTTTTATGTGTTTTCTATTGTTTGGTTTGCTTGAAAATGCTAGTTAATAGAAAAAATTTCCATGGTCAATAGAAAAATCATAATGGTATAAAAATGTTTTTTTTTCAAAACCACAAGCCTTCATCCCCACCAGGGCCACCACTCTTACGCCTTGTAACTTTTCTATGTCACGACTACCACCTCGCCCATTGCCAATAATCATCACCGTTGCTCACTGCCTACCCACCATCAATTGCCAGCGTGCAATCCACAAATTGCCACTTAAACTACGTTCTACCCGAACACTATTGCCGACCAACATATCACCATCGTCGGCCACCATTTGTCTGTTATTGCACCACATATTGCCTGTCGCTAAGCATTATTATCATTATTATAGACACCCCATTTTGCACCTTAGGAAAAATTTAATATCTGAGCAAACCCCAAAGTGAAAAAAATCATCATTTTATATGTTCATAAAATTTCAAATTTGATCCAGGGTAAAAATCCACATTTTAGTGGTCATCATAGATTATAGAGTTCAAGCGCAAAGCGATCATTTTTTAGATAAAATTTTGAATTTTTGACCAAACCATATGAAATAATGATTTTAAAATGGACAGAAATGCATAGAATCAAGTTAATTGATTTTTCTTGGATTTTTCCCAAATATATTTTTAGGATAAATACATCATCTATACTATAATGTAAAACCGAAGCTTTTTTGACTTTTTGTTCTTTGAGTTGACTTCATAATAATTTGACACATCAACTTTTTAGTTCTCATAAATTTCCACATCATTATTATTATATTTTTATTTTTTAATTTCCGTGGATTACTAACCACAATATGCGTCTTTCTTTCCCCCAAAACCTGATGGTCACCTTTCATTGCATCTTCTCCGACTTTCTTGAAATCCCATCTTGGGCGGCAACAATGAATTAGATTCACTATCCCCATTTTCATTAACATGTTGATCCTCAACCTTTGGAGGTGTATAGTACTCGGAACCTCACTTTTGCAACATCTGACATTATCCCCAAAACCGAGAACCCAAATTCTTCGCCAATAAGCTCTGATGAAAACAGAGCAAAGAACCAATTTTTGATCGAAATTCAAATGTTCTAGCACCCTCGGTTTCCAGCTTATGTGTTTGGTGGACCTAGAGTCTGATTATATTCGATTCAGACTCTAGATCTGATTCTAGCAAAAAGGAAAACCCCACCAATCGCTGGTGGGGGAGAGATGACAAAAGCATAACCCAACTTCATGTTGGGAGAAAGAAGCATAAGACTCCTTGAGCAATAAACTCCGGCAAAACAACCTTATTGGCGTGGAAATCAAGGGTGCTAGAACATTTGAATATAAATGTTCTCAAGATTTTATGTTTGACGTGGTCTTCTTTATTTTAGTTTTAAGATTTTTCTATTCTATTGCTCTTGCTAAATTAGAAGTTACTGATTGTTTAACTTCTATCTAAGCCCACTACCTAATAGAGCATGAACATAAATACTCAAAGTTCATAAAAAAAATCAATTGTCAAAACCAAAATCATGACTGAAAAGTAAAACAAATGAACATCTCTTATTATCACTATGTTTTCAATAAAATGCGAAATACACCCATAGGAATTGAAGCCTAATCGCTAATATGCACCATAGGAGCTTTCATGATTATACTTCAAATGAGGTTGTAGTTTATCATAGACGAATATGTCAAGCTTAAGTTTAGAAGTTTATTTGTAGAGTGTTAGCCAACCAGGTACACAGTATTAATAATGGACAGAGAACTCATGTTGCTAAATGTAATTGGGGTAAGTTTAAACATAGAAGTACTCCAGTATCCAAAAAAAAAAAAATAAAAACATAGAAGTACTCAAATATTGTAAGGTATGGCCTTTTATTTTAAGGGTATGGACAATGGGCTATGGCAATGAATTTGACCATAAGTTCAAAATGGCCACTGTCCGGAATGAATGCCAGTATATACTTAGTTCTATAGATATGAATATAAGCAACCATAAGATGAAACTGACAGCTCAGTGGTTTTCATGTAAACCGGTTAAATGTAGAAGATGAAACTAAGAATGAAGAAAAATTGGTCTCACTAAATTTTGCTTTTTTGTATGAATTAGTACATATATTTTTGTGACGTGTTCAATTTATTTTTTCTATATATGGTTGAGCTGTTTTGTTGGAATCTTTGAAATATAGCCCCTTTTTTAGGCTAGGTGGCGAAAGTTAAGAACATTGTAATATGGTTGATTCAGATATTTGTTGGGATAATCTGCAAAGAAGTAAATCTTAATTATTTGTTTGCTTAATTTTCATTTGATGTAAATTTTGTTTTATAATGATTCGCACCAAATTTCTACATTGCTACCTTAATTTTGTTTTGTTTTTTAAACTGTCAATTTTTTTATTTTTTTTCTAAACTCATTAGTCATTATACCCAATTCACTTTCCACCAAAAAAATAAACCAATTCACTCGATTGCTTGAAAATCATGTGTAGCTTATATGTTTGCACATGAGCACTGATCGTGTTTCTATATGTGAATAAAATTTTGGTTTTAGAACAAATACTATACAACTAATGAATGAGATAATTTGATTTTCTGGGATGGGATGGATCTATGTGAGAGAGTAAAAAATTAACAATTTGGTTGGAAATATTACTACCATTTCTTTTTTTTGGTTTTCTTATGTTTCATTTTCAGTAATTTATCCGTGCATCGCACGGGTTTGCGACTAGTTTTATTTGAGATGAAGTTCTCTAAGTTCCTAGAACTTAAAAATAAAATAAAAATAAAAATAAAAAAACTCATCAAGTGGGTGCTCTCTCTCTCTTCCCCTCTCAATCCTAGATGCTCATTAGAAAACTCATTTATTCTCTACCTTCCTTAGCAACAATCCACAAAATTCCTTGCTAAAAACCTAGATTTTCGCCACCCCAAAAAAAAACCCACTCCATAGAAAACTATTGCACTAAATTACGGTAACACCACTTTGAACAATAAACCCATGTCCTTCGGCATCAACATTAACATTTAGGTTTAAATATCATTTTAGTCCTCAACCTTTTAACCTCTGTGTCAAATTAGTCCTTAACCTTTCAACCGTATTCAAATTGGTCCTTAACCTTTTCAACCTTGTGTCAAAATGGTCCTTACCATTAAGTATTGGATGAAAAATACTGATGTGGCTAACGGTTTTTTTTTTAATTAAAAATGTCTGACGTGACATACCAATTTAAATTTTAATAATAAAAAAATGTTAACTCAAATTAAAAAGAAAAAATGATTCTGAGATGTAACTATGTTATGTGAGCAATTAAAACACAAATATTAATAGCTAATTACTAATTTAACAAAATCTTTAAAATTTTTAAAATATCTACGCAGTAAAAAAAAAAAAACCACTGTCAAAAACAAAAACCCATTCCCATATGAGATTACAACCCAGCGCCGCTCCTATCTGAAACTGAAATCCAGCACCTCTCTTGTTCACAGCTCACCTATGGTGTCAAAGGTTAAAGTTTTGCTCTCCGGTGACAGCCACCGAACCACATCCACGACTCCCACCGTATGAAACCCCTCCCACCAAACCCCTCTTGCTCTCAAATCTCATCTCCTACGCAGAATACAGCAATCTCTGCTTCCACCATTACTGTTCTTCGGCTTTTATGGGTTCGCCAAAAGCCATGTCGTGCACATATATGACTCGCCCAAAGACGAATTGGGTCAGACTACCTTGGCCCACTTGCAAACCAAAGTGTTCAGATTTACATTTTACACTGCTTTCTCTGTTTTTTTTGTTTTTTTATAAACCAAATTTACAATGCTTTCTCAAAGGCAACAACTCTGACAAGAAAATAAAATAAAATAAAGAGGCAATAAGGACTAGATGAGGTTTGATGGTACATCTTTTTCACCACACTTTTTTGTCGTTTAGAATTTTGACACAAAGGGCGGTGATGAGTTTTGAGTTGTGAATAGGGCAGTGAAGAGTTTCAATTGGGCGGCGCTGGATTATAATCTTAGATGGGGATGGGTATTTGTTTTTTATAGTGGTGCTCTTTTACTGCGCAGATTTTTTAAAATTTTTAAAGATTTTGTTAAATTAATGATTGACATGTTAATTTTTGTGTTTTAATTACTATTGTGGCACAGTGACACCTCAGTGCCACTTTAGTTTGTAAATATTTTATTGTAAAATTAGTAATATCTCTAGCATTACTTTTTTATTATTATTATTATTAAAATTTGAGTTAGCATGTTACGTCATACATTTTTAATATTAAAAAAACAAAAAACAAAAAAACCGTTAGCCACGTCAGTATTTTCCATTCAACACTTAACGGAAATGACCATTTTGATACAAGGTTGAAAGGTTGAGGACCATTTTGACACAGTTGAAAGGTTAAAGACCAATTTAACACAAAGACCAAAGGTTGATGACCAAAACAGTATTTAAACCTAACATTTACTAACACAACAGCAACAAAAAACACATGTACTCCACATAAGCTCAAGAAGGAGATTCGTGAATCTCCATTTCGAGAAGTGGACGTACTGATCACTAGAGTTCTAGTTTGTGGTAGGAATTTTTCACGAGGATTCACTATCAAGCTTCTTGAACGAAGTCGTGCATGCAGTTAGTGTTGAATAAAATGTTGTGATCATAAATTAAATACGACTTTGAGGCGTGAAGAACACTTTTCTTTAAGGTGATAATTGCCCCCACTTTAAAGAGTTTGTTGTAGAGTTAAAAACAATTCACCTCCATAATACAATCAAGACACCAAATTACAAATATTCATATCTCTAATTTCCTTAAAGAGATTTCCAACGAAATTGTGTATTTGACAATGATTCAGGAATGATTATTCAATAGTCTTGGAGTACAAATAAATGCGTATTCATTTCTCTCACATGAATGGTGGGTCATATTAATTAAATTTATGATGAAGACCCACCACTCTCTAAAAGGAAGGAGTATGCATTTATTTGTACTTCAGGATTACTGAATAATTTTCTATGGTTCAGGCTTTTTAATTTATAAACGATGAAAATTCATAACTCTTCATTTAATTGGTACAATTCCAAGGAAAATTATATCATACTCCAGGAGTACATTAAATGCGTACTCCCTTCTCTCACAGAAGTGGTGGGTCCCACCATGAATTTAATTAGCGGGACCCACAACTTCTGTGAGAGGAGGGAGTACACATTTAATGTACTCCCGGAGTATAGTATAATTACCCCAATTCCAAAACAATATAACTTTCACAAGTTATAATACAGTGCATCTCATCTTATTTTAATAAAATAAAAAATTATAGAATACAAGTGCACCACTAAGCGCTACATTACTAGAGCCACATGTCCATAGGACAATTTTATTGATTTATTTGTTGGTATTTGTGCAACCTTATAAATCCGCACACAGTTTTGTATGTTTTCAATAAGGGACGGGTCTATAAGTTTTCAACCAACTTCTATATCACTATTCAATCATGTACTAAAATTTACAACAATTAGTTCTCTTTATTTAGATTTCTCTTTTGTGTTATGAGTTACATCTGATTAAGTTGTTTTCATTGTCATCAGGGATAATTCTAGTTACAGTAATGTTGAATTGTTGATCATTTAGTTGGCCCAGAGCAGAGGAGCCAAAGACAAGTCTTGCCCTTAGTAGAATCCTTGACTTACACCCATTACTTACGCCGTTACGCATCCCAGTCTCAGTGATTCACTAGAATGAGACAGAGTAGAGGTCACCTGGAAAGCCGAATCGAGAGTTGAGGGGTTACAGGGCAGATCGGGAGAGAGGATTTGAGAACAAAAGACTAAACAAAATGTTTTCTTAACTTTAACTTATGGTTCATCACATGCGTAAGTGATTAATCTATTGGTGATAATTATTAAGCAATACGTTACATTAGTTAATCTTTGATTAATCTGTTAATGTCATGTTTTGATCAATGTAATCATACATCATTTAGGGTTTTGTTAGATTTAAATCTCAAGCAAATAACCATTGTGACCACCTGGAGCTCTAATCTAACAAAACCCCAAATGATTATTACAGGCCGTTATAATGGTCACAATGACATTCTACTCTATATGTACACTTGGAAATTTAAATCTAACAAAATCCTAAGAGTTATGATTCAATAACATTTTTTAACCGCCACAAAAAAGAAAGAAAAAAGAATTACTAAATTAGCAATTGGAAGAACCACCACTATAACTTATAGTGGCGATGCAACGGTTTTTGTGGCCACCAAAATAACTCAGTTATCTTGTAATGTGAGAATGCTCGTCTTGTGGATCTCATAAACTTTATAATAAAAGTTGGATCCTAGAAATTTTTATAGTTTAATGACATTGTTTGGTTCTTCCCATAAGGAAAATCTAGATTCAAATCCTTTCTTCCACTTGGTGTACGACAACAACAATAATTAAGCCTTGGTCCTAAATTTTTTGGGGTCGGTTATGGATCCTCCACAGAATAGTTAGGGTTGACCACATGTATTATTTTACGCCATTTTATTATATCTGAAGTCATACCTTTTGTTATATTTTTAATTAACTTGTCATTTTTTACTTCTTCTATTAATGTTATTTTTGGTCTTCTTCTACATTTTTTTTTTCATTCTCTCAACTTGAATTAACTCACTATGTCTCATTGGTGCATTAATCTCTCTCTTTTGAACATGACCAAACCATCTTAATCGACTTTCCCTCATCTTATCATCAAAAGGGGTCACCCCTATCTTTAAATGAATTTTTTTCATTTCGAATCCTATATTTCCTTGTATTTCCAGTTATTCATATTGATCCAAGATATTGAAAGCTCTCGCTATTTGGTATCTCTTGACCATCAAGTCTGACAACCCCTTCATCTTTATTTCTACTTTTTACTAAACTTACTTCTCCTTCTAACAGCCCAATTCTTAAAATAAAAATTGAATAAAAAAGCTTAAACAAATAAAAATATATATGTTATTTTTTATTAAAACAAAGTCTCTAAATGCAAGCGTAATGCATATGAAGAGGCCAATAAATATAAAAAGATGTGTTGAACTTCAAAGTTTACTACACTAATACAACCCATATCCAAAAATATCAAAATACAAAATTTTCAATAAATTAATAAATAGAAAATGTTAGACAATACTCATGTTTGTTGTTTGCAATTTGTATGACAAAGCAGTTGCAATTGGAGACTATAAATTTGCCATTTCATCCGGTGTCCATTGATGGTTTTTACAACTTATGGTGAGGTATTTGAACTATGATGGAAAGACAGATTATTTGCCAACTTAACCATACATTTCAATGTAAGCAAATGTACAACTATCTGCTTAACAATTTTGCATTTGTCACTCATTATCTGGACAAGTAAAGAATATAACTTTCTAAACAAAAAAAAAAAAAAAAAAATGATAAAAGGCAAATAGACGCCTGTTATTTTCTTGGTGGGCTCAACCTTTTTTCTCTCTCTAAATCGAGTAGAAAATTGGAAGGAAATACGATTGGCTGATCTCGATCAAACAAGCTTTAATTCCTTAACTACGATTGATCGAGGATTTTTCTTGATTGATCTGTATATAATTTTCGATTGATCGAAAATTTTTCTTGATTGATTGAAAAAATATCTTCCATTTTCCATTCCCCATTTTTCTTTTCACTCCCTTTTATTTTCACCCGCTAACCAAACATCGCCTTGGTTACATGTATCATTCATCATGAGTGAAACACACTGAGTAATTATGTGGATTGAAACGACTATTATATCATATTTCATTAAAACAATTGTTCAACATTCAAAATTAGTAATTTCAAATAGGTAAAATACAAAAATCACTCATGCAAATTGAGTTAATGACAAAAAACTATTAAGATTTCTCGAAAATATCCAGTTTGCCCCATAGCTGCAAACAACATTTAACACCATTTGAGCACTTTTTTTCCAAAAGTTATAAATTTCACAACTGTTGAGTGGTAAATTGTGATAGATGTATAATAAAATGATATCAGTGTGAAATTAATGTTGCATTAATCACCATCTATCATCTTAACAGTTGTAAAATTTGTTATATCTCTAATATTATTGTAGAAATAAAAGTTTTTGTCCATGTTTTAGTTTATTTAAAATTCCAAATTAGGTTTTAGGGAGAAGTACACAAAAGGTGTTAGATGTTGCTTGTAGTTAGGAGGCAAACTAGATGTTTTCAAAAAAGCTTGATAGTTTCAGTCATTAGTTCAAATTTCAAGAAAGATTTTTATATTGTACCGTTTTAAATAGTCTTAAATAATTTCATGAATTCATTCATGATGTTTTTTTCACAAACTTGTCAAAATCCTTTATTTCAACTACTATAATAATGATGGCTTATAAAAAATTGAAAAGACTACTATAAGTGATGTTTTTTTTATTTTTATTGTTTTACCAATAACTATAAGTGATGTTTAGATGCTTTGAAAGACACACAAAAAGTAAAAAAATAAAAAAAACAATTAAATAATCATCATAAGTTAAATCAAAGAACATACACATCGGCCAAAAACGTTGCATAGTCGCATATAATACAAGTCCACAAACGTGTATCATCAAAGAACCCAAAGTCCATTAACTACTAACTAGTTCATTGAACTTAAACTCCATAATGCACCATCGATAAAAATGATTTTGAAATTCTTATAAAAAAACATAAAATAAGATGATGGAAATACTTGTATCATTCTACCCCCTCAACACTTTATTTACTACTATATACATCAATTCATTTGGGGGCTAAGCATCCCAATCAAATTTGGCTTTAATTGTTGACAAACACCATTGAACCAAATCCATCATCTTGAAATCCTCCATGCATTTCATCACCAAAATCATTCCATTCCCCTGAAAGTACATCACATGTGGCCCCCGTGCCCACTTTAACCATAGAGGTCTAAGTCTAACCATGGTCAAAAGAGAGACAGAGAGAGATAGTGTTGTGAGTTGTGAGTTGTGAGTTTAGTTTAGTCCATCATGATGGCGAAGAAGCCACGTGAGACAAAAGATGCTTATCTTAAACAGCTCCTAAACACCGTGGCATTTCCAGTTTCCACATCGGTATATTCTAGGCAACTCTCATAGAACCATACTACCCCTACTTAAACCCAATATTGTTATACCAACCAAGGGCAATTTCGTCATCCACCCTAAACACCCACGTTCAAAACCAAAAAGCCACACACCCAAATCCCCAAACTACCCTAGTCAAACCACATAAATATTCCTAAACAAAGGACAATATAGTAATTCCGTTAAAAAAGAAAAAAATTAATAAAAAAGAAAGAACGTGAGTGATCCGCGCACACACACAAAAAGGTGGGTTGTGTAAAGAGAGAGAGAATAAAAGTGTTTTTCGCTTGGAGACGTTATCGGATTTCAAATCCTCAATTCGCCGGAATTTGGGAATTCCGTTCACGTCCGCAGACTAGGGTTACTGTTATTACGCTCCACAGCCACACACAAATTTTACTCAATTAGAAACACACAGAAAGACAGACAGTTAGTGAGAGAGAGAAAAAAATATTAGAGTTGGTTCGCCACGCTACGACGTCGTTTCCAAGACTTGGAATTCGCAGGAATTCAAAGAAAATTGTGATCTGTTGGAATTAGGGTTTTGTGTTTTTTGAAGTTGAAAATTTGAAATGAAGATCTGTAATTTGGGGAATTGGTGAGGAGTAATTGTGTAAGTGGGAAATTATCGTGATGTTCACGCCGCAGAAGAAGGTTTGGTCGGGCTGGTCGGCTCTTACGCCCAGAAGCGGAGGGGGGACTCAAAAGAGCGCACTCGGGTCGAGTTTGAATCCGAATTCTGGTGACGCTGGGAAGGGAAAGACTGTCGCTTTCGTTGAAACGACGCCGACTTTGGGAAATGGGCAAAATATCTTCGTTGACGCGGCCGGGGACCCCGAATTATTGGCCGAGAAGGTTTCCAAGCTTGAAACTGAGGTTTGTGGAGGTTTAACTTTTTTTGTTTGTGATTTGCTATTTTTGGTGGGTTTTTATTCTTTTGGAATTTTGAACTTGGAATTGGTGATTTGGGTTGAAAAAGATAGTTTCTTTATCTAGTTAGGATTTTCTTAAACTGTTTTTAACGGTTATACTGTGATTTATTAGTGTGTGGTAGTTGTTTGTGACCTGAGATCGAGCAATTTTAAGAATTGTTATGCTTTAATATGAGGACGCCATGGCGGCCTTTAGAGTATGTTTTCTTGTTTCTGTGTTATTATTTTTGCAAAGGCTGTAAAGTTTTGGGGGGCCAATAGAGGAGTGAGTGTTACACAGTGAGAGAGGGTAGAAAAAGTGGGAAATGGGTATTGTTCTTTGCCTTTAGCCCTTTACATGGTTAACTTAACTTGTGTCAAACTTACTACGCGTGAATTTAATTGGATGGAAATTAAATTTTTTTTTGAAAGTAAGAGTTACGTCTATGTGTCAGGATTTCGATTAAGGAATTTGTATGGATTTCATGATAAGTCTGTCCCTGTTGTATCATGTTTATGTGATGGTGGTGTAATCGTTCTTATTGAGCTGTGTAACCAATTCTTCTGTATTTTTTGTATCATGGGCCATAGAGTTTGCAATTATCACATCTTCTATATAGTTTTGGAAACAAAAATAATGAGTTCACAATCTGGATTACTGAATATTTGGACTTATAAGTTATAATCCACTGGAATCTTAAAGTCATTAATGCATCTGTAGTTTCTGGTGTTGGTGTGTTTGACAATTTGGTTGGGTTTAAGATGATCCAGAATTGGTAAATGCTGCACTGTTGTTCAAAAAGGAAAGGATTGAAACTGAAAATGGATAACATTATAGGAAATTTGGAATTAATAATCTTCAATTAAAAACAAAGAAAGAAAAAGAATACAACTATCATAACACTGGTGTAGTTGAAGAAAACAACATTTTGCATATAAAAGTAATAGGTATTATAAGGTGTCCTATATGATCTACTGCATTGGTCAAGCACACCATTGTACAGTATCTATGTCATTGCTATCGTATAATGGATATTATGTAGGATATATGATTTGCCACATATGGTGGTGGATCTTAAGGAGGTCCTCACATTTTATGATTTTGAACAATGGCCACATCAGTTTGCAGATTTGTATGTGTCAGAGTGCTTTTTTTGACTGTTTTGTGGCCAAGTTTTTTTATTTTATTTTTTGGTTCCATTTAGTGCCCGTTTGGGAGGGCAGTTTAAAACCGTACCTTTTCATAATACTACTTTTTATAAACATGCTTTTTCTAGGTACAGCTTTTTAATTTAATTAATAAATTTAGTTGAAAGGCAGCAAAAAAAGGGGGCTGCCCTGGTACATGGGAAGTTAGGTACAACTTCTATAAAACAGCCCATTTTTAAAAAGCTGCAAAGATTAAGTTGTACCAAATGGGTGCTTAACCCAAAATGTTGAAGATTATGTGAAGTTGGTGATTTATATTCTACATCTGGAGCTTCTGTATCTACACTTCAAACTCTACGAATGCCTCATAAATAAAGATACCTAGGCTGCTAGGTGGTCAAGAGATTATTTGAACCAAACAAGTTTTTGCTATTTGCTTCCTCACCCTTCCACTCCTCTTGTTCTCACCTAAAGCTTTGATGTTTTAGGGTACAACATCAAATATAATCACTACATTGTCAACAATTCTTGTGAATACATTTGGGTTACCATGATTAGTTTATGAGTATTCATAGAGCAGCTGTAATTTAATTGGGATTATGGTGTTGTTGAGTTGATTGTTAGCAATGCATGTTCATTACCAAATATTATTGCAACCTTCCTGATATCACTTGCCCATTTATGGATGGCATCTGGCCTGCTCTTTAGGTCATGCCACTGTTGTTTTTTCATTGTTTTATTTTGCAAATTACAGCTATACTGTCTCAGTTCTTCATTTGTTAATAATATAATGCTTGACTCTTATATGATTTTTCTGATGTTTTGCCAGCTTTTCGAATACCAGTATAATATGGGGCTTCTTTTGATTGAGAAAAAGGAGTGGACTTCTAAGTATGAAGAACTTAGGCAAGCAATAGCAGAAGCAAAAGATGCCCTCAAGCAAGAACAAACTGCCCATGTAACTGCAATATCTGAAGTCGAGAAGCGAGAGGAGAATTTGAGAAAGGCCTTGGGTGTTGAGAAGGAGTGCGTGCTTGATGTATGCTCTTGTTTCCTCTATGGATAAATTGCTTATTATTGGACCCAAAAAAATCACATATTGCTACATATAATCACTAAATAACTGCAAGAAATACATAGATTTCATAAAATGGTGTATTGTGTGGGTCTAGTTTTAGTATGGATTACTACTCGTCTCCCTCCTTTAAAAGAAAAAATCCAATCCCCAAATATTTTCTTAGGTCTTTATAAGGATATTCTACTTTATTTCTTTGTGTTCTCTCTCTCTCTCTCTCTTGATCTGTTCATTAATAAAAAAGGTTTTAAAAAAAGGATCTCTCTTGGTTTGTCTCTTGCTCTTGTTATGTGAAACAATAAGCATTATCTGTTACATTTTGTTCTCACAGTATTTATGGGTCTAAACATGAATAATTTATTTTTTATCTAGTGAGGTCATTGCTTAGCAGCAAGTTTTATACTAAAGATTCCTTTTTGATTCTTTAAATATCATTTCTTTTTGACAAACAATATGTATCCTGAACCCAGCCTGTCTTCTAAAATGCTTAAGTTTTAAGCTCAAAAGTTATTGGTCATGATGGAATTAAATTTTTTGATCAGTTGATGTTTCCTAATGTTTGGAGAACGTTGTTTTTTCAGCTGGAGAAAGCTTTGCGTGAAATGCGTTCAGAAAATGCTGAAATCAAGTTCACCGCTGATTCTAAGTTGGCTGAAGCAAATGCTTTAGTCACTAGCATTGAAGAGAGATCTTTTGAGGTAGAGGCAAAGTTGCGTACTGCTGATGCTAAGCTTGCTGAGGTGAGCAGAAAGAGCTCAGAAGTTGAAAGAAAATCACAGGACTTGGAGGCTCGAGAAGCTGTACTTCGGCGGGACCACTCATCCTTCATCTCTGAGTATGCTCTATGCTTTTGACCTTTGCTATATCCTTGTCTTGGATCTATTTGCTCTTGACTAGGTTTGTAGTCAATTAGTAGGAGCAATTTGAAATATTTCAAATTTCTGTTCTCATTTAGTTAAGTTATTTCCACTTCTTGCAGGCGAGAAGCTTATGACTCTACTTTTTCTAAGCAAAGAGAGGACTTGCGAGAATGGGAAAAAACTTTGCAAGAAGGAGAGGATAGGCTAGCTAAGGGTCAAAGAATCCTTAATCAAAGAGAGGAGAGGGCAAATGAGAATGACATGATTTTCAAGCAGAAAGAAAAGGACCTCGAAGAGGCAGAGAAGAAGATTGATGCAACAAACATCAGTTTGAAAAAGAAAGAAGATGATATAAGCAGTAGGCTTGCAAATCTTACTTTAAAAGAGAAGGCAAGTATTTCACCATGCTGAGCAGTTGTTAAATCTGTAATTGATTTATGTATTAATATATCTGTTTACTTTGGACAGGAATTTGATGCTCTGAGAATAAACTTAGAGATGAGAGAGAAAGAGTTACTTGCATTCGAAGAAAAGCTCAATGCTAGAGAAAGAGTGAGTTCTTGCACCTTTTTCTTTTAATTGAAAGATCCCTTGAGAAAGATGTCTCAAGTCTAGGGTATATTTTATGTTGGTTGTCTGACCACTCAAAGTCAATGCACACACCTGCATGCATCTTGTTAGTGTGTGTCTTGTCATTTGCATCAATTGCATGCTCTATTTAGTGTGTGCTGGCACCAGTAGAATCTGCTGATTTGGGGTGAAACTGGTCCATTAACTAATAGAAGTATGCTATGTCAAGGTGCATTTACTGTTGTTTAAAGGTAGTTCTTAGAAGTGGTTTTTTTTTTTACTTCTGTATATGAACTTATTAAAAAGGAAAACTTAAAAACATAGGTCTGTATGCCAGCATCAGGAAAATGGTGTACCAACCATTGCACTCTTTCGCCACACCAAATTGGAATGTTATTGCCATCATTTTGAAATAGTGCTCCTGATGATTTTTTTTTTTTTTTTGTGAAACATCTAGACTGAGATTCAGAAGCTTCTTGATGAACATAATGCGATTCTGGATGCAAAGAAGCATGAATTTGAGTTGGAGCTCGATCAGAAGAGAAAATCTGTGGATGATGAGTTGAAAAACAAGGTGGTTGATGTGGAGAAGAGGGAAGCTGAAGTTAATCACATGGAGCAGAAAGTGGCAAAGAAAGAGCAGGCATTGGAAAAGAGATGGGAGAAGCTTAGAGAGAAAGAGAAGGACCATGAATCAAAATTGAAAGATCTGAAGGAAAGGGAGAAGTCCATGAGGTCGGAGGAAAAGAATTTGGAAAACGAGAAGAAACAAATTCTTGCTGATAAAGAGGATTTGCTTAGTCTTAAGGCTGAAGTTGAGAAGATAAGGGCTGAAAATGATGATGAGCTATTGAAGATACGTGAAGAGAAGGATCAGCTTAAAGTAAGTGAAGAAGAGAGGTTGGAATATGCTCGCTTGCAGTCAGAATTAAAACAGGAAATAGAGAACTACAGGCTTCAGAAAGAACTTCTTCTGAAGGAAGCTGAAGATTTGAAGTTGCAAAAGGAGAGTTTTGAGAGAGAGTGGGATGAGCTGGATGAGAAAAGAGCTGAGATTGAGAAAGAGCTGAAAAAATTGACTGAACAGAAGGAAGAACTGGAAAAACTGAAACACTCTGAAGAGGAAAGGCTAAAAAATGAGAAGTTGGCAGCACAGGAGTACATACAAAGGGAGCTGGATGATCTTAAATTGGCCAAAGAATCTTTTGCAGCACAAATGGAGCATGAGAAGATAGCAATTGCTGAAAAAGCTGAAAGTGATAGAAGCCAAATGCTTCACGATTTTGAGTTGCGGAAAAGAGAACTTGAGACTGATATGCAGAAGCAGTTAGAGAACAAGGAAAAAGACTTGCGTGAGAGGGAGAAGTCATTTCAGGAAGAAAGAGAGAGAGAATTAGAAAACATTAATTACTTGCGAGAAGTAGCTAGAAGAGAAATGGAAGGAATAAAGCTTCAAAGAGTTAAAATAGAAAAAGATAGACTAGAAGCTGATGAAAATAGAAAGCATCTCGATAGGCATCAAGTGGAAATGAGAAAAGACATTGATGAGCTTGCTGACCTTAGCAGGAAGTTGAAAGACCAGCGTGAGCGATTTGTTAATGAGAGACAACGCTTCATTTCATTTGTTGAAAAACTTGAGAATTGCGAGAACTGTGGTCAAATTATCTCTGAGTATGTGCTTTCTGATTTACAATCTTTAGCTGAAATTGAGAATGCAGATGTTATTCCTCTGCCAAGACTAGCTGATATTCATGTGAAGGAAGGTGGTGATGGAAATGTGGATGCTTCTGAGAAGCAAAACAGTGAGATGTCTCCAGTTGGAGTTGGCTCAAGATCTCCAGTTTTTGGTGGAACTATATCTTGGCTACGCAAATGCACCCCCAAGATTTTCAAATTTTCCGCGAGTAAGAAGATTGAGTCTACTGCTGTTCAAAATTTGGAGGCACATTTGTCTTGCGAGGATGTTGATATGGAAGAACCTTCCAAGAGAGTATCTAGCACTGAAAATCAGGCAGAGATATCTCTTGGTGGTGCAACTGATTCTTTTGATGTCCAGAGGATCTTATCTGACAACAGCATCAGAGAGATAGAAGTCAGCCAAGATCCATCAGCTGATGATCAAAGCAACATCAACAGTAAGGCACCTGAAGTTGCGGAAGATTCACAGCCTTCTGATTTGAATGGTGGTCAGCACAAGCCTCGCAGCAAAAGAGGGAGACCTAGAGTTCACAGAACACGCTCTGTGAAGGCAGTTGTCAATGATGCAAAGGCTATTCTTGGGGAAGCCTTAGACGAAAATGAGAATGATTATCCAAATGGGAATGCTGAGGATTCTACCTATGATAATGCTGAAAGTCGTGATGATTCTAGTCTTGCTGGTAAAAGACTACCAAGAAATGGACGGAAGCGGAACCGTGCTCAGACATCTCAAATCATGGGGAGTGAGCATGATGGTGACGATAGTGAAGGCCGTTCTGAGAGTGTTGTGGCAGGCCAGCGCAGGACAAGGCGGCAGAAAATTGCTACGGCTGTGCAAGCTCCAGGTGAAAAACGATATAATCTCCGTAGACCCAAAACGTAAGTTCTATATTCAATACTTAAGTAATATAGTAACAACTTGCCTTAAGAAGAGGGGGGGGGGGTGTTTCTTATCGGGTGTTGTACACCATCTAGGTGTTTGTTTTAGAGACAGAAAAAAAAGAGAATATATCACTCCAATTAATTGATGTAGGAAGATATTTTGTTCATCTGTGTGGTTGTAGGCTGAACTGGCCACACTTTCATTGTTTTACAACAGCTTTTTATTTTATTTTATTATTATTATTATTATTTTTTTACTTTTCTGAAGCATGTCAAGCAACTAATTATTGACTTCGCTATAATGTTTTTCAGTGGAGCTACTGTCACAGGAGCCAGAGCCATGCCTGACCTGAGCAAAGCAAACAAGAAAGAGACTGATGGTGTTAGAGCAACAGGGGAGGAAATTTTTCACTCCAAAGCTGCTCCTGCACTTTCTACTGGAGCTGCTAGTGAGAATGGTGGAAGCTCTCACTTTGTGCGGGTAAGGGAATTATAAAGAATTTCGCTTTCTTTTATATCTCATTTAATTTGTTGTAATACTGTATCTGCACATACACACGTGATCTTGTTTTTGGTCTCTCTCTCTCTCTTTTTTTTTTTTTTTTTTTCTTTTTCTTTTCAAAATTCAATATCTTTTTAGAATTCCATTTCTTTATTGAAAATTTCGGATTTCATTTTGATTTCTACTAGCACTTAAAATGACATAACTTTCAAAGATAAAGTTTAATAGCTGTTTTCTCTCTCTCTATATATGTGTGTTTCTGATTTTGACTGACAGAATGTAAGAATTATTTAATGAAGATTGAAGAATTCACATTTTCTAATGATTTTGATTTGTGATTGTGCATGTGTGGTGCTTTACATGAATAAGCTGTTACTATTTTTCCTGAGTCTTTTAGAGTCATCATTCTTGTTACTGATTACGGAGCACTCATATGAGTAGTTCTCCAGTTGCTGATGGCTCTTGAAATTGTCTGTACTGCTTTCTCTGACTTGATGTTTATAAATTGTGTGACAGTGCACGAGAATTGCAGACATTCAGGTTGTCGATGCTGATACGACAAAAAATTTGGTTGCACACACGGCCATGAGTGAAGAGGTGAATGGGACTCCAGAAGAGTACGGTGATGTGGATGAATACAGGAGCGAATCCCATGGTGAAGATGCTAATGTGGATGGGGACGATGAAGAGGATGATGAAGAGTCTGAACATCCTGGTGAAGCCTCAATAGGAAATAAGCTCTGGAAATTCTTCACAACATAATGTCGCTCTGGATGGACTCGACTGCATCTACCGTTTTAGATAATGCTGGTAGGAGTTTCCCGATGTGTAGTAGTGTGTATTAACAATTCAAATGTAGTTAGAAGTACTGGAAGTATTCAGGTCAGGGAATGAGTTTTCTCTTCCCTGTTGATTTTTCTTATTAGGATTATGAATATGGGGGGGTGTTTTATTTTTTAATGAGAATCCTAGATATTTTGATTAGTTGTAACCCAGTGCATATTTAACACTGGACTTAGCTGCTACTCGTACCAAATTGTTTGTATCAAATGCTTTGTATCACTTCATTTTGCTCTGCAATGATTGTTTGAACCCAGTGATCTCAATTTCCCATCTCTCTCCCTCTATTGTGCAAGTCTTGTGTTAAAAAGATTTGCATGTGTTATGTATAGTTGAGGCTTGACGGAAGACCAGATAATCAAAGCATTGTAGGTAAATTGTTTCACATTTGGGGATCATCAAGGTAAATGAGGTAATCTAAACTGCCTTGGAGTAATTAGCTGATAAGAGAAGATGAATTTGGACGCGCTTGTAGGAGTAGATGGCATTTGTTGCCTTGAAAAGTCGATAATTAGTTGGGTCATGGCTGCTAAAAGGTTGACGCATTGCATGTGGCTATTGTGTGTTTCCATCAAACTTAGTTTATTATGTAAAAATATGGTTGTACTTTGAAAAATGTAAGCTTAGACGTAGTTTATATTGTGTAAAAATATGGTTGTACTTTGAAAAATGTAAGCTTAGACGTAGTTTATATTGTGTAAAAATGTAAGCTTAGATCTCAATAATTTTCAAGTTATAAAAAGCTAGATCTGGTTCTTTTATCTTTGGGTATGTTATTCACTTTTTTTGTCCAAATACCAGCGTACGTACGGGTTTAATTTCTTAAAAGAAGCGCAACCAGAGCACTTTAAGAACGTACAGTTTAAAAATGATTGTCCATGCCAAGACGAGGCCAACACCAAGAAAGCCATCACATGCACGTTAACCATTTTGTTTTTAAAAAGTCCTTATCACGTCTCTTTCTTTTCCCACTCCATCTTCTGATCTGATATGCTAGTCATTTGAGAAAGATTTGTCGTTCACGAATTGAGATCTCATGCAATACCATTTATTTGCACACAAAGTTTTTTCTTTTACTTTTTGGTATTTTATCATTTTATTACCCTTTCACCTTTTTAAACTTTTTTTTTTTTTTTTTTTTTTTCCAAAGGCTGAGATTAAAAGTCTTTAAAAGGAATTGAAGCCCATGCAATTCTTTAGGTATTGCATAGGATCACAATCCGTCTTCATCGTCAACAAGTGGGCTAAAAGTGGCCCATTGGCTTTGTACAATGTATGCCACGTGTGAGGGTCATGTTTTAAATCCTCACCAATTCTTGTCTTCCACGTGTCCTAGTTTAAGCTACCAATGGGCCCAGAAGAGGTGGCGCGATGGAGACGGATTCCGATCGTCCTGCTCCAACTATATTTACTAAAATACCACCATAATTTTGATTACCAAAATATCATTCTGACTCTATTACTATTAGTTTTTTTTTTTTTTTTTTTTTAATAATTGAATGTTGAATATATTGGGACTTTGTATTATTGTTTTGTTAAACAATTTAGTATGAAATTTGTGGTTTGAATTAGTGTTAAATATTTGGTTTCTGTGATTGAGTATTATTGCTTGGTAAAATTTTTGGTGTATTGAGACTTTGCATTATTGTCTTGTTAAATAATTTGGTGTGTAATTTTTTATTTATATTAATGTTAAAGATTTGTTTTATATTATTTAGTATTATTGTTGGTAAAGATTTTGTTTGTGTATTAAATATCAATAATTATATGATAGGTTAGGGTCTCGTGGTGTAGGAACGGGGCAGCGTGGGGCCCTGTAGGGCAGGGAGGGGAGGGGTGGATATGGGGTTGGATAATGCCCCTTTGAGGTGGGGTAAGGACACCCATGATCAGGTCCTACCTCGCCACGTTGCCATCCCTAAGATTAATGTGTTGAAATATCTGCACATCTATCTATAAATTAAAGCAGAAGATGTTACTATTTTCCTGCCATGTGGCATCTAAGGCAACGTCTTCTGCTTGACACGTAGCATCTTAGGTGGCACATGAATAAAATAAACTAAATTAAATATCTACTATCCCATAATAAAACTACACCATTAATAAATTAAATACTCATTACCCAATTAAATGCTCATATTTAATAAATTAAATAGTCTTATTAATTAATTCAGATATAAATAGATATATTCCAGCCAAATCTGTTAAACAAAATATATGTTATTTCAAATATGCATTTAAGTTATAACTTGGACATTTGCCCCAATGGTCATTCCTCTCCCCAAAAAGTTCCATCCTTTTGTGAGTACTTGGGTTCGATCCCTGAGTTTGTATCAATTTATATTATATTTTCTTTTTGTTTGCATATTTTATTTTTGTTTGCGTCTAATTTATTTACTATTGTATAATTATTTTCTAATATTTAATATTTAAAAGGAAATAAGAGCTTAGGCAAGATAAAGTTTACATAAGTATTGCCTTCATTTTCGTCTTTTCTCAGGTTAAGTTTATATGTGTTTGCTATGTTGATAATTGCATATTTGAAAATTATATTTTTTCGATTCTTGAGTTTGTATCAATTTATATTATATTTTCTTTTTGTTTGCATATTTTATTTTTGTTTGCGTCTAATTTATTTACTATTGTATAATTATTTTCTAATATTTAATATTTAAGTAGAAATAAGAGCTTAGACAAGATAAAGTTTACATAAGTATTGCCTTCATTTTCGTCTTTTCTCTGGTTAAGTTTATATGTGTTTGCTATGTTGATAATTGCATATTTGAAAATTATATTTTATTTATTTAAAGAGTAAAGATTTGTTTAGATTATAAACTGCTACAATTAGGTTGAGTCTTTTTCCAAGTTGAATGTTAAATAGGTATTAATATTTGTAGATACGTCGAAAAGTGATACTTTAACTATATATGTGGTTTAGCTATAAAAGTTTCGTTTCCTTTTTGCTTTAAAAATTAAATAAATGATGATAGTCATTGTATGACAATATACCTTTGTGAAAACTGAAAAGGAGCATGAGGCATAATCTCATGTTTTTAAAATATTCATTTGAATTATTATATGAAATTCTTTTGTGAGTTATATGACTCTGGTTATAATTATGTAAAAGGATGTTCTTCTGTCATGAAATACCTTAATGAATTAATCTTAAAGGGTGAAGTAAAACGTGTCTTATTGTTATTAGCAATCTCAATTGATTCTGATCATATTTTTTTTTTTTTTTTTTTTTTTCATGCATGCAGATGCATTAGCCGAGTTGGTCTTGAAGAGAGTGGAGGATATATTTAGGATGAGTTTTTCTACACAATATGCAATATATATATTTTACATTCGAAGTATTTTTGTTTGGTTAAGTTGTAGTCCTCTATTTTTTGCAACCAAAAATGTTTTTTTTTTTTTAAATACTATTTCAGTTGTATATAAAATTTAGTTTGACTTGATCTTTTTATTTTTATACAATTGGATATATTCAAAGTATTTTTGCTTGGTTAAGTTGTAGTCCTCTATTTTTGCAACCAAAAAAACTTTATTTATTTATTTTTTATTTTTTACAATTTCTGATACTATCTAACTGCATATAAAATATAGTTTGACTTGACTATTTTATTTTTATACAATTCGATATGCTAAATAGCTTGATAACTATCTGTTTAATATATTTTTGGGGGGTAAGTGTTAAGTATAAATTATTTTCTAGTACTCATATTAGAATTGATGAGGTAAAATTCAAATTATCTGAGATTTAGGACATCAATGGACTATCATTTAGAGAAAACCCAAAGAGGCAATTGTGTTGATTTATTTATTTATTTTTTTAGGGGTAGAGGGAATAATATCTTAACATTTTTTTTTTTTTTCTATGTGTTAAATTTTCCTAAGAGATACGTGTTAGACTTAAGATGACATTGTTATTTTTATCTCCGTTGACCAATTTGTTATATGATGGACTTCTAAGGTTACATATATTGTTTATGTGATTATTAATAAGTGATAAATTGCCCAAAAAAAGATGAAAAGAGAAACAAAAGGAAGTCAAAAAAGGTAAAGATGAGATAATTAAATACGTGACAAATTGTATTATTTATTTGTACTATCAAAGTGTTGTAAGTTAAACAAAAATGAGAAACCTCTGAACATTTAGAATCCCTATATGGAACAATTGATGTTTACCAAAGTGATTGAAATTCATAAACGATGTGAAGTGAGTTTTTTTTTTTTGCTAAGTGAATACAACCCTGAGATATAAACTCCAATTGAAGGGAATTGATGCAACTAGGTTAGAAAATTATTGTTAGTTATCTTTATAGACTTAGTATAATACATTTGATGAAATATAATAAAAATCAGTATAATACATTTGATGAGATATAATAAAAATGATAATTTCTATTTTTAAGTGCAATGAAAAATTATTTACATTTTCTATTTTACACTTTTCTTTTCTTTTCTTTCTTTCTTTATTTTTATTGTTATTATTTTTTCCTTCTTCTTAGTTAAGTTGCTTTGTTAGAAACATATTTTTAGAAAAATAATGAAAAAGAGCCACGTATTGCGCGGGTTATAGTCTAGTTATTATAAAATAGTAAGAGAAATAGCAAGAGAAAATGAAGAACAAAAACTCTTTTGAAAATGTTCTTATAAGGTGGTCATCCAATATCAGAGAGAATTCTCTTATTGAATTCAAAGTTTTCTTATATCTCTTACAAAACTGAAACCACATATATATAGTGATTCAAATGCACTATTCATGTAATAATTCATGTTACTATGCAAGTACTATTCAGGTATTATTCAAGTACTATTTGTACAGTATTTGTCGACACTTATATTAATAATTTATTCATAACACTCCCCCTTGGTTGACCACTCACAAAGAATAAGCCTCGTTAAAACCTTGCCAAAGAAAAACCCAGTGGGATAAAAACCAGTGGCGAAGGAAAATAGTACAGTATTCTTGTAAACCTTTAAGTGCCTTTGTATTGCCTCATTAAAACCTAGCAAAAGAAAACCCTGTGGGAAAAAATCTTAGCAAAGGAAAAAGAGTACAATCAATACATAATATTCTGAACATTTACTCCCCATCATGAGTATGTATATCTTTAAGTCGACGCATGCCAATGTTGTACACGATCTTTTTGAATGCTGCATTCGGTAATGACTTAGTGAATAGTTCAGCCAAATTGTCACTTGAGCGTATCTGCTTGATATCAATATCACTGTTCTTCTGGAGCTCATGTGTATAAAAGAATTTTGGTGAAATGTGTTTAGTTCTATCACCTTTGATATATCCTCCTCTAATTTGAGTGATACAAGCAGCATTGTCTTCATATAATATTGTCGGACTTCCTTTGATTGAAGACAATCCACATTTTTCTTGAATATGTTGAATTACCGATCTTAGCCAGACACATTCACGGCTTGCTTCATGAATTGCGATGATCTTTGAATAATTTGAGGAAGTAGCAGATATTGTTTGCTTGATAGATCTTCATGAAATAGCAGTATTGCCATAGGTAAATAAATATCATGTTTGTGATCGACCTTTGTGTGGATCATAAAGGTAACCTGCATTTGCATATCCAACTAACTGTGGATTTGAGCAGTGTGGATAAAATAATCCCATGTCAATCGTTCCACGAAGGTAACGCAATACATGCTTGACCCCATTCCAATGTCTTTGAGTTGGTGCAGAACTATATCTTGCTAGTAAATTGACAAGAAATGCAATGTCAGGCCGTGTGCAATTCGTAAGATACATCAGAGCACCAATTGTGCTAAGATATGGTACTTTAGGACCAAGATTTTCTTCATCATCTTCTTTAGGACAAAAAGGATCCTTCTTGACATCAAGTGTCCTAACAACCATTGGAGAGCTCAAGGGATGAGCTTTATCCATGTGAAAGTGTTTCAGGACTTTCTCTGTGTAGGGTGACTGATGAATAAGAATCCTTTTTGAAGTATGTTCAATTTGGAGGCCTAAACAAAATTTTGTTTTACCGAGATCTTTTATCTCGAATTCATTCTTCAAATAATTGGCGGTTTTTGTGAACTCTTCTGGAGTACCCACAACATTTAAATAATCTACATATATCGCCAAAATAGCAAATCCGAAGTCTAATCTTTTGATAAAAACGCATGGACAAATTGGATCGTTCTTAAATCCTTCTTTCAATAGATATTCGCTAAGGCGATTGTACCACATGCGTCCGGATTGCTTTAACCCATACAAGGATCTTTGTAGCTTGATAGAATACATGCTCTAGATTTTGAATTATATGCTTTAGGCATTTTATATCCTTAAGGGATTTTCATGTATATATCATTATCTAATGATCCATATATATATGCTATAACCACATCCATTAAGTGCATATCAAAATTTTCGGTAATTACCAAGCTAATCAGAAATTTGAATGTAATTGCATTCATAACAGGAGCATATGTTTCCTCATAATCTATACCAGGTCTCTGTGAGAAATCTTGTGCCACTAGTTGTGCTTTGTACCTTATAATTTCGTTTTTCTCATTACGTTTGTGTACAAATACCTAATTGTATCCAACAAGCATTACACATTCAGGTGTTTAGACTACAGGTCTAAATACTTCACATTTTACTAGTGAGTTTAGCTCTGCTTGAATTGCTTCTTTTCACATTGGCCAATCATTTCTACGTCGACATTCTTCGACGGTTTGTGGTTCAATTTCATCATCATTACTTCTGGTAATGTCAAGAACAACTTTAAATGAAAATATGTTGTCGACAACAATTTTATTTCTATCTAATATTTCTCCATAATGTATCGAGATCTCATTGTTTTCAGGTACCTGTTCCTTTTCAGGTGATAACTCTTCAGGAGACACCTTTTAAGGAGGTCTACTTTCAGGAGAATTTTGTGCACAAGTTTTGGATAGATCAACTATTTCATTTGCCTGTTTAATGGGTATAGCCTCTTTAGGGGCTGCGACTTGATTTTCTCGTGTTTTCTTCTTCCGGGGAACCTTATCCTTAGCACCAACAGGTCTTCCACGCTTTAGGCGTTCCTTAGATTCATTAGCTGTTATATTAATCAATTTTCCTTCAAGGACTTCAATCCGAGCTGGAATATTAGCAGCTGGAATATGAGATTTTATTATTTTCTTACTGTTAGTGAACACATTCGGTAATTGGTTTGCAATACCTTGCAAATGAAAAATCCTCTGAACTTCCAGTTCATATTGATTTGTACAAGGATCAAGATTGGATAACATCGAAACATTCCAGTTAATCTCTCGTCGTGCTTCTGGCAAAGACTTTTCTCCCCCTAATGGTGGGAAGACTGTTTCATTGTAGTGACAATCTTCAAAGCGTGCCTTAAAAAGATCATCAGTTAGAGGTTCAAGATATCTAATTATGGATGAAGAATCAAAACCAACATAAATTCCAAGTCTTCGTTGAGGACCTATCTTAGTGCGTTGTGAGGGTGCAATGGGAACATATACAACACAACCAAAAATTCGCAAATGAATAATATTTGGTTGTTGACCAAAAACAAGTTGCAATGGTGAGTATTTATGATAAGCAGTTGGTCTAATGCGAACTAATGATGTAACATGTAATATAGCATGTCTCCAAGAAGAAATAGGTAGTTTTGTTTTCATAAGTAAAGGACGAGCAATCATTTGAAATCTTTTAATAAAAGACTCAGCTAAACCATTTTGAGTATGAGTATGAGCAACAAGATGTTCTATATTGATCCCGATTGACATGCAATAATCATCAAATGCTTTAGATGTAAATTCACTTGCATTATCTAAACGAATTTTCTTAATTGGGTAATCAAGAAATTGTGCTCGCAACCTAATCATTTGAGTAAGGAGTCTAGCAAATGCAACATTTCGAGTAGAAAGTAGGCAAACATGTGACCACCTTGTTGATGCATCTATTAATACCATAAAATACCTGAATGGTCCAAATGGTGAGTGTGTAGGTCCACAAATGTCTCCTTGGATTCTCTCTAAGAAAGATGGAGATTCAATAGAAATCTTTAAAGGAGATGGTTTGATAATTAGTTTACCTTAAGAACAAGCACTACATGGATAGTCACTTGGTAAAAGAATTTTCTGGTTCTTTAAGGGATGCCCATGAGAGTTCTCAATAATTCGACGCATCATTACAGATTCCGGATGTCCAAGGCGATCATGCCAAAGTGTATATATAATTGGGTTAGAGCACTTTTAGTGCACTGCAACATTTACTTCAATTGTTCTCATGGTGGTATAATATAACCCAGAAGAGAAAATAGACAATTTTTCTAATACGAGCTTTTGGCCCAAAATCATTGAAGTAATATAGAGATATTCTTCATTGCCTTCATTATTGGTTTCGATATGATAGCCATTACCACGTATATCCTTAAAGCTAAGTAAATTTCTTCTAGATTTAGAAGAGTATAAAGCATCATCGATACAAATTTTTGTTCCCTTTGGTAAAATAATATTTGCTCTTCCGGAGCCTTCAATTAGGTTCGATGAACCTGATATGGTATTGACTTTAGCTTTGCTTAAGATTAATTGTTGGAAATATTTCTTATCTTTAAGGATTGTGTGTGTTGTTGCATTGTTTGCTAGACAAAAATCTTCACCCATCATCTTTGAATTCAATTCATCAATAAGACACATGCAAAACATAGATTAAAATTCATTACTTTAATAGGAAATAAAAACATAGCAAAATAACATACTGAATACATTGCGATAATAAAAGAAAATATGCTAATTGGTATGGACATTTCCATTACCAATCAAATGATTAATCTTTTCGTTAGGATCCTCAAAGAAATCAGAAACATCAAGATGGGTGATGTCCACTCCATTTGGGGTACCAAAATAACCCATGTGATCTTCTAGATCACTGTGACAGGCAAAATTCATTTCAATTCTTTTTCCTTTCTCCTTTGTGGAGGCTTGATACAGGTTCACCAAATGTTTAGCTGTATGACATGTATGTGACCAATGCCCTTTCATACCTTTCATACCACACCATAACACAGTTCTTCATGGGCCTTTGGAGGTTTATTCAGTAAACCTTTTCCCTTTTCTTGTTGTTGTGTTTCATTATGATTCCACTTTTGGTGGTAAAGTGTGGTATTTCTTCTTGGGGAATTGTAAGTACATCTCCCTTGATATTGATTATTTCTACCATGTCTACGCCTTCGACCATTATTTCCTCTATTATTAAAAGAGGTTCTATTCGCTTCAGGGAATGGTGCGGAGCTGGTCGGGCGAGACTAGTGGTTTTTTGTCTGTTTCACAACTAAAAGACAAGATATTAATTCAGAATATTTTCTGAAATTGCATTCTCGATATTGCTGCTGCAGGAGCATATTCGAAGGATGAAATGTAGAGAATGTTCTCTCTAACATGTCTTCATCGGTAATATCTTCTCCACATAATTTTAATTTTGAGCTAATTCTAAAAAGCACAGAATTATACTCAGTTACACTTTTAAAATCTTGTAGTCTCAAATTAATCCATTCATATCAAGCTTTAGGGAGGATTACAGACTTCTGGTGCTCGTATCTCTCCCTTAGATTATTCCACAGAATTAAGGGATCTTTTATTGTGAGGTATTTTGTTTTTAATTCCTCATGGAGATGATGGCGAATGAAAATCATTGCTTTAGCACGATCCTGCTGGGATTCGTCGTTGCCATCTCTTATAGTTTCTCCAAAAGTTCATTGCCTCTAAGTGGATCTCAGCATCTAGGATCCATGATAAATAATTCTTGCCCAAAATATCAAGGGCAACGAATTCAAGTTTTGTGAGATTTGACATAATATATAGCAAAGATATCAATATATTAATTAGTATTTAGATCAAGATATAGCAAAGATATCAAGATATCAAGATACTAATTCTTTAAAGAAAAACTTACAGTGGGTTGAAGACAAAGTGAGTACAACTCCTTTCTTAGGATTTGGTTAGAGCTTCGTGTTGATAACGTATTATAAAATAGCAAGAGAAAGTGAAGAACATAAACTTTTTTGAGAACTTTCTTATAAGGTGATCATCCAATATCAGAGAGAATTCTTTTATTGAATTCAAAGTTTTCTTATATCTCTTACAAAACTGAAACCACATATATATAGTGATTCAAGTGCATTATTCATGTAATAATTCATGTTACTATGCAAGTACTATTACTGTTCAAGTACTATTTGTACAGTGTTTGCTGACACTTATATTAATAATTTATTCATAACACACATCATATTTTTGTTTATGCATTTTTTTGTTAGTGGTGTCACTATAAGTGGGTATAGAGTTTGAGTAGAAACTTTTTAAAAAATGTTAGGTTTAATTGAAATCTCTGGTTTGATTTAAAACCATTTAAATTGTAATTTTCCCAATCTTATAACATTACCAAGTTATACATTTCAAAATTGGATAAGATCTCTCATTTTTCTGTTACATATGTTCCTACTTTGATGTTATAGACTTCTAGCTGCTAAGTGTTTAATGCACCAAATTTTGTTGTGCTGGTGAATTTGTCTTTTTACTTTTTAATTGAGACCAAAATTCGTTGGAAGGAGACAAAGCAAATTGATTATTTTCCAAGTAGTAACATGATCATCATCTTCACTGGTACAAATCCTAAAGAAGCGAGGAACTAAAAAGGATGCTGGAAAAACAGGCTTTATTCAGGTGACAACATAACAACAGATGCTTTCTATGACAAAGGCTACTAAAATAGCAAATTCACATCTGATTCAGGGTCCATATCAAGCAATACACTGAGATCATTTTTATTTACAAATATTAGTATGACAATAATGAACCTATCTAACTGTATGGATGAATTTCCTTCTCAACCGACTGTATACATAGGTTACTGTAAAAATTTTGATTTAAACATTTGTACCATAGTACTGAAGCTACCTAACTGTATAATTGAATTTCCTTCTCAACTAACTGTATACTTCAGTGGCTGTTGTTGACCCTCCTGCTCTGTCTGTACACTTGGGAGAATCAACTGTTCTCTGCAACAAAATCTACATGAAATTCCTGCACCATGGATTAGATTGCAATGCCAAACATTTTGCGCGCTTCTTCAAATCCCTGAAAATTGAAGTAAAAAGTATATATAATGAGTGATATTCTATACATCATTACAGCTACGACATAAGAATCAAGAGTAAGCCTTGAAGATTAAAGTGATACACACTTGCAATGAGGTATGCGGCAATCTGATTCTCTACAATTGTTTGAGTGTAACCTTATTATGAACCACATCTTCTTACACAGTTGACAACCCCCAGCTAACTGAACAGTACACTTCTTTGCATGGTGGAACAGCTTTCTGACTTTAAGACAGTTCTGGTTTGAGCAGGTACGATCTACACACTGAGATGCATGTTGAAAAACAGCCAGCAATTCCCTTGTCTGCAACACCAATTTACATGATAAGTTCCTAAGTTTAATGAAAAAGGCGAAGTACTGAACACCAGTTGCCTAATATTACTATAGTTAGAATGCCTATCATCCTTAGTCAAACCAATTTCAAACCCTAAGGAAAAATATTTAAATGTACATATAGTATGTTAGATAGAGAGCATTTTTCATTATTTTTTATGTATAAAAATTTATACATCCTAAATCCATTCAAATGTCCATGGTTTTGTAGAGTGCATAAATAGACTAGGGAAACATGAGAAGATCAAATTCTTTACAAGAGGATTCTGAATATTATGCTTAAGTCATTGTTTTAAAAGTGATAATATATGATAGAGATTTCTTACCCACAACGCCTTTCTTATTGATGCCTTTTGCTTTGCCTCTTTAATCTCTACCCCATGATGAGTTGTGGGAAACCGTTGAATCAACTTGTGATTATGACAAGCACTGCCTTTCTCCTGATGAACCACAGTATTCTTATGGCAATTGCTGCAGTTGGTCTCAGTGGTCTGCGGTGTAGAATTGCGGAGATGATGCAGGATCATCATTGAGGAATGCTTGGCCCGCCGAAGCGTATCAAACTGATAATGGTTGTTTTGACAGAGGCTCAAGAAAGTAAGCCTATTTTCAAATAATCCAGTATCCAAAATAACATCTTCATCCTTGGTATCAGAAGGCACATCAACTGTAACCTGAAAGGGGCAAAAGAGCCATATAAATAGACTGGGTGGAGAGAATATGTACCAAATGTTGGCACCTTGTAATCACAAAACTATTGATTGAAATCTAAAGTCTTAAAAGTCACCTGAGAGAGTAGATGTTGTTCCCCGCTAATTGAAGTGTGTGTGTCCATTCCGTTGAGGTTTTTCTTCTCATCATGGCATCTGCAACATATAATTGGAAGAAAAAGTAATTCATTTCAGTTATATCCTTTCAATAATCCAGCAACACATGAATATCCATAACTTGTTGGTTATCTTGCTTATTATTGAGACTAAAAAGTTCAACTCATCTTCAAATTACAAAGTCAAAGAATGAAGGCAGAAAGATACGAAATGCTTTGGAGTGGGTAATTGTTATCACTTTTTGTTACAACAATTAACCTCCATATTACATAGTTGAGATTTACATGAAGTTCTACACAGACCAAATTTGATGAATATTCAGTTTGCATCACAGTTCAACATTGTTTGTTTTGTCTAATTATTTCTTGAGACGATACAAGCAACCATTTAAAGAAAAAAGTACAGTAAGCCTACAAGACAGATGTCATTACTTATGGGAATATATAATAAAATAATTGCAAGGCGAGCTACACTACTGCATTCCATTTTAATGCACTGAAGCTGCCATATATACATAATTCTGACATGGAGAGGAAAAAAATCCTACAGAAATGTGATTTTAAATAAAATTGTTACCTTTCACACAGCTGAAAATTTGTGCACTGGTTGCAAACCCATCGCCGACCAGATAATATCACTTCATGGCAGTGTGTGCAAATAAACTGCAAGTGGACAATTATGAAGTCCTCCTTCATGGGTAAGATAGTTTGCCCTAACTGTAAAGTGAGAGAAAAACAACAATAACAAAGAATTAGTTACTAGTGCAATTATATAGAAAGAAAAGCAATTCATTCATCCATTGAGCATATTGTCCCATGCTAAAAGAAAAATTGAAGATGTGTAAGTTTCCAGAATTTCTGGAAGTGCTAACTTTAAATCAAATGTATAACAGGGTATAAATTCAACCTTCTATAATCTCCAATGTTCTTGAAAAAATAAGCAGAATAGATTCATGGAAAAGCAGCAAATCACTAAGATGTCCCCCTTCAAGTTGAGAGGTGATTTACCTTTTGCATGAATAGAATATCTTTCGTATCGCTCCCAGAAGGATTTGCATGTCCCATGGCTTTTAAATTTCTCTTTGTCATTACTCTCTTCACCTTCTGCTGAGATTCTCCAGTGGTTTCTTGTTCAATACGCTTGATCATAGTCTCAGAAGCACCAGACCAATAGTCACCATCAAAGTATGGTAAACGAGCTGCTGTTACCTTGTACTTGCATTCTCCATTTGGAACAAAGAAGTTATCGTATAAATTAGTAGAATTGATCACAATATTTTCTTTGGCTGCTTTCCTCAGCATCAACTGATACCTGCAATTTGAAAAAAGAAATAAAAAACCAAGTCAAGGCACAGACACATGTGCTCGCACATGCACACACACTCTGAGAGAGAGAGAGAGAGAGAGATACCAGTGCCGCAGCTTATCAGACTTCGGTGTTTTCTGAATCTCCGGATGGCAATATAAAATATAATCTTCTCCCTTCAAAGGTGGGCAAGCCCAAATATAGCAGGATGCAAAACCTCGTTTCTTACAAAAATCAAGGTATCCTATCTGATGATGAGAAAAAAGAAAAGAAAAGAAAAAAAGAACATGATCAATATTATATTTAATTGTATCAGTCACAACCAGATGAAGGAAACAAGTAGCAAAAGAAACAAAGTAACTTACAATTATTTCATGGTAAACAAAGGTACGGAGAGATTCTCCAGTAATAGTTCTTATCTCAGGCCTGAAGTACTTGACAGAATCAAGATATGAGATATAAACACAACGTTGATTTGGAGGACTGCATTCTGAGCCAAACTCCTGGACATACATACCGAAGAGGCATACATCTACTCCTTCAATCTTTTGAAACAAAAGAATCACCTAAATGTAGAAATAATGTAGTCAGATTAATGAAATAATATAAACTGGTCATGACACTGCATGATCTGCAATATGGTAGGAGATGGTGAAAGTAAATCAATCAACCTAAAAACAATCACTTAAGTGCAAACTCTTTCTCACCTTAGATCTGAATAGGAATTCAGCAGGGTACTTTTTGTCATGAAAGATGTCTAAAAACTGCTTATTCACTTTCAAATGTTTGTCAACAGCTGAAACCACTCTGACAACAAGATCTTCTGCTCCTGGCACCTAGTTAGCATTATGAACAATATATATTAACAATCAAGCAGCTATAGGAGGATTACAGAACAAAGCCCATTTCAATTTGAGATTAGAAACAGCAAGTAGTATGAGCAGCTCAATCAGAGGAGAAAAAAATAGAATAAAGCAACACATTAAACTGATAATTATGACAAAACCACTAGGTGAAATATTCCTATTTTAGATGTAGTGTTTGTTTAACTATTATTATGCTGTTTTCTTAAATGATTCTTCTCTTCTCTAATCTAATAAGTTAAACAGATAGTTGGTAACATAATGTATGCACACAAATGGTAATATAAGCATAATTAAGCATGTAAGATTGCTAAAAAAATGAATTATCCTCATATGGATTTTCGTTATTTACCTTATGAAGATTCTTTCGTTCAACCCTTGCTCTCTCTTCCTTCTCTTGCTTCAGACTTCTAAAGAGTCTTTGCTCTATGTGGTCACTAAGCATGGTACTTGGCAGATCCTTGGCCCCAAAAATACCACTCTTCGGCAAGGGTACAAACTCACTGGTTTCTATTTCTTTTAAGCAGCATTTGGGACATACGTATTCAGCTTTTCCTTCCGAGTCTCTTTTATCATTAAAGAGAGCACATATCTGATGTTGCCAGTCTTCACATTTATCACATTGAACCCACTGCAAGCAACAGCCATAGGATGTGAGTCTTTCATGATTTTTCTTTTTTAGAAATCAAAACACATAATGACATAGCTTACCGATTCTTCAGTTGCCTCATCATTCTTAGTTTTATTAAGTACTGCCTTGGAAACAGAAATTCCCTGGAATTTGATTTTCCCACCTCGAGAGTCCTTGTAGCATAAGGTACAAAAGACCATTTCTAAATCATTTTCATCTGTTGTGGAGTAGTAAGTTACACCACGCTTGATACGAGCACCACAAGACAAACAATATATTGGTACAGGCGACCAAAAGAGCTTGTCCGATGCACACAACTGGCATGAATATTCACTGATTCCCCCTTCTTCCTTTGATATGGTCTGTTTTAGAAAAGGATACATATGCATGTTAATGCTCATTTGAACTTAAAACAAGGCTTAGCAAATAAACAAAGAGTAGTTACATCATTCAAAAAAGTTATGTTATTAATTTGGTCCTCCAACTATTAGGTAAAGTTCAATTTGGTCCCTCCACTATTAATTGTTTCAATTAGTCCTTCAATTTTCAAAATTAAGTCATTGTTATCCTTGGATTCTGTCCGGTGAAATTGGCTTGATTTTGATTTCTTTTACACTTTCCAAAGTAACCTTTTAACGTGTGCTGCATTTTCCACATCAATTAATTTTGTTAAAATCTAAACAAAGATAAGATCCAATCATGAAATTGACTTAATTTTGAAAGTTGAGGGACTAAATTGACACAATTAATAGTTGAGAGACCTAATTGAACTTTACCCAATAGTTGAAGAATCAAACTAGTAATATAACCTTTATAAAAAGGACTAACAGAGTGACCCTCAAAATCAAGCTGATAATAGGTAGATGCCCCACATCAGACATCAATTTAACAATTAAAGGCATGATTCAAGTTGTTCAAGAGGAGGTAAAGGACAAAAGGGGGGATAGAAAAAAAGATGTAGTCTAAGATTGTGGATGTCCCAAAACAAAATAACAGATATATATATATATATATATATATATATATATATATAGTACCATGCAGGAAAAGGCAGAAAGGAGACACCTAACAGCATATCACCTAACCAAAGCAGTAGTATGATGTACTGACCTTACCAACCCACTGCCTTAGACTCAATATATGTTCGTTTATTTGCTCTGCTGTGAAAAAGTCAGTTAAGGAGGCACCCCTTATCTTCGTATTCCCTGACTGTACTGCTTTCTTACAAATAGTTTCTGGTGCAATAGATTTACTTTCTATTTCTGGCTCTGTCTGGTTGATCTCAGTCCTGACCTGTACCTCCTCTTTATGATCAAAGCTGAGTGCTTTAGGAAGAATATGCACACTCCTTGACCCCAATTTACTAGAATTCGCATTGACATCGTCTTCCATTATCACCATGGGAACCCCAGAATTAATAGACAGAGGAGATTCAAGCTGTCGCTGCAAGTTTACAAGTCCTTCAGGAGTGGAGGGTTGAAACAACAATGGAGCCAATGGATGGTAAGTTTCATTTTCATTTGGAGAGGTACGTAAAGAATTTTCCATCTTCTGATGTTTTGAAGGAGGCAGCATGTCAACATAATTGCCAGCATTGGGCCCATAAGGATCTCCATAATTATAAACCCTTAGAAGGCCATTTGCAGTTCTTTTTGACTGAGAACGACTTAGTACAGAAATTCCTGATGCTAAGTGTTGAACCCCATCTAACTTTTCTGACTGTGCCTTAGATGGCTTATTAAATTGCACATATGACTGATGGGTTTGGTGCTGGGTCTTTTCAGACCCAAACATCTGGGAGCAAGATTGCACTATATCCTCAAGAGTTGAGATAGGTGCACGGGAGATCATGCTAGATGGCTCATTAAACTGCACATATGACTGATGAGATTGGTGTTGGCTCTTTTCAGACTCTAACATCTGGGATTGATATTGCACCATATCCTCAAGAGTTGAGATCGGTGCACGGGAGATCATGCTAGATAGCTTATTAAACTGCACATATGACTGATGAGATTGGTATTGGCTCTTTTCAGGCTCTAACATCTGGGAATGATATTGCACTATATCCGCAAGAGTTGAGATCGGACTGCAGGAGATCATGCTAGGCAAAATATGAGCAGGTTCAGGAACTTGGTGAGTAGCATGTTGAGGAATCAACAAATCTGAAGGACGTTCTCTGAATAACTGGTTATTCCCCACTCGGCCTCTAAATTTTGTCGGATCCAATTGGGACAACTTTCCTGTGAGTAAGACATAAAGAAATGAAAATATGAGAATGATATCCAGAAATAAAATTGGGCATGTTTCTCTATGATAGTATACTATAAACAGGGTATAATATTTTACAGAACAAAATCACAAATTGAATCAGTGGCCCAGTGCACAGATAAAATCACAAATTTCATGATAATAGGTCCAGTGCAGATTGGTAAATTATTACGTGGTCTGTGAGAGATTTACCCAATCACATGGGTCCAGTGAACAATGGTATTAGGAACAAGCAAAATGAGCCAGACTATTGAAATTCCAGACTCAAAAGTCAAGACCTGGAAGTGCAATTTATTTAAAATAGCAAAACTCTTTTAATCATTGAATAATTATTCAAACTACTTGAAAAGTTAAATAATTAAGTTTCCAATTATAACGTCATGGAATATATTGCTTAATTCAAGAACAATACAAAAATTCAAAGATTAGAAGAGTTTAGTCAAAAACTCACAAAACGTACCATGATCAAGTTGTTGCTGTTGCAATGCCTCAGAATTATAATTTTGATTGCCTTGATAAGAGCCTGATCCTCCACCAAAATATCCAATATTAGAAAACTCATCTGTATTGGGAAACATAGTTAAAGTCCCCCCAGGAGAAAGAACCAACTCATTGGCAAGCTTGCATATTCCCCCCAAGGGTGAAAGAACACCCTTTACATCACAAGACATGAGATTGTCCTGCTCATTTCCTACAGAAGAATATTATTAGACCAAGAACTAGAAACAGTACAGAATTGTATATAAAGGTAGCATTGGGCAGGTTAAATGGCTCACCTTTCACGAAGTGCAATGGATCAGTATTGTTCGTAAACACCATGTTAAACTTAGTGGAATCAGTGCTAGCACCATCAATGCAATCAAAAGGATATATAGGTTCATAGGAGTAGTAGTAATCACGTTGCAAGCTCCAAGCTGGCATCATCCCAGAGAAGGGAAATGGCGAGGAAGTAAGATCCCTGGGTACTTGTTGACTGGAGTTTACATCATTCTCTCCCAGCTGGGACGGATTCAGGAGATTCGGGATAGAATGGTTTGGTATCTGGCCAAGGGTCTGGCCCGACATGTTTCCCTCATCATGCGTCATCTTGCTATTTCATTCAATCTGCAAAGAATTAGAAAAAATAAACACAGAGAGAGAGAGAGAGAGAGAGAGAGAGAGAGAGAGAGAGAGAGAGAGAGAGAGAGAGAGATTAAATAAGAAGCATAATTTGACTGAGACTCCAATCATGATCATGATAATTTTAAATTAACACCTTCAATCAGAACAAAATAAACAATTTTAATAAATTTATCCAAAGCAAAAGGCAACTATGTTTATCGGTGAAGTATATAGGAAGATTAATGTAAATGCCATCATTCTGATGTCAGACTGAAGGGTGTTATGTGTAAGCCTCAGAACACTTTTTCCTGGGAAAAGAGCATTGAAAGAATACTTGGTACTTCCACAAGAAAATTGCAATACTTGGAGCAGAAGAAACTAAATCCTTGGATATTTGTAGTAAGGATATGTGCTAATAAACCCCATACTGACAGATTATGATGCTAGCAGGATACTTTTTAAACACATTCTTGTTAAAGAGGAAGACAAGCATATTCTTCAATTTTGTATTATTTGCTAGACACAAAACATAATCTTGGCTTTGGCAACTAGTGGTGAGGAATAGAATAGGTGGTTATTAGGTCATATGAAAAGGTCTAATCCAACTAGTAACAAAATCCATAAGATGAAAAATTGGATGGAAATGCCTACAAGGCTTTCACCTGCAGCCACCATAATGACACCCGATGCAGCTGAAAACCATAAAAGGGTTCAACCGTAGCTAACAAAATCAGAGCTGACAAGAGTTGTGCAACCAAACATCATCATCCACCATAAAAGTGTCATTTCAATGCTCTACACCAGCAAAGTAGTGCACTCTAGCCAAAAGCTAGCAACATCAAACATTCTTTCTCATTTCTTCATGCAGGCAAAAGAGCTAATTTTTTTTTTTTTAATAATTCCACAGCTATCAAAACCTTTTAATATTAGTGAACCTAAATTTATACTCCAAGAAATTGTTACTTATACACACATACAACAGAATAAAAACAATGACTAAAAGCACAAAACCAAGAAATTCCATTGTTGAGCAAAAAAGACCCACTAAAAGTAACAGGTTACAATCTGTAAAAAACAATCTTATTATCAAGAAATAGCTTATTTTCATGAACTCAGCCTGAATATGACACCCAAAGGGCCTGGCACGCACAATCCTATCCAATCCAAATCCGAATTTACCCCATTGCATTTAAGGTTTCCTCTTGTCACATTTCTAGATTTTTATTTTTATTTTTTGGTTTCCCAAACTCCCTACTCATCCACCTCAACATCAACAATTCAACTGCACTTTCTTCCTTTTTGATTGGATGTTATTTGCCAATGACCTCTAGCTCAACTAGCAATGCATCCCATTACAGTTAAGATTTTGAACTTACAATCCTAGTGGGTGTGTGCGTAACGTGACAACCAAGGAAAAAAACAAACAAGTTGTTGACCTAAGTTAAGTCTATTCAATATTATTTTTCTTGTTAAAAATTTATTTGAACAATTTCAATTCAAGTTAAACCAAAAACCAGAGTCACAAAATGTCAAGGAAAAATACCAACTTTTTGACTAACTTAATTGAACTTAATTCCTAAACGCAGACGCTAAATCCTCAAACTTTAATTATTCACAATTATGCGAATTAGGGTTTCCACCACAGTCCCAATACGTCAACGTCAAGCCCTAAAACCCTAAGCAACCAGAGCATCAATGAAAAAAAAAAAAAAAACCTCAATTTTAATTTTCCATAACATAATTGAAGAATAAATTTAAGAATAAAAATCAAAACCAAAAAAGAAAAAGAGAAATTCCCCAATTATTCGAGTTTCGGCAATGGCATACAAGTTAGGGTTTTTGATTTTGAGCGTCCCAGGTGCCGCAAAACGTCGACGTTTTGGGTGTTCGAAATCAATAAAGCAATCAGAGAGAGAATCTGAATATTAATCAAAGAGAGAGAAAGAAATCGAAATCGAAAGCGTAAAACCCTAAAAAGGAAAAGAAAGGGTTTTAAGATTAAGAAAGAGAAAGAAACCTTTTTGACTTTCTCAGTTTGTGGGCCAGGTAAGTCTTTCTTTGGATATTTTTTATTTTATCTCACTAAATTACGGTAAACTACGAATCAATGCTACTTTAAGGACTTAAATACTAGAATAATAAAACCCTACTTCTACTTCTACTACCAAAACGACTAATCCATTTTATAAATAAATAAATGGTTAAATTAAAAATTATACTTTCTAAGTTTGTTTTCATTTTAATTTAATCATCTAAGTCTGATTTTGTTTCATAAACTTAAAAACAAAAACTAATAAAAATTATTTATAAAAAAAATTAGTGAAAAAAGTAAAAAGTTAAAGGATTTAATTAAAATAAAATCAAATTTAGAGTACTAAATTAAAATGGTCAAAATTTAGAGGACTGAATTGAATTTTGACTAAACTTAGAGGGTGTAATTATTTCAACTTTTTTAGTATCTTTAAGACTCTAAAGTTCCACTAATTATTTCTATCTTCTATATCATTAATGTTAAAATATAGAGATCTTAATCTTATATTAATATAGTAATATATATGAGAACAGTTGCTTTCATTATTGATCTCTCCGCAAAATTAACAATATGGATAAGAAGTCCTTTTTTTTTTTTTTAAATTTTTTATTGCTCCTACAACTCTATTATTATTAATAAGTTACAAAAAGAAAAATGTAACGTGCACACTTCATGAGTCAAAGATGTAAAAGATATATGTAACGATGTGTTTGTATGATATGCGTGATTTAATATCTCAAAAACTATATAATTGTGCAAGTGCCTTGTGTCCTAGTAGTATCGCGACAATATCTATATTATTAGATCTAAAAAATAAAATATTAAAGGTGAAATGAACTTTTTTCATGCCACATGAATGGAGAGGATTCTATTTGGTTTAGATCTTCCATTCTCACTTGTTGTAAACCCAAAAAAAAAATTCATTTTTTCCCTTTTTCAAAATGTGAATTTGCGACTAAAGTTTGTATTATAATAGGAATTTTTTTAATTTCGTTTGATTGGAACCAAAGTTGTTAAAATCATACCGTACCGGTTGGTATTTGTCGTACGAGTATAGTATCCGATACACGAAACCCCCTTGAAATGTTTCGGTTAAGATATCGGCCTATATCGGCTTGATTCAGGTGTATCACGCGAAATATTCTGATTCAGCCAGTAAATTCATATTGATTATGTACACAAAACAGTCAGTCTCTCCTCTTCATGTCGTTGTCGCCATTGCCTTTCTCTCTCTCGATCTCTCCTCCTTTTGCTGTCTTCATCTCCAAAATCTCTCTTTGCGTCACACCAGTGTCATTAATCGATGCTCCCTCAAAAATCTTGTTGGTGATTCACTAATAGATGTGTTTGGTTTGGCCTTCGGGGGAGGCGGCTATGGAGAATAAAAAATAGAAGATAAAAACTTGGGATTTTAGGGTTTGGAATATGGATGATTGTGATTATTTGTGGGGTTTTAGAATTTGGTAAATGGAGGGATAAGATTGCTTGTTAAATATGGTATACTGATGGTGAGTTGGGTGTGTACTAATTGCTCAGGGTGTGCACTAATTGTAATTGGCTAGACCTCTCTCTCTCTCTCTCTCTCCCTCTCAAACAGAAAGATATTAAAATCTAATACATTTAATATGTACATCACTAATTAAAATCTAAAAAATTTAATGTTGATATTCCTTTTTTCCAAGGTCAACCTATATATTTATATATAAAAGGTCAAACTCTACTGTTGGTCTCTAACGTTTACACAAGTTATACGTTTGATTTCCAATATTTGAAAAATGCACAATTAATCCCATAACATTTCAAAATTGTGCACCGTTGGTCTTTCCATCTGTCTTCGTTAGGTTTCTATATATGTGCTTAACAGATTGATGATGTGACATTTTTTCTTTCTATTTACACGTTGGCATTTTACACAAATCCTTACCCTAACCCAATTACTCTTATAACCCGAATACCCACCAGAAATGGTCATCTCCCATTTTTTCTCTCTCTAACTCGGTTGCAATGGCCACCATGGCCAAAGCAGATCTAAGCTCCTCCATGGCCAAGTCTCACGAAGTCAATACGTTTTTCGTGCTCTGTTTATCACCACCACTGTTAGTGAAGGCTTATCTCTCCTTTCAGCTTGGTTCTCACTATCTTAAACTTCTCTCCCTCTTGGTTTCAAATAAGTGAAAATGGAAAAATTTTGGTATTTGGTAAAAACCAAAACTCAATAATCACTCACTAATTCACATTTAAACCTTCAATTTTGGCTAGAAGCTTGTTGATCTGTTCGATCAAATAGTAATCGCTCACAGCTTTTTCGAATTGTTGGCCTTCGATTCGATTCATGACTCACTTTAGGAGCGGCTACAACACATGGATCCATGACTCCAAGATTTAGTGCATGGTGTACTCCATGTAATTCTCATAAGCATGTGATTGTACAGACTCCTCTTTAAGGAATGAAGCTCGCTTGGCTTGCAAACGACGTTGTACTCTAGGAGAACCCATTTGGATTGGTGGCTTGTAGTTGTGGAATGGGGTTGCAGTGGCTATCGTAATAGGTGGGGGCTAGGCCAGTGGGTTCGCTGACGTGAGGAGGGCCTTGAGGAAGTCAACTAGGGTAGTCGGAAGTTGATGGAGTTGTTGTTTTGTTTGAGATTTTTTTTTTGGTGGATCGGGCTATGGGGTTTTTGTGATTGAAGGAGTTTTGGGTTGACTTTTGTGATTTGCGATAATGGCTGAGAAATGAGACGTTTGGTGTTAGGGAACTGGGTTGTGGTGGTGCTGGGATTATGATGGCTAATTTTTTTTTTTTTTTAGGTTAGGATTTCAAATGGGTCAAAGTTTGGATTTTGGGGTTGTAAACTATGGGTTACAGGTATGGGTATAAATGCCAACATGTAAAAGGAAAAATAATAAAATAAATATCCATATCAATTTAAAAAATGTCACATCGTTGTTCTGTTAGCTAAACCTAACGGAAGGACCAACAATGCACAATTTTGAAACGTTAGGGACCAATTGTGCATATTTCAAATATTATGGACTAAACATGTAACCTGTGTAAACGTTAGGGACCAATAGTGGAGTTTGGCCTATATATAATCGTGGTAATCTTGAAACGGTATATTGATATTGACCGGTACAAAATTATTTCATTTCCCTAAATAATTCGAAACGGCTTCCTACTATTAAAAAAAAAAAAAAAAAAAAAAAAAAACGAGTTTCATTACTGTATTGACAACTTTGATTTGAATTTATTTACTTAAAAGTAGAAAATTTGCCTCCACTTGTGAATAACTTTCGATTAAATTTTGAAGTACAAAACTCACTTTGATATAGGCATTAAAAAGGAAATATTGGATAGGAAGAAGTGAGCATCTATTAAATAAAAAAAAATGTAAAGAAGCCGGTTTACCTTAATGCTAGTATTTGACTTTTATAAAATTGTATCACTTTGGTAAGTAATTATTCAGTACTCCTGGAATACAATAAATCATAATACCTCCTCTCACATGAATAGTGGGTCCCACTAATTAAATTTTTGGATGGTGTAGACACTCCATTGTGCTACCATTGTTTAACCCTATACCTAGGGTAAAATGGTCTTTTCACATCCCAAGGGTAAAATTGTCATTTTAGATATTAAGTTGTCATGATCATGAGTTAAATCAAATCTAGACATCATCACTATCAAAACGACATATCATATGTTTAAATTGGACCATTGGATTAAAAGTTATCATGAAATCAAGATTTGACGGTAATGGGGTGCACGTCAAATTGAAACCAAACCCATAAGATTATTCCCCATTAATTTTGATTGGTTTTTAGAAGAATTAATTAATAATTAAATGTGTGTTATATTCTAATTGGTTGAGATTTAATGAGATCACATGCACAACTCACATAGGAACATCTTAATTCAAAATTTTTTAGGGACTCAAATGATTTTTAATTGAAACCATGGCTTTCAACTAATTAAATCAAACCCTAATCAAGGTGAGAGATTGTAGGGCTTAGAAAGGCTGGAAATCAAGTCTTTGCCAAAAATCATCTAAAATGCTCCAAAACGAGCTAGACCCAAACCAAAAAGCACTACAAGAAAATAGGTCTACAACAACAAAACCTTTTCGTCGCACAAAAGTCTCAATTTCGTCGCTTGATGTACTAGGCGACGAAATAGTACATTAGGCAACAAAAATCGTTTCGTCGACTAATGCTGGTTGCCGAATAGTCCTAGCGTCGAAATATTTTTGTCGCCTAATACTTTCAACATTTAGCGACGAATGTTTTCGTCGCTGAAATAGTATTTGGCGACGAATTTATTTTTGTCGCCTAAAGAACATTTGTCGACGAAATATGGTTCGTCGCCCAAAAAACTAAAGGCGACGAAACTTATTTTTGTCACCAAATAATCATTACGCGAGGAAATTTATATCTTCGCCTATTGAATTTCAGGCGACGAAACATTTTGTCGCCAATTGTTTTTTTTTTTTTTCAACCTGTTAGGCGACGAAAATGTGCGTCGCCAATATATATATATATAATCAGGTTTTTGTATTTTTAATATTTATACCTACTCATTACAACCTATCATTAAGAAATCAATTCATTTTCAACAACATATTCATAAACAAATCAATTCATTTATATTTCGTCGCCTAACATATTTATTTGGCGATGAAGTTTATATTTCGTCGCTTAATATATATATTTGGCGATGAATTTTATATTTCGTCGCCTAACATATTTATTTGGTGATGAAGTTTATATTTTGTCGCTTGATATATATATTTGGCGACGAATTTTTATATTTCGTCGCCTAACATATTTATTTGGAGACGAAGTTTATATTTCGTCGCTTAATATATATATTTGGCGACGAATTTTATATTTCGTCGCCTAACATATTTATTTGGTGACGAAGTTCATAGTTTGTCGCCTAAGATATACATTTGGCGACAAAGAATATGTCATCGCCTAATTTTTATATTTGGCGACAAAAAAAAATATTTCGTCGCCTAAGATATATATTTGGCGACAAAAAAAAAATTTGTCGCTAGATTTCATCACCAAATAAGCATATTGTTGTAGTGAAGGAAAAAGCCAACTTGGATCAGACTACGGTTCGGCACTCTAATTCTAAATTAGAGTACTGGCCGACACTCTAGAGGGCGGGCCGTCACTCTAACTTTGAATTAGAGTGCGGGCCGGTACTATAATGACCAGAATCGGGTTTTGGTTCCAAATTACGAATTTTTGCCAACTTGCACCCACATTAAGTCTACCCCCTAGCCCTCCCATTCACTATAAAATGAGATCTCCCCCTCATTTGCAAAAGGCACCAAGTTTGAGAGAGAAGTCTACTCTCAAGTATTTCTAAGAATTGTGGTAGGTTGGGAACCCCAAGATAGAAGATAGAAATTGGTTGTTTACAACCCCCCTTTACTCCCTCTTGGGACTTACCTTCCCCCATTGGTTCTAAGGAATTCCCAAAGGGCTTGGTGCCACGGTTTGTTTCCTTGTTGTTTTGTAGGATTCAAGAAGTGAATTCAAAACAAAATTCCCCCAAAAACGCAAAGAACACTCATCAATGTTTTGGAGCAAAACTCCATTGCATGCATGTATAATCCTTAATTTAAATCTTGCATATGCCATGTTTGAATTAATGATTGAATATTTCTATGCTAAATTATAAAAGTTTCATGTTTCCATGCTCTAAAAAGGGGATTATTTTGAAAATAGTGGTTTATATGCTCGTGTGTATGAAAAATTATTATTATTTTTTTCAAAACCCTAGTGCTCAATCATTTTCTCCAAGTAATAATGTGATTCTTTGTTTGTATGACATGTTTGGATGCTTGGTTCACATGACATGGATATTGACCTTTTAGAAGACTAACTTTGGTTGGGCAAAATGGGTGCCTATCACCTTCCTATTTTTTAAATTAGCCCTGATTTTGGATTGATGGTTGTTTACTAGACCTTTCAATGTACTTCGCAATAGATTGTACTTTGCAATAGATTGTGACTACGAAACAGAGCAATGTAATTCCTATTTATTCCAATTGTAAATTGTAAATTATTATTTTTAACAATAAAAAAATTTCTCTTTATTTATTATTGTCAAAGGTTTTTTTTTTTTTTTCCTAATTAAATAAAATGGGTGGTGACTTCAATTGTTAAAACCCTTAATCTAGGGGGTTAAGACTTAAGACATTCTTTCATATCAAGTAGACCCATGACGAAAGGGGACGACCTGTTAAGATTTCAGGTCGTCGCCCTTATAGTGGGACCCATCATCCCGTGAGAGAAGGGAGTACATATTTATTGTGTTCTGGGATTACTGAATAATTTTCTCACTTTGGTATGTACATAATGAGGTTGGCACCTATGGTGGTTGATTGCTGATAAAATAATAGAAACAAAGATAGGATATGATTATTTAGAGAAAATCCTAAGCCTACTTAAGATTCAAAATGATATATATTTATATGATGATTTATTCAAAGATCAATAGCATAAACAAACGTATACTTAAACCTACTCTCTAATCGTGAGCCACTAGAATCTTAAAGGCTAAGAACTTGGTAACAACTCTAACCATAGAACCGACATTGTAACGTGAGTAACGATAACGTATGGGGGCCAGTTGGCGATGGTTAACAATTGTGGATAGGAAGGAATATGTTATTTGTGAATTAGCAGAAGTCTATAGGAATTGATTAGGATAGGAACTTGTTAGGAATACGCTGCTGTGAATCGTTTGGAGTTTGATCATTGTTAGGAGTTGCACTTTGGTTATTGTTATTTAGTAAGTAAAACTAGTTTATCGAGTAGTATCAAGTTTGTAAACAAACCTCAGTATTTAAGTAGAGTGGAGCAATGAATAAAGTAGGCAGTATTATTATAACTCTCTCTCTCTCTCTCTAAATTCATCAGGAGATTAATCATCTCGAATTGACTATCGTTCTTATTTTTATTTATCAAATCCCAAGTACGTTACACGTCGGAGCCAAATTTTTTTATTTTTTATTGGATAACCTTGGGTATCTTAAATGTGTTTTGATTTAATGAGCTATATGTATGACATAAGAGTAATTAGGAAAAAAATAATACATTTATCATTTATACAAAATTGCCTTTTTCTAAAAAAATTATACTTTGGATATCCTTTATAAGAGTAATAAAATGAAAAAAAAAAATGATATATTAGTCATTTACATAAATGTAATACAGATTTTTGGAAAAAAAAAAAAAATCTAAGAAGATATTTCTTAAATGGTTTAATTACCATATTTCTCCTCAACATATGACATTTGTGTAAAATTTATGATTAATTTTTTTTTTTTTTAAATTGATGATGTGTAAAATTATGAAAGATTCAACAGGATAATTCTACAATTCCCACACTTATTATTATTATTATTATTATTTTTGTGTGTGTGGGTATGATACATCTAATAGATAAAATGTCATATTTATGATACTAATGTTACACATGATGGTAATTACCTCACATATGTTGGTACCTACCATCACATTGGTAGGTACCCTAAATTTTGTGATGGTAGGTACCCTAAATTTTTATTTATTTAAATTTAATACATATAGAAAATTGGATAATACTACCATCACATGTGATGATAACTACATCATATTTGATAGTAACAATTGAGTGAGTACTATACCCACAAAAAGAGAGTTGGTATTGTAGAACGACGATTCAACAAAAAGTCAAACATATTTTGTTTTATATATTACATATATAAAAGGGTTAATTACAGTAAACCCACCTGTGGTTTGGCCAATTTTAACATTGTCTACCCGTGGTTTAAAAAGTGTCACTTTACCTACCTGAGGTTTAAAACATTAGCGGCCGTTACCCACCTAGCCCCTTTCCGTTAATAAAAACAAGCAAAAACTTAAAATATAAAAACAATTTGGATCAAACTTCACATTAAAACAATTTTTTTCCAAAAAATTGAAGAACATCTAGGTTTCTTATCCTATCCTCTTCTTCTTCAACTCTCTCAATTCACTCCCAATAAACACACACACACAAAAAAAAAAAAAAAAAAAAAAAAAAAGAAAAGAAAAGAAAAGAAAAAAGGCCACAAACACTCTCTCCACACTCCCATTTCTGTCCTCTCTCCGCCGTTTCTATCCCAACAAAAATTGAGAATCTCGGCACACAAATCTCCAACCTTACTCTCGAGGCAGTCAAGGGATTTGAAGTGAGAGTTCATATCTTGCCCAGGATGACTCGCCTGGATTTTGGGCTTCCTGTTCCGTCCCAGCAACAAGAACATCATGAGCTTGAACTTGCAAAAAATATCCATTCACCTCAATGTGTGAACTCATAGCAGCAGTTACCAAACCAAGCAGAAAATGGCACAAGAAACAACATCAAAACAAGCACAAAACCCAGATCAACACCACCACCAGCAATTACCAAAAAAAAAAACACGCAACATCAACCCAAGATCAGGATCCACCGCCGTTCACCACCACCACCCAAACCCCACAAATCGTGAGTCGCCATTTACCACTACCACCCAAGCAAACAATGATGAGACATAGAGAGAGGGAGAGGGCTCACCTCGTCGGGATCCACCGCCGTTCACCACTACTGTACCTACCTTCGTCGACGCCTCAGGGTGGCCTTGCCTCACCACGAACGATCCATCCATCCGCATACCACCGTCGGCCTCCAACGACGCCTCTACCTGATCCACTCTCTCTCTCTTGATCTCGTTTTACCTTCTTTCTGAACCGAGATCTGAAGCTTGAATGAGCTCCATTTTCTTGATTTGTTACTAAGAAGAAGTTTAGTCCATTTTCTTAATTTGTTATTGAACCAAGTGAGAGAGAGTGGGTTTTATGTGAACCAAGTTACTGAACCAACTTGTTATCAATGACCGCCACTTATGCTTGATCTAAAGTGGGTTTTATGTGAAACTATGTTCTTCAGTATGTGAAACTATGTTCTTCAATCTCTGGAAAAAATTTGTTTTAACTTGAATTCAGATCCAAAGCTTATAACCATAAAAAATCCCAATGCTGCCCAGAAATCCGAGCAAGTTTTTTGAGTTAGAACCCTAAAAATCGATTGGAAAAGGTTGCTTTTATACTCGACTTGTTTTTCTAACGGAATTGGGCGACGTGGGTAACACCAGCTAATGTTTTAAACCCCAAGTGGGTAAAGTGACACTTTTTAAACCACAGGTTGGCAATGTTAAAATCGACCAAACCACAGGTGGGTTTACTGTAATTAACCCTATATAAAATTATGGGTTAATTACACTTTACCACCCTGAACTATCACCCATTTTTCACTTCACGCCCTAAACTTTAAAAAGTAACAATTGACCCCCTAAACTAGTAAAATTGCACGGCCGTTACCCCCCGATGCCAAAATCCAGTTAAAATGGACGGAATGGAGTCACACGTGACACGCACGTGCTCTCGGGCCCACCAGATTAACTTTACCAACTTATTTTTTTTCAAATCCCCGAATTACCCCTTACCCCCTTAACTAATTTGAGATAAAAAACAAATGAACAGCTGTGTAACAAATTGGCCCCCAAAACCAAAACCCTCGATCGAGAAAAGGAATGACTATCTGTTAAGATGATGACGATGGGGAAAAGGAATCACTATCTGATTATGTTATACCTTGCCTCTTGCTTGTTCTTCATTTCACATTCTCAAACTACTTCTAATACTTCCTCTCAACACCATTGCCTTCCTAACCAGAGCTCTGCTTTGCTGCAACTAAGGCAAGAGTTTGTTCAAAAGAGATTGAATTCTGATTACTGGGATTATGATTACTATAACTCTATATATAATGGTTCTATCCAAAGATGAAGTCTTGGAAGGCAGATACGGATTGTTGTTCCTGGGATGGAATCACATGCGATACAGAGAATGGTCACGTGGTTGTCATAAACCTAAGCAACAGCTGGCTTAGTGGGACTCTGAAGTCTAACAGCAGCCTCTTCAACCTGCGTCACCTTCAGAAACTCAACCTTGCTCTCAACGACTTCTCTTCCTCCACAATCCCATCTCAATTTGGCCAGCTTGTAAGTTTGACCCATCTCAACCTCTCTTATTCATTCTTATCTGGCCCAATCCTGTCAGAAATTTCATGGCTATCCAATTTGGTTTCACTTGATCTATCTTTCAATGATTATAATTCTAAATATTTGAATCTCAGAAAAATTGATCTTGAAGCACTTGTCCAGAACATGACATATTTGAGAGAACTTCATCTAGACTTCATGGACATTTTATCATCACTGCCTCAATCCCTGGAAAATTTGTCTTCCTTGACATCTCTTTCTCTGTCTGCGTGTATTTTGCAAGGAGAATTTCCCTAAAAAAATTTTGTATTGCCCAAGATACAAAAAATTGATCTATCGTATAACCCCATTCTCACTGGTTTTCTTCCGGAATTTCATTCTGACAGTTCCTTACAGATTTTGATTCTTGGTTCAACAAACTTTTGGTTTTGGGGGTTATTGGGTTTGATTTTGTTCACGGTGTTCTACAGTGTTCTTGGGTTGCAACTTCGGCTTTGACTGATCGAGGGTTTTCTTAGTGGGTCAACGCCGAGTTTGGGGGTTATTGGGTCAAGTTTCGGTTTTGGGGGTTATTGATCGAGGTTGAAGGTGTTTTGGCTATGGAGATCGGAGCTTCAGCTGGACCAACGTTGGCTATGGAGATCGGAGCTTCAGCGCCGAGGATTGAATGGTTGGGTCAGCGCCGGTGAGATCGGGGTATTCTCCGTGGGTCAATGCCGGTTTTGGGGGGTTATTGATCGAGGGTTTGGTTTTGGGGCAAATTTGTTACACGGCTGTTCCTTTGTTTTTTATCTCAGATTAGTTGAGGGGGTAAGGGGTAATTCAGGGATTTGAAAAAAAATAAGTTGGTAAAGTTAATCTGGTGGGCTCGAGAGCACGTGCGTGTCACGTGTGTCTCAATTTCGTCTATTTTAACTGAATTTTGGCATCAGGGGGTAACGGCCGTGCAATTTTAATAATTTAGGGGGTCAATTGTTACTTTTTAAAGTTTAGGGGGTGAAGTGAAAATAGGTAATAGTTCAGGATGGTAAAGTGTAATTAACCCTAAAATTATAGGAGAAGTTGATTTTTTTTTTTACCCTTAATTGATTTACACTATGTTTGGATGAAGAATTTGTTAAACCCATAGAATTTTGCAAATGATCGGATTTATATCTCCATCATTTAAAATCCCATCATTTATAAATTTTCTTGTTTGGCTGTAATTTCTGTAGAAAATTTAAAATGATAGAAATTGTAAATATTAAGATTGAAATAGTGTGAAGTTTAAAGAGACCAAAGATTCTAACTTTGTCAGAAAGTTTGAGGTAAGTGTTGAGGGCTAGGACATCGAATTTGAGATCGCAAAATATGTCAGAGATGGAAATCAAGCGGTCTTCCATGAGGGTGAGCGTGATGTTCATGACCTTGGTCTCTTCAGCCGATAGCTAGTCAACTGGAAGCGGGGCTTCGCTGACGAGCTAGCTTCTATAATTGAGGAAGGTGGTGGCGGGAGTACTTGAAGTCACCTTGTTTGGGTTCTTCATGGCGAGATCCATGTCAAGAGTTTGCAAGGTTGAGAGACATTTTATATAGATCATTGTTTTTGTTGGGTATGGAGTTGGAGTCTTTAGCACACCAAGATAAGAAATTGCGCATCGGTAATTAGTATGGAATTAGAAAATTACATTTGTTTTGGGAGGATTTAGAGCGAGCATTTGTGACCCCTATATTCTGGCTTTAAATCCCATATGAAATTTTAAATTTCTGCATTACGCTTTGTCAAACTCAGTATTTGTAAATAATGGATTTTAAATCCTGCCTTAACACCAAATCCCAGCTACAAATGATGCACCCACACGGTTATACTTAAATTTCTTTTGGAACATGAAATAAAATGGATATTTGCACAAAATTTTCTTTTATGGCAAGCAAAAGAGAAGTTTTTCTTTGGGAGTAGCAATATATTAACTACAAAATCATCGATACAATATACAGAAAAGTTCAACAAAATATAATAATTCTCTTTTGTTTTTTCTTCAAAATTTGCAATTTGATAATTATGCATTTATTAATACACAACATTTTTAAAAATAAAGGTAATTTCTTTTTAAACCTAGTTTTAGATCTGTTTTATTTAAATTTTAAAATTTCAAAATATTTAATTTAAATCTCAAAGTTTTCAAAAACGTTTCATTTAAACCAAATATTTACACCATCCCATGAATTAGAACTTAAGCTCAAGCATTGTTAATTTATTCAAAGAACAGGTTCCCCCTAGCGCAAACTAACCAATATTTTTATTAGACGGATCCCCTTTTCATATCAGTTTTATAGAACTTCCAGACCCTTCGAAAAGCAATCCAATAAATATTTTACATGTTGACCAAGGGAAGGAACCCTATGATGTCCAAATGAGAGTAAAGAGACCTGTATAACAATTGGAGAATCACATGCTGCATGGTAACAAACCATCTAAATTTTGTACAAACCCTCTCCTTATATATGTCAGGAAAAGCATGTTCACAAGTAACTGCTACAATCGCATCAATATTATTTACCTCCTACTCCGATGGTAATGCCTGTCTTGTGTATCCTTACTGTGAGACGAAAAATCTTGATAATAGTCATTTTTGCTTTCATCAATCCCATTTTCAAATCTGCCAGAGCCATAATCCCATCGTAAAGAATCGTAGTTTAAGGGACCTGCATCAACCAAAGGGCTTCTTCTACCTCTGTCTGATAGGGATCTCCCAAGCGGAGGGCTTCTTGGTCTTGGAATATTGGTTCTTGGACTGTGAGAATTGTAACTAGAATCATAACCACCATACCTTGGAGGGTAACTAGACATGGAAGGGCTAAATCCTGGTTCACAGCCAGGAGGACCATCATCTGTGAAGTCCCTTGACCTTCTTTGCTCGCGATGATGGCCTCTGTTCACTGGTTCTGAATAGTGGTCCGAACTGTGATGCACTCTGTTCCTTGAATGATCTAAACTTGTAGACCCAGCTGCCCAAAGTCTTCCACTAGCATTTTCCGGAATTGGCCCATTTACTCCAGGAAATTCGACTGTCATTTTCCTCCGAGGTTCAGAAGATTCTGCTTCAATAATTTCTCCATCCTCCTGTTCTTCCTTAATTTCTCCATCAGCATATATTGTAATCCCTGATGGCTGATCCTTGTCATCTGGATCTAAAAATGCAAAGATAAGTCTTAGGAGTGGAAGAATGAAAATATAATGTGAAAACGAAAAGGGAAAACAGCAAAGATGACTAGTAGTAGAACAAATTAAAGATTCACAGCCATACAGAAAAATTATACTAGGTTAATGAGCCTATAATTCAAAGTTTGAGAACTCCCCCCTGCCCCTCTCTCACCCCTTTTCTTTTCTTTTTTTGTAAGGGAGCATACTCCCCAAATAATAACCTCACACTTTCAGAAACAGAACACAAACCCAAACATTAGAAGAATAATCTCAGTTGGAATTCTCTTTCCCACATCCCAAGTAATTATTGCCTAGAGTTTCCTATCAATAATTAGATTGCCCCCTATTGACGTTCTTACATATCAAAATACTCACTGACGAAGTATATATTCACCTAAAATAAGGATCTCATTATCATTTGTGAGCCTTCTTAGACATCAAACTAGTTTTAACTTCTAGCTTTCTAGTGCAGTGAAATCAGGCCGATCGAAAAGCAGAAAATCTCAGAAAGAAGAACAATAATAATCATTTTGTTTGAGCTAGCCATTGGCTTGCAGTGATTGTAGCCAATATCAAGTAAATGAAGCAGGAGTATAGGGATAGGTAGCAGAAGGTAATGATGAAAAAGAATATATATATATTGAACCACCAATATTAAGGGAAAAACTTAAACCCATATCCAATTAAACAAATACCATTTTTACTTTCCTGGCAATATGGTATTTCAGAATCTAATTGTTGCAACTTTGAACTGTCAAGCCAAAAAATTTAATATCACAAAAAGTAAGCAAAATATAATCAAATACCTAGATATCCGGGTGGGTATCCTATTTCTCGCATTCTGTTAAGCCAAGGGGGTGGGTCAAGCTCCTGCAAAAAAAAATAGAACAACTTTAATAACTCTGAAAAGAAGCCAAACTCTACCATAACATGCAAAGTTTCATCTTTACTAGGTTATCTTCCAGTAAGTATAATTGACCACTACATCGTCTCCATTATAAAAATAACAAAAGAGAAGTGTTCACAATGCTACGTAAACATGTACATGCAACTTTAAATTAAGGAGAACTGTTAGAATAGAATGTGATACATACAAAACATTCACTATGACACACTAAGGCAAATCCAACATCTATAATTCATAGCAACATCTGGGTGATGCAGTTCTGACAGAACTCAGAGTATACTTGAGAATGTAACCCTAAAAGCCTATTTAAGTGGAATAAGAAACAGACACTGTATTCAGAAACAAAAATTAATAGATGTTAAATAAATTCGAAGTGTAAAACAACAGTGGCTCAGGTCCATCACAAGTACCTGATGTTCCTAAAACATAGCCGGGCCTGATGCGATGTCAATATGTCAAGAGAGGTTGTTTAAAAGTACAATGACAACAAGAAGGCCTTCAAGCCTAACCACTTGAGTTACTTATCTCAAAAAAAAAGCCTAACCACTTGAGTTAGGCTTTGTAAATTCTATTTCACTCAGCTCTCACAAGTACCATTTTCTTCAGCTAAAAACTGAAGTTAATCATTCATATATGGAAGGTAAGATGAATAAATACATGATTTCTGTAATCAGTGGCTAGTGGTAGTACGATGGGGTGGTAAGGATGATGAAGAGTAACTTTGATTACTAAATATTTGGAACATGAAACACTATGTTTTTTTTCAATTTCATTTTTCAAACTCTGCATAAGATGTTTTATATATTAATTCACTAAACAGTAGTGCATCAAATATGGTTGGATGATCAAAGTTCAATACTGGTAAATGCATACCTCTGAGGAATACAGGTGTATGCTTACAATGGTGTATGTTGGAAAGTATAATTCACTTTCCATGGATTTCTCTGGCAACCAAGACATTGATTTATTAACCAACCCAATGATTTTCTTTGGCAATCTATGTCTTGATTTTGTCTTAATGACATGGAAAGTGAATTATGCTTTCCAACACTTCCCCTCAAGTTGTGCATTCTAATCTTTGATGAAATGCACAACATGCAGAAATTGAATCCAAAGCTCGAACTGCTCTGGCAATCAATCACTTGATTTGGCCTTCAATGACATGGAAAATGAATTATACTTTCCAACAGTGGACACTTGGATTTATTGAATTGAAAGCTCTGTTCATGGGTAAAGATTGTCCTCCCAGAAATAAATAATTCAGCAGTGTCAAATTTTTCTTGGAATTTCAACTTTAAGTCAACCTAGTTTATATCCCAATCACTTAGGTCTGGCTACATAAATGTTTTGCTTTACCTTTCCACTTTACTAATTTCAGTACATGAGAATGCAATTAACTTATATACCCTCTTAGTAATCAAACCATCCAATAGGAACTCAGTAACTTCGTTGTAACACTTAATCCAGCATGAAAACACCACTACAAATAATATATAGGGTATCATCATGAAAAACATACCCCAAGGCCCAAAAGTTTCCGTGTTTCAGCATCAAGAGCACCTGGCCTTAAACCATCATACTTTCCACCTGGAGTATTCTGATAATATCGAGTTGGATTGCGTGAACCGGCATTTTGATTGCGTTTGGACTTATGCTGTTTGCGTGCATTATTGACAGCAGCATTGTTTCGAGGCTTTGGGCATTCTTTCAGAGCATGACTGTAAGAACCACAATTGAAACAACGACTCGCAGCATCTATTATCTCCAAGCCTCTACAATTTTCAAATAAAGAGAACGAAAAAAAACATAAGCTAGTCTAACAAAACAAATATCATATATATGTCAAAGTGATGCTTGTTTCTTCCATCCTTTCCAGTTGTGGAGAAGCAATTCTTTAGTCAAACATTAAAAAAACACTGTTTCACTTGTCACCAAATAGATTAAGTATTATTATTATTATTTTGATAACGTAGGGAACCTTACTAAAGAAGAGTCATTTGGATTCGCCTCTAAGCAATAAAACCTACAGGCAACTAACCTCACTCACCAGAATTAATTGTTGGGTAATCCAGGAACATTCACCCCTAACGGGCTAAGCAATTTATGCTCATGCTCAGGAGCAATTAAGTAGGATAATTATTACAAGGAAAACCATCTCCATGGGATTTTCGCCAGAAAAATAGATCAATAAGAGATCCTAATATTTCACCAATGCATTTTTCAGCTGGGTAACCTTTATTCCACACAATCTATATTAGGGGTTGCGATGAGCAAGGCTGTTATCTATCGAACACAAGATAATTTCAAATATATTTGACCTCTACTAATTATACTGTTATCTTCTTCCTGGTTGATTTACTGCCAAGGCACCATTATTGAGTAGGGCCATGATTTATTAAAAGCTGTAAAAAAGTTAGTTGTCCTCTCAAAAATATAAACAAAAATATATAAGGACTACCTTGCTGGCTCATATATGCACTAATGTGCATATTGTTGCAGAAGAGCCAAGCTCTCTCCTACTATTATCTTCCAAGGAGATCGTGGAGTCCAAGGTGATAATCAAAACAAAAAACTTTTTTTTTTTTGACAAGTCAAAACGAGAATGCTCTTACGAAACATAAATGTTCACAATTGCTCCTGATTTTTTTGGCTGATTCCAAAATAAAGTACAAAATGAACTAATTGAGACATATGCATGCAGCAATATATCCCTTATAAGGATAAATGCATTATTACAATGCTAAATTTAAAATGTAGATAAGGTCTAATACAAGCATATTGATATTAACACAAAAACAAGTAAAAGAATTTACATTTTTTTTTTTTTTTTAGATAAGATAGGATTTGTGATGCAGACAATAAAAAGGAGTTTGAGAAAAAACAAGATTAAAGACAGGTTCAAGAATTGTGGTCTATTTTTGATGTAGGGCCTTCTACACACCTTTCAAAGGTCATTTTAGTCATTATTGAGTCTCAATATTAATTTTCTTATGTTAGAAAGTTGCTAGTGCAGTTTTAATTAAGTTCATTAGAATAAGGGAAGTTTGGTAATTTCCAAATTTTCTGGAATGGGCTGTTCTAGAGGCCCATGAGTCTTATTTTATGTTTGAGTCATTTTCCTATTTGGTTTGGAAGTTCGTAATTGTTTTTCATTATTATTAGGAGTCCTAGCCTTTCTAGGAATAGGTTATTTAGGAGTCTTAGTCCTTCTAGGGAAGGATTTAGCAATAGCCTATATAAAGGTTTTATTTTAGTCAATTATATTCATAGTGAGATTGATTTTTAATAAAATTCCAGCAGCTTATTTTAAGCTTCGAGGGTGTGATTGCCTTCTCTTACCTAAGTGTGATTGCTTAGGAGGGCCTAGGTGTGATTGCCTAGTGTTATATCTTTCTTTCTTTTATGTTCTGTTCTTTAGTTTAAAACCAAACAGCCATCAACACATTCAGATCTCATCAAGAATCTAATTAATGCTGAATTCCTAAAGATCCTACATCAAAATTGGTATAAGAGCCTATTCAAGCTTCCGTCCTGCGTCAATTTGAAACCTATGGTATCCACCCTATAGTAATTGTTCTTTATCATTAGGCCAAGAAACCAACTGGTTTCTTTTTGGAGTAGGCGAGACTCAAACCCAAGTCCCTTATTTAACAAGGAACATTACCAATTGAGCTAACTGAAACCCACTCATCTCTGAGTAATCTTTGCATTAACTCCAAAGAAAAGTAGCCACCATGGATGGTAATTCTTAACAATAGACTCATCTTAGAGTATAACCTGTCAAAACCCATGCAATATTTCTAGAAGACCATGAATCTCATTGATCTTGATCCTAATCTTCCAAGGAAGCTCAAAATATATAACACTCAAAATATATAACAAATTCACATGCTTTCAACCTGTCACAAGATACAATAACACGTCCAAATTTTATTTCATTACTATCATCCTTTTATTGATAATTACAAACGTACTTATCAAAAAAAAAAAAAAAAATGGTAATTACAAACCCTCCCGGTGGGTCTTGAACTCATGACCTCACTCTTCACCTTGCTCTTAGAAGAAGAGGAGGTACCATTTGAGTTAGAGCCTATTGGCAACCAATATTAGGGTTTCATCTATAAATAATACAAAAAGTAAAGAGAACTTACCCCTCCACATTACTTGAACCTTCAGCTGATGTCAAACCTAATACATATCCACGATCATAAAGTGGCACAGAGTTACCATCCAAAGGAATGAATTCCTTGTTCTGCTGCTTCCCTGTTTGGTTGTCCATCCAGAAAGACTGCACATAAAAGATCATTCACATTAAAAATTTAAGACTCACAAGCAACATTTTTATCTGATGTCGTGAGAAATATAAATACTTAGGAGTAATGCGTAACGCATATACTAGCTAACAGAATGTCACCCACATTGTAGTACAAAGGTAAGAGCATCAGGCATCTCCTCTATTGGCCTAATGCATAAACTGCTAATGTTTCCGATATTACTGATAATTACCCCTGAAGTTGGAACATCAACGTCATATGGGTCTTGTCTTATTCATAAGTCATAACATTTCAGTTAAAAATGGGTTTGTTACTAAAGGAAATGTAGACACTACGTAGCACGAATTCTCTGACACTAACGTAGCATGAATTCTCTCACCGACACTAAAACGATTAAAGATCACTACTAAACTACAAAATCCTTTCAACCTAAATTTTTTTTCTTGTATCAACATGGTTTACTAAGGAAAACGAGTACACTCCACATTATCTGCAAGTATATCAATGTGTACATAAACTGTGAAGTTTGAAAAGACATACACTACCATGGATGATGAGATAGAGACAATAGGTCTTGTTGCTGTTACAAAATTATGTGATGATGAAATTATGAAGAAAAAAAAAAAAACTTAACATATGACCATAAAATACAGTCCTGCATGGCATTCTTTCCATGTCAAGCACTTTGAAGCATGAGCATATCTAGAACTTCAATTTGGGAAGTAAACTTTAAGTCAAAGATGACATTCATGAGAAATACACCCAAATCATTGCTCCAAGCTCCCAAATAATGTGGGCCCATAGTTTAGGTGAGAAACCAGATCACTGGTATGGGAGTACAGAACAATTTCAGTACAATCACACACACTTTTTAAGGGTTTATTTTATTTTTTTGTTTTTTTTATTTTTTATTTTTTCTGATTGGTAAGTTTTGACCTTACGTTCCATCACACACTTTTATGTTTCCATGTAAGATATTATTGATCAACTCTCTTTCTTCCATGCATGCCACTAGCTTAGATGACATAGGACAGCCGTTGCCAAATCCTATTAAGTTCTATTCTTAACAGATTTGGGTGGCTGACTGTTAGGAAAGCAATGAGGTATAAGGTTTGATGGTTGGAATGCGTTCTTGATAAGATTGAATCTTGATGGCTTAAATTGGTTGGAAACCTAGGAAGATGTTTCAGGTGTTTCTATCGCAGCAAGTATTTTTAGACTTTAGGGCACAGAGAACATAGTTAGAATGTGCAAGGTAATCCTTCCTGTGATTACATATATAATAGCGTGCAGAGATACTTTTAGCTTGTAAATAAGTTAAATGAACATGCATTTATATTTTCAGACACAATGCTAGTAATTCATGCTATGATCTATTTTGAAAAGCTTTGAGTAATCGTTATGAAGCCATGTATTTCTCCAAAGTTAGCAAATATCACCCCCAAAAATGAAGAATGAATAATTGAGAGAAGTTCATCTAGTCGGCTCATTGTTTGTATATTGATAAACAAGTTAACAGAGTAGGCATGAACATCATGAAAATAAGCACCCAAAAGTGTGCAGGATCAGAAACATAAGCAGGAAACTCACCACAGCAGATTTCTTCTCCAAGCCAACATGTAGAGCAGGAAAGAACATTTCTTCACCAGATTCTAACACTTCATTAGGATCCTGAACAGATAAAAAAATCAGACTAGCTTTAATCAAAGTTCAGAACTTGTTACAGCAACGAAAAAACAAATACATTGATTGCATAACATACAAATAATCTGAATGTGTTTTCTTCAACTAATAGATAATAGGGCCTTCTGTTACCAGATAGAATCTAAATAGCACCTAACCACAATGAACAACATATCAGCGGTAAAGAATGATCATAGTCCAGACTCCAGAGGAGTTAGAAACCTAAAACTTCAAAAAGCACAGAATTGTACTCAAGCTAACCAAAATAAACAAAACTGCTCTATTGTCTCTACTAATAGAAGATGTTACATTCCTCTCAAAAACATGGTCACTTTGTTTTCTCCAGATCAGTAGTAATGCTAGACCAGTAATCTAATATAATAATAATACTATATAAAACCTTCATATCAAGATAGACAATATTTAGTATAAATGATTTAAGGTTGGCAACACATTCTGTACAATTCAAACATAAAAATTTTAAGTAAAGAGATATCCTTTTTCTGAGAAAAAAATATAATGGCAATTCATTATTAATTGACAAAGGTACTTCCAGTTAATTTGGGAAGGGTAAAACTTAGGTACAGTTTCTTAAGTTAAATACATTAAGTTCCTAATTGAATTCAAATACATTAAATTTAAATATTCTTAGAAAAGAAAATATTGTTTGCGTTTTGTTGGTTAATGCAACTATGTGTTTGAATTCAATTGGGAAACCTAATGTACCTAACCTAAGGAACTGTACCTAAGTTTTACCCATTTGGGAAAAGAAAGAAGTAGAGACATGCACCATTCAGGAAAAGACAGCAATTTAACTAGTGGAGAAGAGAACACTACATGGATGAGGAAATAATCAGAAACCAAATTTCCATCATTCAGAGAACAGTGATAATTACTTGGGTTGAAGAACCATGTTGAGCATTCCACTGTGACCATTGCTGCAATAGTTCCTCAAGCTTCTGTTTACTAGCTCTGGAAAAAGTACAAGAATCTACTAAAATCAGACTTCATCATAATTTCCTTAAATGGTTTTTTTGCTTAAAAAGTAGTTTGCATTATTAGCTGTTTTAGAAGATCTATTTTTTTCTTTTTCTTTCTTATTTTGGTATGTATGGTCTAGGCATGTAAGACTTTTTTTAAGTTTTTATTATATTCTGTACAAATGATTACTTCAAACCAACCTTGTTAAGGAATAATACATGACACGCACAGAGGGTTGCTGTTCATCAACTGTCATCCGGGCTCTCTTAACACCTGATATATCTAGCATGTTGAATTATGGAGAACAAAGATTCCAGGATCATATCATAAATTACAGATAGAAACTGATTTTTATATGGACACAAAAAGCTGTGTGTGGTATTATTTTATTAAGGAATCATTGCACTGTAAAAATTTGCATGCAATCTTCTCAACTCACTTTGTCTATATACAGGACTGAAGAACAGAGAAGAGACAACCTTAGGAAATCAAATGTGAAAGAAGGATACTGCCATCCATCTTGTGGCTTCCAACTAAACTTTCATCTTGAACAGCAAGGCAACTGTTCTCGGCATGCACTTTAGAGCTGAAGTTATTCAACTCCTCAGCAACCGTAACGTTTCCAGTCAATTCAACACTCACTTGCACAATAGATGGATTGTCAACCAACTTGTTATTAGGTTGAGAATCAGAGTCACTAGGACTATAATTAGAAGTGCGAATTCCTTTCTCAATTCCACCACCAGAAAGGCTAGAAGCAGGGAGTATAGTCAAATCTTCAGTTTCCATGTCTGAACTATTGTCAACCAAATCCTTTTTAAGGTTGGATTCTGTTATGCAATAATTACCTTCATTTTGAGCATCACCCTCATGCACACCATTCTCAGTACATGGTGGGTCTTCTTTATGATCAGATTTCGTAGGTTGATCAATTGTCCCATAATTGGAATTACGAAGTTCATTGTTCTCACTTCCATAGACATAATCACCAGAAGTGGGTAGCCCACCTAAATCCTCAGTTTCCATATTCAATGAAGCAACTTTTGTTCTAATGGGTCCAATGAGCAAATTGATGAAGTTATTCTGCATGGGAGGAATACATAATAGTGAACCACAAAATCAAAGTCCTCAATCCACACATCTATGCATGTATCTATGTGCGCGTGTATGCATGTATGTAAATATGTACCTATGTATGCAACTATGCATGCATGTACTTATGTACTTCCTTTCGGACAAAATTTATCGTTCTCTCTTTTTTTTTTTTGTTAAATAAAAAATTAAGGTTAAACTATTGTTTTCGTCTCTAAACTTTACATGAAGTTTGTTTTTCGTCCTTAAATTTTGAATAGTTCGTTTTTCGTTCAAGGACGAAATTCATGTGTAAAAACGAACTTTTTCATAATTTAGGGACGAAAAACAAACTTCATGCAAAGTTTAGGAACGAAAACAATAGCTTACCCAAAAATTAATGGAGCTACGTATAAAACATGTTCTGCAAGTTCACATTCACACTAAAACAGCTAAGACTAATATCAACAATGAATAATATATATATAATGCACGGGAGAATTCTAGCTTTGGTAGCTCACAAACATACTAATTACAGAGGACTCTCAATCATGCTTTTCCACTACGAAGTAAATCCATTGCTAAAACCATTATTATTAATTTTTTGATGACGAGGAATCTCACCAAAGCAGGACCCACCCTTCAAACCCACCCTTGGGTAGTAAACTCCGGATACACGACCCTACCCGCTAGAACCATATATTGGGTAATCCAAGGGAAACTTCTAGTGGGGATTGAACCTAGGATGCCTGAGTCTACAATTTATGCCAAGCCTCCTACCAACTAGGTTGCACTCTAATGGGTGCTAAAACTGTTATAGACACCAGATTTGGCAAATTGCAAAGCTGCATAGTGAAACAGAATTTATGTTGCCAATTATGCTGGTATTGAGGTCATATCAAATTGAGTTAAAAAATGCTTATTTTCTTTTTATTTATTTATTGGCGCCATTTGAGCCATATCTCATTGGCAAGAATTTCAAGATATTTCATTTGGAAGTGATCATACCATTAACCATGAGTGGCTATAAAAGCCTATAATAGATCTAGCAATTAAGAAGCATCCCAAGTGCGCTCATAATATTCTAAATCTGAATTATCTATTGTATAATATAATAATACAAACAACCACCAAAAAAAAAAAAAAAAAGAAACCATACATATTGACACAAATGTTTAGCATCATTTGAAAAAATGTCGACCTTACACAGCCATAAGTGACACCCCCATTTTCCTCATAGCGAAATAAGTGAATATAGTGGTGTGATATGGTGCACAGAATAGAGATACAGGAAACAGGTTGAATACAATATGCATGTTGACAAGAACAAATTTTCAAATAATATATAGGGGTAAGTACACTTTAACCACCTGTGGTTTGGCCCGTTTGCATGTTGCCTACCCGTGGTTTAAAAACTAACACTTTGCCTGGTTCACTCTGTTAGCAGCCATTACCCACCTCAATGATTTTCCGTTAAAACTAAGGGTGAACATGTCTTTTAACTCATTCTTTTTTTCTTTCCTTCTCTCTCTTCTCTCCTCCCCTCTCCTCTCAGGCCTCCTCTCTTCTGTCTTCTCACGTCTCCAAAGAAAATAAAATGAAACTAAACAGTATACTAATACAGGATTTCCACTTTTGTGCTTGAGATATGAGCGGTCTACTAACTTCCACATAATTCTACATCAAATATAATCCACTTTGTGACTTAGACACGAGCAGCCTATGAACTTCCACATAACTTTTCATCAAATATGGTCCAGGACCAGAATTCTGCCTAATTAATTGCAACTAAATTAATATTTTCTTTCAAAACATCCATCCTCTTAGAACAGTGAAGGGTATGTCAAATGTGAGAAACTAGCTTTTTATGAGTCATAGATGTAAGTTAAAAATCGCAACTTTATTTTCTTTGGAGACGTGAGAAGAGAGAAGAGAGGAGGCTTGAGAGGAGAGGAGAGAAGAGAGAGAAAGAAAAGAAAAAAAGAATGAGTTAAAAGATATATTTACCCTTACTTTTAACGGAAAATCATTGAGGTGGGTAACGGAGTGAATCAGAGGTGGGCAAAGTGTTAGTTTTCAAACCACAAGTGGGTAAAGTGTACTTATCCCTAATATATATGATTGCATATTCCTCTTTTATTTCCCCCATTATTTATTTATTTATTAATTAATAACCTGGTGGGTCTTGAGCCTATAGCCTCACCCTCCAGCTTACTCATACAAGGGAAGGAGGTGTCATTTGAGCTAGAGCTCAATGGCATGATTCCATCTTTCTCTCCTTCAATGTCCCAACCTTTTATCAAATTCACACATGGCACATCTAGCTCCTATAAAACCCCATGCTATTTAGACTCTAATTTTAGTGCAATAACTTGATATTCTATTTCTATATCAGAATGAAAAGTCTGCATATCAATGTCTTCAAACCTACCAAAACAAGCTGTAACCTATCTGCTCAATGGCATGATTCCATCTTTCTCTCCTTCAATGTCCCAACCTTTTATCAAATTCACACATGGCACATCTAGCTCCTATAAAAACCCATGCTATTTAGACTCTAATTTTAGTGCAATAACTTGATATTCTATTTCTATATCAGAATGAAAAATCTGCATATCAATGTCTTCAAACCTACCAAAACAAGCTGTAACCTATCGACTAAATGCTAACCCACACAGGCAAATTCGAATCTAAAACCTCCAGACACACACACATAAACAAGCACGTCTATGAACTAAAATCCAAAATTAAAATAAAATCAGCAATGACATTTAACAGTAAACTAATTTAATAAACCAAGAAACAACTAATCCAATAATGCTCCGTTTGGTTGCCGAGAAAACGCAGGAAAAATAAAATAAAAAACCTAATACTCGGGACACGAATCCTCAACTTTATCCGCAAAAAAATTAGGGTTTTTGAGTAACAGTGAGGAATGAAATACCTTAGAGTGAATTGAAAAGCAGAAATCTTAATGAGAGTGTAGTTGATCCAGTTGAGGAAGAGAAGCTGAGAGCGAGATATTTCACACCAGAAGCTGAAGCTGAAGCTGAAGCTGTGTGCTTTGTGGATCGATCTCAGAGCAAGAGAGAGAATTTGAAGCGTCGCAGACAGAGATATGATTGGGTGCGGTGAGGGATAGGGTAGGCTCTCTGTACGCGTCCAACTGCGTGGCATTTACTTTTCTCCGCGGTGGTGGGCCCAGAGCTTACTTGATTCGAGAGAGAATCAGCATTACCATTGTTACACGCTTTTGCGTGCTGCTGCAAATGCCCACAATACCCTTCTTTTTCTTTCCTTCTTTCTTTTTACCTTTTTTTTTAATAAACCAAATTATAATTAACTCCACGTACAAAAAATTATTCTCACATAGTAGTAGATCCTACCATGAATTTTGATCAATGAGACTCACGTGAGAGGGGGATTATACATTTATTTGTAGTCCTCGACCATTTGATGATTGCTCATATCAATTATTAAAGGTTAAACTATTGTTTTTGTCCCTAAATTATACATGAGTTTCGTTTTTCGTCCATGAACTTTGAAAAAGTTTGTTTTTTTACACATGAATTTCGTACATGGACTTTTTTTATAAAATGATGAAATTCATGTGTAAAAATGAATTTTTTTCAAAGTTTAGGGATGAAAAACGAACTCTTCAAAGTTCAGAGACAAAAAATGAAACTCATGTATAATTCAGGGACGAAAACAATATTTTGGCCATTATTAAAATTGATATTATAAAATTTAGATTTTTTTTTTTTGGAGAAAATAAAGTTTGGATTAAAATAAAATCAAGGATAATTTGTAACTTGTAAGTATGAATTAATATGAAATCATTAAGCTGAGGGAATATTTGTAGTGACTTGTGAGCTTTACAAAAAAAAACCTAAGTTGTTGGATTTGTAAATAAGCTTTTCTTCCTCCGACTACAATATCTATTGAAGCAAGTGTCTCAAAGGTGTTTTGGGGTTTCTTTCAACAAGTCATTCAAAAGATTTCATTGTGGCGAAGTTGAATTTTGTAAAGGTCCTTGAGGTAATCTTGTATTTCTCTAAGGTGGTTGTATAAGCTTAAGTTGTGTGATAAAACTTGAGTAGAAGACTATTGTAACTTGTTGATTATAGTGGATTGTTTGGAGCTTGATCCATGGATGTAGGCTTAGTGCCTAAACACATAAATCTTGTGTGTATTGTGTATGCCTTCTATGCGTTTGATGATTTTTCTCTCAAATTCTATATTATATATCTTACTAGTTTAGCCTTGATATTTGTTGTGGCTAACTTCCATAACCTATGTGTTGGTAAATTCAGACTTGGTTGAAATATTGGTTGAGACTTTACTCTTACCAAGAGTCTTGTAGCTCAACTGACATTGATTGGTTTCCTTTATGATAAAACCAAGGTTCAAATCCTCTTGCTCCCAACTATCGATTTCTTTTTTTTTTTTTTTTTTTTAAGAAACGTTGCTCTCACCAAGAGACAGGTAGTTTTCTTTTCAACAATAAGCACCTTCTGGTTTTGAATAAAGGACCTAAGAACAGATTTTTCAGCTAAATAGTGGCTGCTGGTGAGATGTTAAGGAGGAAGGACTTTGTCAAAAGTTGGTGAAACTTTCTTAATGGCCAGATGTTATCTGCCCTAGCTTTCACATCATCATGGTATATATAGGCACTGCAGATAGATAAGGCCTTTTAAGAACCTGAAAATTGTGTTATTCTGCTTTGGGAATGCATTTAGTAAGCTGTTCTCCAAACAGCATGAACCAAGATAATTAAGACCACTTAATATACAAAATTTCAAACTACTCCAAGACATGTGTGAATACATTTGCAGAACTGCATTACAAGATACGATCACCTATCAAGTCTTTAATTAGTTGATGACAAGGCCCTTCTTCTCGTTAAACTTAATCTGCTACCAGTTTGCATGGATTCCACTTCGTCATCATGCAATATCACTTCCCTCATCTCTCGCTTCCCAAATAATGGATTTAACATCTTCTTGAACTTGATGTGGTTTCTGATGGACTACTCTGATAATCTGTTTCACATATCCCATCATTGCTTGAACTCTCAGCTTCAATGGGTGTCTTTGCCTTACCTGCTGACTCCTCTTCATGAAAACCCCCATTGGTCTCTTTCTCACTGCTACTTTCTCCAGAAGACGTATCACTTAGTGTGTGGAATATTGTCACGCTTTCTTTCTTTGCACTTTGGAAAGAGTAGCTCCTTGTTTTCCCATCATATAGTGGAAGAAGAGATCTTGACTGTGAGCCAGCCCTATCCCTGCCCAAGCTGTAGGTTGTTGACAGCTTCCTCTCTATGCCTTCCCTTTCTCGTACCATATCGCCCAATTTTTCTAGAACTTCATTGGCCACTGCCTCCTCTGCTGCTTTCTGCTCAAGCGCTGTAATTGTCCTATCAAATACTTTCTTTTTGAGCTGGAGAGAACGCTGAAAGGCCAAAAAGACAATTCAAATTGTCAGGGCATTGTAGGTAGCATGGATTTCTAAGCTTTCTTTTCTTAAAATAAAGAAATTGTTTCACTGAAACCAGGAGAAGATGCTTCTCTTTCTCAACTGTAAAGAGAACAATGTGTCTTCCTATAGAGTTTATTGCCAGAATAGCAATAGACATCTCCCTTACCCCACTATGTGTTATTTTCAGGAAAAATATTAGGATTCAAGCTTACTCGCTTTTCTAGGAAGCTTCCAAGGTTTTGACCTTGAAGCTTCTTTTTCCTCCAAAATATACAACAGAATCGTACAAGTCCAGCTAGTATGGCCAACACAGCAGATTCAAATAGCAGGAACAACACTATTGCCCTTTCATTACCTGAAAGAAAAAGTATTATTGGCAGTTCACAACACCCCGTTCTTCTTTAACATATGCAGAAGGTTGCAACTTACCTGTGTAGATGCTAAGATACTTGGGCCTTGCTTGGGAGCAGCTGGATGCACGCTTCTGACCTGGTAATGAATACAAATTAGATACAGTGCTTAGTATGAAGTGAAGGAGAAGGTTAGTACAATTACGTTTGGTACGACATTGCAGTGGGTTGCCAGTCTCTGCATCAGTTACAATAACCAAGATGTGAGTAAAACTATACTAAAACTCAGAAACAAAGTTCAAATCAAAATGTGAATTTAGTTCCTTGAAAGGAGTAAAAGATTCAATTGTTTTTGTTTAGTCTTTCTATATATAATGGTATCATCAAAATACAAAGTATGTCCAATTTCAAAAAAGCCTTGTTTGAGCATGCATCCTCTCAGGGACTTTACTTTTGTTCATGTATAAAGTATAATAGACATAAATTCTATTCTATTCAACTAAGCATTAATCATGGTATAAAAAAGAAGAAGAAGCCTTAATCCTTTTTGAAGTCACATAATGAGTATTCCATTGTAAACTGTAATTAGCACATGTGCTTTATTGGGAGAATCTCACTTGAAGCAGTAACAAAAGCAAGAAGGATCCCCTCATCCAGTACAAATTGGCGCAGATCACTCTTGGACAATGAGGTTAAGAATTGATCTGATACAATCCACTGAAAGCACTTTGAGTGTGAAGACAAAACATATTGTACTTAGACGGAGACAAATTCAAACAGTGAACCTCAACTTTGAGGAAAGATTACTGAAAACTGGAATTACCAGGATAGCTTTCAGACCAATAGATAGACCCAGTTGCTGGAACCAACAAAGCGAAGATTACAGTTTTCGGTCTCATCGCTGAGACATAAGTATAATCACCGACTGTGTGGCTAATCTTTCCCTCCATCTCTGTCTGAGAAAAATAAACTGCATAGCCAGAACAATCAAGTAGTGGAGCAACTTGAACCACAGAATTCAGTGCATCTGCCTTTGAAAATTTCTTAAGCATGCCAGTTGGTGAAAATGAGTATAGGAACCCATCCAATGAACCAACAGATATCCAACCTGGTACCTCAATAAGTTCCAAGATTACAGAAGAGCTTAGAAATTACACAAAAAGAGGAAGAAGAAAAAAAAAGACAGAAGATTTCAATAAGATTATTTTGACAAACAACAAATTCTGGAGAACAAACCAAATAGTTACAGCTGTTTCATTGGCATGGTAAGCAACATTAAGAACATTAAGGGCATAGTAAAACTAGGAGAAAACGAAGGAGAGGTCTAAGCTGTATCAATGGCCAATAAGTGCTAGAAGTTTTACAATACCATATTATTGTAATGTCAATCCACGAAAAAGGCACAAATGGTGAAGACTCAAATTAGAATAAGAAAAACCCAGAGCAACATGAGGTAATGGAGTGTATTTCAACATAAATAATTGATTATGTAAGACAACCATAATAACAAATGAGAATGTTATAAAGATACACTAGAGGTGGCATTGGTTGAGGAAAATGAACTATGAGCAACTAAAGACTAATACATACACAAACTGGGAGCCATTTTGATTTATGTAATGGAGCATGTGACCGTATATTGAGTGAAAAAACCAAAAGAAAAAAGTTGTGTAGTGACATTTAGTTGGGACTTAAGGCTTTCTTAAGTTAAATTAAGCACATTTATCCCCAATTTAAAGTGAATTCAACCATCCATGTATTATTATTAAATAATACAACCGTTTTTATTAGCAAGATAAACATGCACCCGGTGGACTTTGTACCCTTGAGTACAACCTCTACTATGTTCTTAAAAGGGAGGAGGTTCCACTTGATTAGTTTCATAATAACAAGATGCTGTATGGCACCCCATGCACACGCTGACACTATTTTTGTCCCCTCAGATGTTTGTCCAATTTTGTTGTGACCAAATGCTTCCTTGTTTTGATCAATTCAAGGATCCAAAAACTCCAACTTCCAAATTCCAATCTGTATGAGATGACAAATTTATAGTGCTATTTAACATGTACCAACTACAAGTATTTGGAAACATATAATTACCATTAGAATCCACAACAGGTGCACATTCTGTTGTACTCAATGGCCCAATAGATCTCTGCCATAAAATGGTTCCTGACAAGGCATCTAGTGCCAGCACAAGGGCCCTAACTGGTACAGTGACATACAAACGACCATTGTTTCCAGGGGTGACGGTGAAATATTTGTCGAGTGAACTAAAATCCTGGATCCATTTGAAGTAAGGGCTACGAACTGACAAACAATATAATTCTCCTTCAGTATTTGAGATCTGCCAATGCATAACATAGATACAAGTGCATAAGCATGAAAGTGTAGATTGAAAGAGAGTTTAGTCCTGCAAGCATTGACAATTTCAAACTAATCTAATGAATGCTCCAAATAGTGCATCAACACTTTCCATATGAGAAGAGAATTGATCAAAATTAAATATATATCTAATAGTTATAGCCAAATGTAAGAGAAGAATGAAGGAAACAAGGGATGAGCAGACATTACATATATACTAGCTTCACATTGATCAATCACAGGCACTGAAGTAAAATAACAATCTGTTAAATTTTTCCTGCAACCTTGTCGGTAGCCAAATCGATAAATCACAGGTCCAGCACTCCAGAGCAGTTGTCCACGTGTCATGTATGCAAAGAGTCCTCGATTCTTAATATTAATAAATACAGTTGAACTCAGTGTGCTTACTGAGAGCCCAATAATTTCAAATAGTCCCTCTTGACCCGGTACTGGACCTAAGAAAACTTTTACAGCAGGTTCAGATGTGCCAATATTTAAAAGGTTGATCTTCATTACTCTGTTTTCTGCAACCAAATATATCTGGAAATAGATTGAAAGAATTAATAACTAAAGAAAGGTGCACAATATAATAGTTCCAAATGGATTATACAAAGAATTGAACAAAATCATACAGGCTCAGTGAAAGGGTACCATATTTTTGCTACATGTGAAAGGCTACCATAAACTTTAAAAAAAAAAAAAAAAGAGTTAGAACATGCATTGGACAACTGCATTGAGTTAAGCGAAGGTGAGAATGCAAGGAATAATGATATGTAACTACATCTCCCTAACATGTATTCAAGAGGCTCTACCACTTAAAGCCAATAGAATATCGATCTCAATGAATGACATGATTGTTTCATGATCAGCATGAGAGGAAATAGTTACTATCATTGACTTGCTTGAGTGAATATGCATAAGGTATAGTCATTGACTTGCTTGAATCAATATGCATATATTCACATGCTGAATATGTGAAATGACAAACAGAAGGCTCAGTTTATGCAATTTCAAAGCAAATGAGGGAAAACAAATATAAAAACACCCATCACAGGTACTTAAATGTTAAGAAATTAAAAGCTTGGTGTTAAAAATCTAAAGAGCTACAAAAGTAAATTCACATCGCAATTTCCCCCTTTTTAGCTGGCAAAACTTGAAATTTTCATCTAACACCATTGCAATTGAAGTAATGAAGTTGCACACTATTGTCCACTATTATATACAATCTGATACTAAAACACACACACAAAAAAACAAAACATTGCGTACCTTTCCTTGACCGCCCTGAACAGGAGCCATACCAGCATTGCATATATAGCCTAAATGTATGGTCCATGCAATGGTACCATTACTTTCAAATGCAAATAAATTCTTCTCCGAACAAGCATAAATCCTCCCATCTTCACCAATTAGAGGTTTGGAAAGCCTATGCCCAGCACTTCTAGATGGCTCTTGACCTGAAACAAAAACTACTATACCTTAGAATATCCAAAAAAAGAAAGAAAAAAGAAACCGCCAAAACTCTACCAAGTCTAAGTCTTGTACACTCATAAAACTTGAAAATTTTGAGCAGAAAATTAAAACCCATTATTCTTTTCCAAAAATATCAAATGGGTTCCTTCTAAAAATGCGAAATTTAGAACCCATTTATTCTTTTCCAATAATATCAAATGGGTTCCTTCTAAAAATGTGTAGACCTAATTCTATTGAGAGAGAGAGTGACCTGAAAATAAGCGTGGATTACCAGTGTATATCTGGAATTCCGTGGACTGAGAAGTGGGGAAGAGCAAGAATAAGAAGAGAAGGAGTGAGATCATCGGCATTGCAGAGACTGTAAGAGAGAGATTTCCGACCGAGAGGTTTCAGGGTTTGCGTGATTTGTTCAGTTTGAAATTAAATTATAACGGCTCTCAACCGCTCAGTACGTGATGGGAATCAAAGCTAGAACACCCCTTTTCCTCGAGCAAATTTGCGCAATAATACGTTACGTTTAACTTTTTTTTATTAATTATTTAAATTGGCTCTTTTTTTTTTGTTACTAAGCATTTCAAATCCATTGATTTTAAAATTTCTTGTTTTGATCCATTTATACAAAGGAGGATTTGAAATTTAGAATTTTGAAACCACCAAAATACATAAAATTACCAAAATGACCAAATAAAGCCTCTAAAAATAAATTAAAAAAATTCTGCAAAACCTCTAAAATGACCAAAATACCCCTAAAATCACTAAAATCCTCAAAAGCAACCCCAAAAAGTAAAAAATGACCAAAATACCCCCAAAAACACCAAGATGACCAAAAAACCCCTAAAATCATCAAAATAATATTAAAACCTCTAAAACAACCAAAATACCCTCTAATCACCAAAATACCTATAAATTGACCAAATATATAAAATCACTAAAATGATCAGAATAACCACGAAACTTCTAAAATGACAAAAAAACAAAAAAAAATCCCTAAAAACTTGTAAAATGACCAAAATACCCCTAAAATCACCAAGATAGTCAAAACAACCCTGAAAAGTAAAAAATGGCCAAAATACACATCAAACACCAAAATGACCAAATTACCCCTAAAATCATTAAATAATCCCAAAACCTCTAAAACAACTAAAATACCCCCAAAACCACTAAAATGATCAAAATACCTCTAAAATTATGAAAATACCTAAAATTGACCCACAACATAAAATCATCAAAATGACCAAAATAACCCTAAAACCTCTAAAATGATCAAAATATTCTTGAAAGCTCTAAAATGACTAGAATACCCCAAAAATCTTCAAAATGACCAAAACAACCCCAAAACCTAAAAAAAATGATCATAATACCTCGAAAAGACCAAAATACCCCTAAAATCACCAAAATAACCCCGCAAAACTCTAAAACAACCAAAATACCCCCTAAACCACTAAAATGATCAAAATACCTCTAAAATAACCAAAATACCTAAAATTGACCCAAAACATAAAATCATCAAAATGACCAAAATAACCTTAAAACCTCTAAAATGATCAAAATATCCTTGAAACCTCTAAAATGATCAGAATTCCCCTAAAATCTTCAAAATGGCCTAAAATAACCCCAAAACCTAAAAAATAATCATAATACCGCGAAAAAAACCAAAATACCCCTAAAATCACAAAAATAACCTTGAAAACTCTAAAACAACCAAAATACCCCTTAAACCTCTAAAATGATCAAAATACCTCTAAAATCACCAAAATGAAAAAAATAAAATACCAAAACCATATATTGGAGTTTTCAAGGTTATTTTGGTCATTTTAAGGGTTCCAAGTGTATTTGGTCGTTATGGAGTTTTCGGGATTACTTTGGTTATATTGGAGCTTTTGGGGTTCTCTTGGTTATTTTAGAGATTCGTAGTGTATTTTGGTCATTATAGTGTTTCCAAGATTATTTTGGTAATTCTGGAGTTTTTCAGGTTATTTTAGGGTTTTTTAGTGTATTTTGGTCATTAGAGTTTTTCGGATTTATTTTGGTCATTATTGTATTTCCAGTGTTATTTTGGTCATCTTGGAGTTTTTAGGGTTATTTTTGTCATTTTAGGGGTTCAGTGTTATTTTGGTCATTATGGTGTTTCTGAGGTCATTTTGTAGTTTTCAGAAGTTATTTGGTCATTTTAGGGGTTCCTAGTGTATTTTGGTAATTATGGTGTTTTTGGGGTTAATTTGTTCATATTGGAGTTTTTGGGGTTATCTTGTTCATTGTAGGGTTTTGATGTTATTTTGGTCATTTTGGAGTTTTCGGTGTTATTTTGGTCTTTATGGTGTTTACAGGGTTATTTTTGTCATATTTCAAATTTTGGGGTTATTTTGGTCATTTTATGGGTTCGGTGTTATTTTGGTCATATTTGTGTTTCGGGGTTATTTTGGTCATTATTGTGTTTCAGGGTTATTTTCAGGGTTCATTTTGTTTTTGGAGTTTTCGAGGTTATTTTTGTCATTTTAGGAGTTTTGTGTGCATGTTGGTCATTATGGTGTTTCTTGGGTTATTTTGGTTTGGTCATTTTGTTTCTTGGAGTTTTCGAGATTATTTTGGTGGTTTAATGATATTTTGGTCATTTTAGGAGTTTTGAGTGTATTTTGGTCATTATGGTGTTTTCTGGGGTTAATTTGTCATATTAGAGTTTTCAAGGTTATCTTGGTTATTTTAGGAGTTCGATGTTATTTTGGTTACTTTGGAGTTTTCAGAGTTATTTTGGTCATTTTGGAGTTTTAAGGGTATTTTGATCATTATGGTGTTTTCGAGGTTATATTGGTCATATTAGAGTTTTTGGGGTTATTTTGGTCATTTCAGGGGTTCGGTATTATTTTGGTCATTATGGTGTTTCCGAGGTTATTTTGATCATTTTGGAGTTTTTAGGGTTATTTTTATCATTTTAGGGGTTCCGTGTGTATTTTGGTTATTTTAGGTGTTCTAAGTGTATTTTGGGATTATTTTGGCCATTTTTGATTTTATGAGTTTATTTCGGTCATTTTAGGGTATTGTCCATGAGTTTTTTTTTTATTTTTTTTTTTTATCATTTTGGTAGTTTTGTGGGTATTTTGGTCATTTTGGAGGTTTTTGGGTTATTTCGGTCATTGAGAAGGTTTTTTTGGTCATTTGGTATTTTGTGGGCATTTTGGTCATTTTAGAGCCTTTAGATGTATTTTAGAGGTTCAATGATATTTTATTTATTTTGAGTGTTGTCATCCAATGTGAGGATTTGTGAAATTCCTACCTTAAGAAGTCATTTGAAATCCATGGATTTGGGCCTTTAAAATCCTGGATGGATTTGGCTCAATTCCAAATCTTAATGGTTTTAAGTCATCCAAACAAAGAATTTGGATTTGGGCCCTCAAATCCAAATCCATGAACCCAAATCCACCATATTCAAACAAACCAATGCTGAATATGTGAAATGACAAATAGAAGGCTCAGTTTATGCAATTTCAAAGCAAATGAGGGAAAACAAATATAAAAACACCCATCACAGATACTTAAATGTTAAGAAATTAAAAGCTTGGTGTTAAAAATCTAAAGAGCTACAAAAGTAAATTCACATCGCAATTTCCCCCTTTTTAGCTGGCCAAACTTGAAATTTTCATCTAACACCATTGCAATTGAAGTTATGAAGTTGCACACCATTGTCCACTATTATATTCAATCTGATACTAAAACACACACAAAAAAACCAAAAAAAAAAACATTGCGTACCTTTCCTTGACCGCCCTGAACAGGAGCCATACCAGCATTGCATATATAGCCTAAATGTATGGTCCATGCAATGGTACCATTACTTTCAAATGCAAATAAATTCTTCTTAGAACAAGCATAAATCCTCCCATCTTCACCAATTAGAGGTTTGGAAAGCCTATGCCCAGCACTTCTAGATGGCTTTTCACTTGAAACAAAAACTACCATACCTTAGAATATCCAAAAAAAGAAAGAAAAAAGAAACCGCCAAAACTCTACCAAGTCTAAGTCTTGTACACTCATAAAACTTGAAAATTTTGAGCAGAAAATTAAAACCCATTATTCTTTTCCAAAAATATCAAATGGGTTCCTTCTAAAAATGTGTAGACCTAATTCTATTGAGAGAGAGACATGAAAATAAGTGTGGATTACCAGTGTATATCTGGAATTCCGTGGACTGAGAAGTGGGGAAGAGCAAGAATAAGAAGAGGAGTGAGATCATCGGCATCGCAGAGATTGTAAGAGAGAGTTTCTGAGCGAGAGGTTTCAGGGTTTGCGTGGTTTGTTCAGTTTGAAATTAAATTATAACGGCTCTCAACCGCTCAGTACGTGGCGGGGAATCAAAGCTAGAACACCCCTTTTCCTTGAGCAAAATTGCGAAATAATACGTTTAACTTTTTTTATTAATTATTTAAATTGGCTCTTTTTTTTTTCTTTTTTTCTTTTTTGTAATGTATAATGAATGGGGCTCGTTGACGGCCCCGACCCACTTAAACCTGGACATTCCCTTATGGCGTGGGACGCAAACTAGACAGTAATGGGATACTGGGTACGTCACTACTTGAACCCACAACATTGGGGGTGATGGGTCTTTCGCTACACCAACCACTAAGCCATCGCCCTAGTTTGCAAATTGGCTCTATTTCATTTTGTGAGAATAACCTCTTTTAAATTTTACCATACAAGCAACTACTTGTGTTTTATTTTGTGACACTTATCTTTCATTTGGCCTTACTCCATTAAATATTTTAGTCAACTATAACGAAATTTAATGATATGACATATAAACTTACTATAAAGAATGCAGAAAAAAAATTCAACCCTCGTATCCAATATATATATGTATATTCAATCCCAATTTACTTTAATTTTCTTCATTCTCATTGATAAGCAGTTAATTAAGTAGAGCTTGAAGAATGAGGAAAATAAAAAAAGAAAAAAATGAAGGAGATTGGCACGGTGACATCGCTATTGGGATTGGTCTTTTTATGCATTATTTATAGTCAGTTTAGTTGTCATATCATCAAATTCTGTTATAAACTTATAATTAACTGAAATGTTTAACAGAGTAAACCATAAGGGAAGTAATTAAGTAAACCACAAATAAGGTAAGTATCACAAAATGAAACATAAGGTACGTAGTTCTTTGTTTTAAGGGTATACTACAGGGGTGATATTTGTAATTTATCTTCTGTTTTTTTTTCATCCTTTCATTAAAGCCCCCTTCCCCAAATCCCAGTTGCCTCTGGCTATTGCCACACTTGCTTCTCAAGCTTCTTCAATCTTCATATTCTATTGGGTTTGATTGTTAGCTTGCTTGGCTCCAACCTTTTACCTCCAAAGCACCGGATGTAAGATTTCTTTCGGTTAAAATCGTCTTTCACGCTAGGTAAACGACTAAAATATTGTCTTTCGTGTGTAGGTAAGAAAATGATTCTTTTCATGTCCATTTCATGATTTAGATTTTTTTTTTTTGTTGATCTAATAGTATATAGACTGTCACGTCATTTAAATGACGTAGTAATGTATATACTATTAGATCTGTAATATTTAATCTGAATCATTAAATTGACCAAATGAAAAGATTTTGAAACGGATAAGATCATTTTCCGTATAGTTAAAATTGTGGTATTTGTTTTAATTAGGATAAAAATGTATATTATTGGAATGCATTCTAAAATACATCATGATATTAGAACCTAATTTCCTAATAAAATTGCGTACGATATTATGCTAAAAATTTTATTGAAAAATAATTATCTTAAGTGTAATTGCGGGTTAAAAGAAAAAAAACAATTAAAAGCCATAGATATATTATTTATAAAGACACTTTGCGTTTGGTTTTTAATTCTTACGGGATGCCTTTTTTTATTTATTTATTTATTTTTAACAACCAATGATTCCCATTTGTTTTAAATAAATAAATATTATGCATAGAACCCTATTTCAAATCCAAACACAGAATTTTACATCTATATAAGATTATAATCCTATTCCAAATGCATATAAAAGTCAAATGCTTTAATTACACATTTAGTTCTTAACCTTTGCCCTATGTTTTAAAATGGTACTTGTCTTTTTAAATGTTTGATTTTAGTCCTCAATATTTGTCTCATGTTTCAAAATGATCTACATCCTTTAAAATGTTTCATTCACACAATTTGTTAAGTGTTGTTTGTATTATATTTATACAACTCTTTTTGTTTTTATTTTTTTGGGATATATTTATAGAGCTATGAAGATTACAATTCAAGTGTTAAAAAAAAAAAAAAAAAAAAAAAATCTAAAAGATAAGATTAGGTCAATGGTTAGGTTTGTTTATAATTCTTTCGTCGTAATATCTCCTATAATGCTGTCGTAGACCTTGAATAAATTCGAAAGCCAAGTTTCACTCATCCTGGTGAAAAAGTGGGTATATTATGGATCATGATTATTAATAATATTATAGTATTACAGATAGTTTTCTAATGATCTATTAAAATATTGGAATTCAACAATAATGCTATTATTACCCTTATTAATTTGGATAAATTACTCAATTGGTCCTTGAAATTTAGTGTAAGTTTGATTTTAGTCCCTAAAATTACAAAAATTTGATGTTAGTGCCTGAAATTTCAAAAGTTGAGCATTTTGGTCCATCCATTACTAATTTAAACGTAAAACATAATGGAGGTACCAAAATGCTCAATTTTTTAAAATTCCAGGGACTAAAATTGAATTTGCACTAAATTTGAGGGACTGAATGTATAATTTACGTCAAGTGAAATCCTAAGTTGCTTTGCCAAAAAATAAAATTTTTGTATGTGTCAAACCATCACTAATGATCAATTTTCCATTACCATTTGAGTTAGGCTTCAGTTTTAAAGCAAGTCTTCAACATGTATGGTACGAAGTTTTTCAACATTAGTCACCCAATTTCCTCTCTCTTTCAACACAAAAATCAAAATTGGAAGCTAGGTTTCAACTTCCCTTTACCATACATCGTGATTGTAATCATGTTGGATGTTATATTAATTACTAAGTGATGTTGCAATAGTGATGTTGATAAATTAAATTCTATTGTTTTACATTTTAAAATTTATTTTATTATTTTAATTTTATATTGTAGATAGTGTTTCTTTTATTTATAGATATTTATAATTATAAATGTCTACTAGAAGAAACCAGATAAGAATGAATTAAACATATGATCCCTAAAATTTCAAAAGTTTAATTTTAGTCTTTAAAATTTTAAAAGTTCAATTTTAGTCCCTAAAATCTCAAAAATAGAACAAATGTGTAAATTTCAAGTACTAAAATCGAACATTTGAAATTTAGGAATTAAAATCAAACTTGAATTAAATCTCACGGACCAAATGAGTAATTTACCCTATTAAATTTGTCCTTCCTTTAGTATTTTAGAAAATATTTTAGTCTTAAATTTGGATAGTTTAAGTATAGATGTAATATTATGATTTGAAAGAAATGATAAAAATAGATTTTTTTTTTTTGGAATAGTGAGTAATATTACTATATATTCAAGTTGTTCGTATAAATATTAAATACCTCTCAACATGCATGCATGCGGTTCTTTATATTGAAAGTCTAATTTACAATTTTGTATGAATAGATTATATGATTTGTGTATCATTTGTCGAAATGTACTCATAACTGTTGTACAATGGTTGTTTATAGTGATATAGAAGTGGGGGCTTATGCATTTGTTCCACATTAAAAACATACAAAGCTTTGAAAGTGTTTATAAGGTGGTACACACACCAACACTTTAAATGAATAAAATAGATTTATGTACATGTGACTTTACTATTCGCACACGCGCAAACGCCTCAAAGTCACATACCTCGTACTTTGTCAGAATACTAGAAGATCATGCAGATTTTACTTAGATTTGCATAGAAATAGTCCAATGGACTGACTATATATAGTCAGCTATTTTATTTTGCACACGTTACAGCAAACTACATAGTTCTCTCCGGGTTCATGATATTTAGATTTGTGTATCACAAAAAGGAGAGGAAAAGAAACATTAACTTATTCATTGCAAATTACAACACTGCCAATTAGAGGCATCACAAACCCCAAACCCAAACCATATATCACACAAATTAAGCTTACTTATTTATAAAACCACTCCTCCGATCCTCATGAGAATAAGCCACCTTAACTGCTTATAGGTGATGTGTATTATCTCAAAGGGGTTTAAGGTGAGCAACCTCGAATGTATATAGTACTACAAGGTCCTGGTGTCTCAGGTGTAGATCTTGGGGGGAAACACGCACTATATGGTTTTCCACGATCACAAACAGGTAATTTTCCAGGATTGTTTATTCCTGCATATGTATCTCAGAATATAACCAAATTGATGAACTTGAAAAGTAAAATAAGAATCAGAACCATGTTAATTGGGAAACAAGAGTTCCCTATATATTGCAAAGTCCAAAAAGAGAAAGATTAAAATTAAGACCTAGCTGCTAATAAGTAGCTAGTATATATTTGGTTAGAATTTATTCATAGACCAATTATTCGAAATAAGCTATATTCAAAATATTATTCAACACATATATAACTGCTATGTAAACTCTAACTCATTAACAATTTTCGATAAACTATTTTGAAAGTTAAGTTTAATAAGCCAAAGTGAAGTAGGATATACTTGAAAAGTACTATTACAAAGGGGAATACACATAAAACTAAGGGGAAATTACATTTTAAGCCCTAAATTTTAGGGTCGTAACAAATTAAACGTTATAATTAAAAAAGTAATGAATTAAATCATATTGTTTCAAAAGTAACAAATTAAATTTTAAGATTTTAAAAAATAACAAATTGAACCCTCAACCCATTTAAATGGATGATATTGTGTTTAGGGTTTAATTTGTTACTTTTTGAAACATCAGATTTTAATTTTGTTACTTTTGAAGCTTAACGATTTAATTTGTTATTTTTTAAAATTTCATAATTTAATTTGTTACTTTTGAAATTATAAGATTTAATTTATTATACCGTTTAAATTATAAAATGGACTTCTCCCTAAAACTTAAAAGGAAGAATTTAGAAAACAAAGTTGGCTAGAAGACTTAAAAATTAACATGGGGTCTAATTCTTCAGACCCTTTTCTTTGGTCAAAACGATATAAATGAATCTTTTACTATTGTTATTACGTGCTCTATTTAGACATATCTTCGCATAATTTTACACATATGCCGGGTACTTAGAGCATTAATGCCCAACTGATTCTTTATATTTTCTCTACTTTACCTCTCCAAAAACCCACTTTTCTACTTTACCTATCAACTTTTACAAAATACCTCACATCCTACTATTTATTTCACAATACATTTTATTAAAATATTATTTTTCCACATTTCCAGATTCACCAGCACACCCCTACACCCATTCCCGCAAACCTTCAAAAGCAACAACCCAACACACTCCACACCCCACACCGGCAATCCTTCAAAACCACCACAAGTTGAGACAATCAAATACAAATCTTTAAACCATACCCACAAATCAGACACAAATGAATGTTGGAACCTATCTCCATAACCTTTTCATACCCATTTTGACTCTAGGAGTTTCTAAATAAAAACTCAAAGAAAAGCTCACAAATCAAATCTAAGAAAGAAACACAATAGCCAAAAATCGAGAAATTAAAATTAGATTCTCAAAATCTAAGAATACCCATAAAATCAGATTCTAAAAAATAATACCCAAATCACTCTTAGAGTTTGATGAGGAGAATGGCGGCAAAAGATGGTTTTCACGGTGGCGAGAGGTGGCACAGAAAAGGATCGATGCTTGTGATGACGGCGGGAGTACACCGAAGGCTAAGTGTAACGGCAATGGTGAGAGGGTGGAAAAGGCAGAGGAGAAAGATCCATTTTTTAGAAGAGAGAGAGAGAGAGAGAGAGAGAGACCCATTTTTGAGAAAAGGAGAGAGAGATGATTTGAGAAAGAGAGAGAGGAGAGAGAACGAAGGAATAAAAATTCGAAAACAAATTTTTTAAATAAGGTATAGTAGTTGGTATCTTTACCGACTACTATAGTTTTTTGTTAAATAAATGGTTGGGTTACATAACCGGTTGGAGGGTTGTTTTCTGTGATTTTTGTGAATATTATCCTCTATTATAGCTAAAAGTGAGTATTACCTCACCTAATGTGAATGCTCTTAATTAACATCCATGTATGCCCCACAACCTTAATTTGTTAATAACATTTGCATTTGGTTATATACTTATTTAAAGAGAATTTATTCAGTACGAAATCACATAAAAAATATCCAATACTTTTCCCATCCCATAATATTGTTTAATATGGTAAATCAATTGAGTTTAGAGTCCTATGAGAGAGAGAGAGAGAGAGAGAGAGAGAGAGAGAGAGAGAGAGAGAGAGAGAGAAATAAATTTCATCATAACTCCATCAACGATGACCTCCATCAAAGCGTGAAATCCAATTTGAATCTTGATGACCACATCTTCCCTCAGTGAAAGGCAATGGCTTGGATATCACTCTCTTGTTTTGTTGTACTTATTTTCTCGCACTTTCTTCCAATTTTTGAAAGATGAAGATCATTAATTGATTTACTGTGGGAGCCAACCAAACAATGGTTGCAAGGGCATTTAACTATGAATATTACTCATTTGAGTTAACCCTAAGAGCATTATCTGGTCTTGTAAAATATATTTTTAGCTAAAATAGATACGCCTTTCATAAAAATAAAAATAAAAACCCACACATCCCAAACATCAACACTGTTTAAAATTTTACAAAAAGTTAATATTGAGTATTGTAGCTTTTGTAAATATTAAACACTCATTTTTATATTCAATAACTTTCTCTCCTCTGAATAAATTTACTTTAGAAATATCTCTTTTCTTAGACGTACGGTCACACATACACACACTCTCTCTCTTGCACTCGCAGGCCTCTCTCTCTGTCGCATCACCATTGGTGTGGAAGCTATTAGGGCACCGGTGGTCGTGGGCGTTAGGCATGGGTTGTGGGTGCTCAAATCGGCAATACCATGATGCAACTAGGATAGCCAAGCTCCGTCCTTCATTAATCTTCACCCATTCACATCCTTGCTCCACACTCCAACACCTCATCGCAACTAGAAATCACCCTCGTGGGTGTCATAATTGAATGAGTCTCGGTTGATTTGGGGTTGGGTACATGGGTTGCAATTTGTTTTAGAAGATTTATAAAGTAGTCCCATTGATGGTCTCTTGAGGAGGTTGTTGGGAATTTGTGGAGGCCAATCTTGGGTGGGATAGTGGGCAACGAAGTACTGAAATTGATTTGAGTTTTCAGGTTGTTATTGTGCGGTGGGGTGGGGCAGTGGTTGATATGGCTGGATGGTGGCATCGGGTCGTTGGTATGGGCGTCGGTGAGGGTGGGAGAAAATATAAAAACAAAAATATAAGAATATTTTTATAAGATGTATTATAAAATAGAGAGTGGGATATGAAATGTATTGTAAAAATAGTTAGCTAAAGTAAAAATAATAATTTTATTTTAAAGAGGCAAAATAAAGAATTTAAACAAAATGGGATAGGAACTATATTTAAACTCTGAAATTGCATATGCAAGGTCATTCTCGAGCTATACGTTTGTCTATTGATTTTTTTTTTTTTTTTAATTATCATGAATTACCTCTCTTTATTTGATGTATCCATGGCATAATTTCAAAAAATATAAGAGTTATATTATCAAAATACATGTGCATCACTTGGAAGTTCTTCCGAAAATCAACTAAAGTAAAAAGAAAAATAGAAAGGGATAAATTAATTACTTTTACGGAAAAATTAAACATGAACATGCCATATATATATATATATATATTATATTATATATATATATATATTATATATATAATATAATTTTGTTATAAACAATTTTATTGCAAATATATCACATTTGTCCATGTATCTATGTTGACCCAAGTTAATGTGAAAATGATACACGACAGTGACACTGAGCAATGGCTCATTCAATTGTACGTGTTTAACCAAACAATTTGCTATCTAATGAAAACCCATATTGGCTTTCCAAATCACGGAGGGCACTACGTGATCCCGAAGAAGGGTTCAAAGATAATACTTGATTAGGTTCCACCGAAATAATATATATATATAATTTTGTTATAAACAATTTTATTGCAAATATATCACATTTGTCCATGTATCTATGTTGACCCAAGTTAATGTGAAAATGATACACGACAGTGACACTGAGCAATGGCTCATTCAATTGTACGTGTTTAACCAAACAATTTGCTATCTAATGAAAACCCATATTGGCTTTCCAAATCACGGAAGGCACTACGTGATCTGGAAGAAGGGTTCAAAGATAATGCTTAATTAGGTTCCACCGAAATAATAAAATACTTGATTTGGTAAAAAAAAAATACAAAAGGATGCAATGACCAATCATTCTTCTCTTTTCCAACCCCTCCTTGTTTTTTCCAAACAATAGTGGTTGGCGCACTCGGCCAAATGCACATACGGTAATCCACTTCAATTTTGTGTTTTAAGGTGTTTTGAGAATAATTTCTCAAAACAATTTTTTCTTTTTTCTTTTTTGTTTGGCATGTGTTTTCATATATATAGATTTTTCTTTTCTTGTCTTTTTTTTTTTTTGAAATAGTTTACCTCCAAATTTGGTTTGAAGGAATACTTCTCAAACCCATTACATATGCAATTAAATAGATCATTCAAGTATACTTTAGTCACATAACATTTTTAATGAATCATGTGACTTATTTAAATAAGACATGTGAATAGTCTATTTAAGTGACATGTAGTGGGTTGGAGGAATTTTCCTCTTCAAACCGGTTTGGAGGTAAACTCTGTTTTTTTTTTTTTTTTTTGTTTGTTTGTTTTCCTGTAACCCAACTCAACAACATCATACCCACCACCACCAATTTACATTGGCGCATTGCCACAACCTTAAGCTTAAAATCACATAACAAAATCAAGCACAAATTGACATAACAAAATCAAGCACAAATTGACATAATCAAGTACAAAACCCAGAACTAAGCACAAAATCAAGTAAATTCACATAACAATATCAAAATCAAAGCCCATAACCCAAAACCTATCAACTTCGGCCCACTGGAAACATCAAAACCCACCGCGAACCACGAACCAGATCTCCACCCAAATCATCCACATAACTGAGAGAGAGAGAGAGAGAATATTGGTGCTTTTCAAGTGGATTGGCCAGATGAGTGTAAACACTCCATTTTGCTACCCTTGTTTGATCTAAAACTAAACACAAAATAGACTTGTCACATCCCAAGGGAAAACTCATAATTCTGACCATTAAATCTTCTTAGGTATAATACCAATTAAATATAGATGTTCACATGGTCATATCGATATGTCACAAGCCCAAATCAGACCACTTGATTAAAAGTTATTGTTGAATCAAAATTCGACGATAAAAATGCACAGTCGAAATCAAAACCAACCTGAAATGATTGTTGCCATCGAATTTTAATTGGTTCTGAAAGGAATTAATTATTAATGAATGAGGTCTCCAATTCTGGTTGGTGAAGATTGAAATTAATCATACACACACAATACACACTCGATAATGAAATTCAAAATGTGGAGTTAATCAAATCAAAGTTAATTAGAAATCATCAAACTTAAGTAATTCTAATTAATATTTTATGCCCTGCTGAATGTGGAGCTCAAAGGTAGTAATGGGGGGCGGGGGTTGAAAATCAAGCCTCCATAGCTGTCAAAATGTGCCTAAATTGACCAAAACGGATCCCAAAAAGGAAAGTGCCAACATGGGGTCAGAGTGCCAACTGACACTCTGATTCACTTGGCTGGCACTCAGAGGGACTTTAGAGTGTCGGTTTGGCACTCTCATGGTCATAGCCAGCACTTTGACTCCAAACCCCGAATTTGACCCGTTTTAGCTCCAAATCTTGCATTTAAGGCCATTGATACTTACCATATGAAAATGCCACGACTTTGGCTAACATTTTAGGGGCTAAAAACCCTAAACCTAACTCATTCCCTATAAATACATAAGTTAGCCCCCATTATAAAGATCGAAAAAATTGAATTAGATAGGCTAAAACGTTGAGAACCCTATTGACAGGAAAAGGAATTCGTTCCCCTCCCTCTTGATTTCGTCAACCTCTTTCAATCCTTTAGAGTCGAAAAGTGAAAAAGGTGAACTCCCACTTTCCAATTTTTCGCATTCAAGACCCCTTAAAGTAAGTTCAACAAGGGAGGTGCTGCTTGGATTTTTTCATAGAAGAATTTGAAAATCTCAAAGATTGAATACCCAAGCATACACGATTTCACGGAGACAATCTCCCTTGTATGCAGGTGTTCATTCTTATCTCAATTTAAATTTAATGTCCATAACATGTTTTGAATGATGATGTGATTTGTAGTGGGTCCTTTAAATACTACAATTAATTTCTTAAAGTAGATAAGAATACTTTTGTTAGAGTTTCCAAAAGAAGAAGTCCCATTTTATTAATGTTTAATTTTGACTTTATATCACATCATGCCTCGTACTCTGTGCCTACTTTTATGGTATGGTACAAATTTGTACACTTTTATTTTACACTTTTTTATCTTTTATAAAGGGGACCCACCTACTTTACAGTCTCTTTTCGAGCAAGGGACTTGGGTTCAAATCCCGCCTACACCAAAAATCAATTGGTGTCTTGGCTTGATGGTAAGAGCAACCATTATGAGCGGACGCCATAGGTTTAAATTCTATCATAATTATCAAAAAAATAAATAAAGGGTACCCACACTACTCTTACTTATCAAGGCCCTTCTATAGCCTAATTCGATACTTTTAATGGGCCGGGCCCTATATGTTTCCTTTTGCGCTATACTATGGACCAGATCATGCTCATCTTGGGCCGATCCTTTTCATTCCCTCTATGATTTTACTTCAAATCAAATATATTCTTGAAATTTTTCAAAACTCTTTTAAATCTTATTTGTTCAAGTAATGATTTAATTTTATGTTTATAACATCTTTTAGATGAAAATGCGATTTATTTTAAATTGAACCTGCTATTGTGCAATATGTCAATGGGTTTTCAAAACCCTAGAATGCTAGATCTTATTTTTCCAAATAGTGATTATTTTTTTGTTTATAAAATGAACAAAGCATGAGATCATTACATAACATTTTTCAAAACCCTTGAATTAATATAAATCAAATATGTTTGTTTTGAAAGTGTTCTTAGAACCCTTGAATTATATATTACGAATCAAATTATTATATTATTTTTTGTGTGTACAGTAATAATGAGAAAATAATACACCACCTAAAAACATAAGAAATGTGGATTGCATGGTAGAAAATTGGATTTTGTTTTTGAGTTACCAAAACAAAATACAAATGCCAAACATATGGCACTATTTTGGGCCCCATGGATTTTTGGATTTGAGTAAGAAAACTTGCACTCAAAACCATGCACCAAATCACACTCTTATACTTGAAAGTTAAAACCCACCATGATATTGAAATCAAAGGAAAATTTTAATGCAAGACACTAGTTCTTGATTCTTTCCTAATATATATTTGGGCATTAATTGATCGGTTCACACCACCTTTATACCATTTTTTCATGACACTCAAAAGTTTTGGACATTAATATCCACAATGTGATGTGTGGTGTAGGTGGTATGAACTAATAATTATCCTAGATATTTCATGGACGTTGCATGGTAGAAATTAATGTGCTTGCCCAAATAACCACCAAAGTGGGGTGAAAAAATAACCAATTAATAACATTGTCATGATACCGTGGTAAAATAGTAATATGATGATGTAAAGAGTGTAGAGAGTAGAAAGAGCGGAAGCAAGTGTTATGTGGTTCAACCTATGACTAACGTTCGCGGAGGAAAGCTCTTAATGACTACATATTAATTATGGAACCTCTTTTATCATAATAAACCCCTAGCCTGATATTTATATGAGACTTAAATCTAAACTAACTATACATTAAATTGAGGTATGTGACTTGCAATACATGTAAACTTTCTTTGTTTACACGTCTTGATCAAGAATGTCTCTTGATATATCTTTTAACAGTTTGTATAGTCAAAGCAAAGCATGCATTCACTTCAGTAAAAAGAAAAAAAAAATTTACTAGTTGAAATATGACACCCCGAGCACTGGCACTAATGCATTAATTCAAAGAAGAAGATCAAATCGTGCCAAGTCCATTATGTTTAAATGATATCATTAAGTAAAGAGATTAGAACCACCTTCTCAACACTGGAGAACAGCAGTACAATATACTACGAATGGGCAAAACTTATATACAATAGTATATATTTTGTTCCTTTCATTCTTTTGCTAAAATTCAGCCACATGGTTAATTAACGCACTCAGCAAGCAGGCATTAGATGTTATTAAAAAAAAAAATTACTGCAACTTCCTCTCTCTCTCTCTCTCACCAAGCCAATCCGCCATGACAGTAAGCTCTCAAGCTCCACTTCTCTCTCTCTTTCCGCGAACTCTCTCTCACAGCCGGTACCTCACAGCTCTGCCCATTCGTCGCCGTGTCTCCATCTTTTATCAGTCCCTGCCGGTGACTGCTGTGGCAAGATCTCACATTGTCCCGCCACTCAAACGTTCAAACTCAGCCCCTAGGAAAAAAAAAAAAAAAAACTTACTTGGGTTTTTTCTAGTTTATAAACTAATTGCATACTTTATTAGTTTCAAACAAATCCAACATTGTTCAAGTACAATAAAATACTACAAGAAAACTAATGCTCGCATTATCTCCTGCAGACAATACGAAATAAGCAAATTAAAATTACAACTAAAAGAACAAAAACCAATGAGTAAATTGTCAGAATAATTTCCATATAAAAAAAAATGAAATAGTTGTAATAATTGGCTAGCATACTAGACTATTGAATACCTTATAAATGTAATGGTTATGGAAATTTTGAAAGTGTAATACAAAAAATGCCAGTTTCAATGGTTGTTAAGAAATTGGCTGCTATTACACTTGGACTAATAGAAGAGAAGATGGCCACATTATTGTTAAGAAATTGGATAGAGTTCTTGCGAATCATTATTTTCCTCAATGCATTGTTCTATTTCTGCCTCCAGGTATCTCAGTTCATTCTGCTGCTTTCATTTCCATAAAAACTTTTGGGCCTAAGCCATTCAAGTTCTTCAATGTCTGGAGTGACCATAAAGATTTCTTATCTTGGGTGGAGGAAGCTTGGGCTACGGAAATTGGTGTTTCTCCTATGTTTACTCTATCTAAGAAACTAAAGGCTGTTAAAGCTAAGCTTAGAGTAGGTTGATAAGGCTATTAATTTCTTAATTGACTCTAATGGAAATAGGTTGGAGGATCCAGCTCAAATCAAGCAGGAGATTATTGCTTTTTATCAACAGCTTTTTGGGCATTCCAATATAGTTTATGAAGGTGCTATGATGAATAGAGTTTCTGATCTTATGTCTCCTAAAATTTCTGCTGAGACTCAAAGTTTTCTGTTGCAGGCTGTCACTGATGATGAGGTTAAGGGCTCCATGTTTTCTCTTGGTAGTGAGAAGGCTCCTGGACCAGATGGATTTACAACCCATTTCTTTAAAAAAGCTTGGTCCTTGTTGGAAGAGATGTTTGCCTACCAGTGAAGTCTTTCTTTATGTCAGGCTCCCTTCAAAAGGAGATCAACTCTACAATAATTACCATGGTTCCTAAGGTTCCTAATCCATCTTCAGCTGTTGAGTTTAGGCCTATTGCTTGTTGCAATGTCCTATATAAATGCAATACAAAATTTTTGGCAAATAGACTTAGTAGCTGCTTAGGTGAGCTCATTAGCCCAAACCAAATAGCTTTTGTCAAAGGGAGGAATATTGCTGAAAACATTCTTTTGGCTCAAGTAACAAAAACAGAGAGAAACTAAAATGTAAAGGAAGCAAGTATTTGTGAAAAGAAACTTGTACAATCTTGTTATTTCACTTAATGAATCAATTACAGAGTGCTTACTACTATTTATATACAAAGATTATAAACTGATTATGCATTAAGCAAATCAGTTTTTTCTAACTGATAATGGCGGGAAAATGAAACAAAGTTAACAAGTTTCTTTAACAGCTTTTCATTCTAACTGATTGTATCAGTTGCTAATCACAATGGGACATCTGTTTAAGTAACCACGTGACCTCCATGTGATTAAAGCTGTTGAGCAGAAATTTAATCATTTTTTGTGGAAAGGTCATGATGAGAGCAGATGAGGTACAGAGTCTCTTGGGAGCAAGTTTGTCTACCCAAGCAAGAAGGGGGTTTGGGTCTCAAAAGAATTGAAGAGTGGAATAGAGCTACAGTAATGAAACACATATGGCATCTTTTCACTCAGGCTGGATCTCTTTGGGTTGCATGGGTGCAAGATGAGCTTCTTAAAGGTAGGGGTTTTTGGACTGTTAATATTTCTCATTCCTGTTCCTGGGTTTGGAGAAAATTGTTGAAATTAAGATGTGATGCTAAAGATCTGTTGTCTTATGAAGTATGGGATGGGAGTACAATCTTCTTATGGCATGATAGGTGGCATCCTAATGGGGTGCTATACCAAGCTTATGGGCACAAAATTGTATATGATGCGGCTCGTTATTTGAATGCAAAAGTTAGTAGTGTTAATCAAAATAAGGAGTGGTGGTGGGGTCTTGCAAAATCAGAAGATATGGTAGATCTTCAATACAAATTAAGCCTAATTCATCTCAAAGATAAAGATAGGGTAGTCTGGTCTCTCACTGCTACAGGCAAGTTCAATTGTACAGCTACTTGGCAGTAGGCACAAGAAGGTAGAAGTTACTTGGTGGAGATTCTTCTGGTTTCATGATTCTATCCCTAAACATGGTTTTATTGGGTGGCTGGCTATCAAGGATAGACTCTCCACTAAAGATAGATTGTTGGTTTGGGGTATCACGGTAGATCCTATTTGCAAGTTTTGCAATCAGTTCATGGAAGATAAAAACCATTTGTTTTTCAAGTGCTAATTCACTAATAGAATTTGGAAACGCATTACGGCATTATGCTTAGTGTCTACTGCTCCTGAGGAATGGAACCTGCTACATGAATGGGGAATTCAGACCTTTAAAGGTAAAAGTTTTAGAGTGACACTTTGCAAACTAGCTTGGTGGGCTACAGTTTATCACCTTTGGTAGCGGCAAGCAAGAAATTTTTTTCAAGAGGGGTGCAGCTAAATATAACAACATTAAAAAATTAAAAAATATAAAAATATATATATATATTTTATTTTTTTAATTCCTAAGCAAATATGAAATGGATTGAACTTTTTTAGGGGTTTAACATCTAAAGTTTCAACATTTGGAGATAGAGGATTGAGCATTAACCTCTCAATCTTGCACATTTTTCTCTTAAAATATGCATCATCCCAATTTTGATAATTTTTTCCCTTAAAATATGCATCAATTATGAATAGTTTCCCATAAAAAAAAAAAATAATTTCAGAGTGAGCCCATAAGGAAATTTTCTTTTAATTTATGTTATTTTTTAATAAAAAATAGGAAAATGCAAAATGTTAGGGGGAGCCCCCCCTGTCACCGCCCCTGACCTTTGGTTGCAGAGAGAATACATGTTGGAGAGGTGAAGTCAGAGGAGCAGATAGTTAAGGCCATTAAACAAGATGTCAAAACCAGAATGAAAGACTTCAATGCTCCTGCTTCTATTCTTCACAGCACACTGTGTAACAATTGGAATATCCTCATCCGAATAGCCTAGCTTATGTTTCTTTAATTGAGATAGCCTAGTTGGTTGGGAGTTAGTTTTGTTTGGTTCTCCTATTGGTGATCTAGTATTGTGTTTCCCTTCATTGGGTTGTCTTTAATAAGTACTGATTTAAAAAAAAAAAAGAAGAAGAAGAAGAAGAAGAAGAATAAACACTATCATGAGCTTTTAACAAGCTGCTTTACAGCAAACTTCCACTACATGGCAGTATGGCACTGCATAAACAAATATAAACCACTACCAATAATCTACCAAAATGGAAGAATTTGTAGATAGGATGAAAGTAATAATTTTTTTGGTTGCTAAAAATGATAAGGAAAAGACAAAACATTGTCAACTAAATTTGAGTTATGGCTTAAATAATCACTAAGCCATTTGGTCCCACAACTAGCATGCACGATAGGCATTTTTGTTTCGTAATGTGATTCGCTGGTCATCTGTATCCCAATTCGAAATTCACACATCTATAGAGGAAGAAATGAAACAAGTTAGACAAGTAAGCCACAAAAAGGATAAATCAAAAAGCTTGGTGATAAGAATAGAGATGGAAAGATAACAATTTGTAGCCAAATTGGGTAAGAATTCAGTGCACTAATGCTTTTTTGAAATCCTCAAAGTATAAGACATATTCTACTATGAGCACCTCCAAACAAGAAGAAATTCTCTAAGATTCGAAAACGATTATCAATTTGGTGCCTCTAAGCCTTCAATTTTCTAGTAGTTTTGGGCTTTTTGTTTATTTTTCCTTGTTTTTTTTTTTTTTTTTTGTTTTTATTTATTTATTTTTTCGTGTTTGGGCTTTTTTATTATTATTTTTTTTTGGGTTTGGGCTTTTTGTTGATGCCCAATAAGCAACCCAATTAAAGCCCAATTAAACTCAACTTAATTGAGTCTAATTGGGCTAGCATCCATTTGCCCATTTATTAAATAAGTGGGTTTGGGTGGGCAATTAGTGGGTAGGTTTGGGTGGGCTAATGGGTTTGGGTTTTTTTTGCCACCCCTAGTCGGCTGTAATAGATTAAAACTTAATTTTTCATTTAAATGAAACAGTGTTGTATGAGGCTTTTTTATTTTATTTTTAAAACACGAAATATCATCTCTATTGAAGCAATAGACCAATTGATTTTTTATTCTATTTAAAAAAAAAAAAAAAAAAAAAACAATTGCAATAACAGGCAGGCGACCGTTGGTCCGTTACAATAGGTCCCTCTTATTTTTAAAATAAAACTAATTTCTTAGCTGATTTTTATCTTCTTTTTTTTCATTAAAATGGTTTAAAAACAAATATGTATATTTATTTATTTCATTAAAACGCGGTGAGAAGATTCTAATGCGCTGCAACAGTCAGACTAACCGCTACAATATTATACATACAAAAGCATTTGTTGAAAACTCTGCCATATACATTTGAGGCTCTGGCTAACAAACGCTGCAAAACTTCAATTTTTCTGTTGCACATAAAAATTTAATGTAGACTCAAGGCCTAGGCGTAAGGCTCCCATTGCTCCTCCATTATATAAAGTTCCCAAAATTTTACAATAATTGGTTCAAAAAATAAAATAAAATACATAAGTGGGATTTATTACTTTTGAGATTATAAGTTTTAATTTGTTAATTACTTGAAAAATGACCCATCAAAGTAATAATTGTAAAACGATCTTTATTACTTAAAGATTGATTCACAAAAAGATTAAGTGGATTTTAATTATCAATTATTTCAGATGTAAAACTTAAATACAAAATCTTAATTAATAATTTTGTATATAAAAAAGAAGAAGAATATTTTTAATAAAATAATAATAATAAAGAAATAAAAAAAAATATAAAAAAAAAATATATATTTAATTGATATTCAAATATAAAAAAAATGCTTCAATTCAAATTGTTCCATTAAAGCCTCAATCGAACCGGATCTGAACAAATTGATGTGTTATATTTCATTGTCAAGTCTAATATTTGGTATTTTATGGTTACGTGCACAGTAGATTCACGTAATGAAATCATGGTAAATGGTTTAACAACAGAAAAAATTGTGTCACTCATTCGAGTTACTTGACCCCATATATCTCTCAACATTCAAATGGTTTTTTACATGGAAAGTCATTATACAATTTTTCCATTCAGGTCTGTTAATATTTTATATGATTCTTTTTGTAATTTGTCATGGCCTCAAAATAATTCCTATAACTCGAACTTTTTCAGAATACTAGATAAGACAGTATTTGGAATTCATGGAAGTGCCTAAAATAAGCCAATTGACTAAATTTTAGTCAACACTTTTATTTTGCACACATTACATCAAACTATTATGGAGTGCATATATAATACATGACTAGGAATTATAAGAGGCATCACAAACCCCAAACCATAGATCACACAAAACCCACTTTATTCTTAATTACTACTCTCCACGACAATAAGCAACCCAATGCTTAATTGTTGTTGAACGATGCATGGTGCTTCATAACTCAAGGGCTTGTAGGTGGGCAATAAGGACGCCATCGGTAATGACCACATGGACTTGGCGGTCTAATAAATGGAGGTGGCGGCTTAAAGAATGGAGGTGGTGGCTTAAAAAATGGAGGTGGTGGCTTAAAGAATGGAGGTGGCGGCTTAAAGAATGGAGGTGGTGGGCTCAAGAGCGGAGGAGGCGGACTCAAGGGCGGAGCTGGTGGCCTTCGGTATGGCGGCCCGGGATAACATCTAAAACCAATACAAATACCTGAGATATAAGATAAAGTTATCAGAATATATATGACCAGATTGAAGAAAGTAACTACGTAGTATTGAAAATGGGAACTAGAGTTGCATATATTGAAACTTTCTAAAAGTGAAATAGCTTATAAGTTATAACTACTTAGTAGTATTTGGTTAAAATTTATTAGAAACACTCTAGGTTTTGCACTCTAGCTTTTAGAGGTGAATAAATGATTATCTTTGGGCCTTTCAAAAAAAGAAAGCTCATTTCAGTAAATTTAAAATAATTTTGCTTTATTCATTCTAGACCAACTATATGAAGCAAGCTTATATTTAAAATAATTTTCAACATAAATGAGCAACTGCTAGTATGTAATATCTTACTCAATGAATATCTTTCTGTAAAAAAAATTCAAAAGTTTGGCTTAATAAGTATGTTGCAAAATAAATTAAAACACAACTATCCACTAGAAACTAGAATGTTATATACTCACGATCTGCATTTGAAGAAGGAATGAAAAATGTGGAACCCAAGAGAAGGAAGACAATCAAAATTGCCTTCATTTCAAGAGTTGATAGTTGACAGTGTTAATCTTTTCTGACCTCGTCTTATTTATAGACCATCCAAGTGTGAGGATGTATAATGGACCATTGAGCTAACGGGAACAGTTCGGTTTAATTGAATAGTATTGTAATAAATGGGGAATATAATTAAAAACAAGACATCAAAAACTAAAGTGGCTAGAAGACCTAAAAATTGACTTTAGGTAAAGTTTTCCAATAATCACGATTCTTGAACCAAGTGGAACAAGACATGGGCCCTTTTTCTTTTTTTTTTTTCATATTTGCACTCCACTAATGCACACTATCCGTACACACTATTAAAATATAGATATTTGTGAACCATGATATTCTTTAATATGTGGATATTGAAATATTTTGGTTTCCTTTGTTAAAACATCCCAAAAATATAGTTTAAAATAGAAGGTTTATTTCTTCAATAAACTATGTCATTCTTACATTTTTTTAAGACAAAAAAGAAAAGAAAAAAAGAGAGAATTCATTTCAAATTAAGCCATATGTAAATTAGGATGGAATAAGTAGATTATATGAGATAATTAGTGATATCACAATAAAAGAGATTCAATGCAACGTGCTTCTCTAACTTTTCTTAATACTCTTTAAACATGGGGGAAGAGGGGAAGGGGGTCAGTGAAGTAGGACTTTGTCTCTCTCCGTCATCCCAATAGTACTTTAATGGAGACCTTATTTTGTTGATTTTGTATTTTTAATTTGGCTTTGATACACAAAAATGTTTCTGAAAAAACAAACACCTGCATCCTGATCATAATCCCACTAATTACAAATCTCATTAAGGTAGCAGCTATATATGGTCTATTTTCCCATAATCTTGGCTTAAAGCAAAGAGTATTTTCACTTTAACTCTAAGATCGAAGTTATATACACTTAAAGAAATGTAAGTTATGATTTCGACGCCCCATAATAACGGATCCCTTTAGATACTACAAGTCCACGTAAATAGGATGACAATGACAATTAACAATGAATCATCATTATTTTCAATTGTGTGTTTGACCAAAAAATTTGCTATCTTAGTGGTCCTCACTATTCACAATGACTCTTAACAATGAATCATCATTATTTTCGATTGTGTGTTTGATCAAACCATTTGCTATCTTAGTGGTACTCATAATCAAATCAAGGAGGGCCATATGATCCTTGGAAGAAGGGTTTCAAGATAATACTTGATTTGAAAAAAGAAAAAGAAAAAAAAAAGACCAGGTCAATTGATAAGTCTTCTAGTTCTACCTCTCTTTTCCAATCATTCTTCTCGTTTCACATTCCATACCCTGATACCCTCTTTCCAAATCTATGAAATTGGAGAACTTTTTTGTTCCTAGTTAGACCTCAACTTTGTATAACTCTATATTCCCATCCCATCAGTGTTTGAAAACTTCTTATATAGGACAACAATATTTTTAAAGAGTATGCCGGTTAAATCATAAACAGATGAGCATTTGAATTAAGTTCCAATTTATTTAAGTACTATTATATGATATTTATTCAATCGATTCTCGAGCCTTTTCAAATTTTAATTACAATTTTTATATTTTAGATTATTGAAATAAAAAAATTTAAGTATGTACAAACTTGATCTTGTGGAGTTGCCCTTGTGAAAAATACGTTAACATTACCGGTGTATTCTTATGGAATTGTTTCTGGGCACTACGTGTTGGACGGAATTTAGTTATAGACCAATTTGTAGTTTAGGGCTACAAACCAATTATGTGACAACTCATAAGACAATTCACGTATACTTTAGTCATATTACCTATTTAATGAGTCCATGGGTTACAAACCAACTCTGTCCCTATGTATTTGTTTCTCATTTAATTTTAAGAATTTTATCTAGGACGAATAAGGTATAGATATTCTCTATAATTATTTGTATACTTTAATGATTAATTTTTTTTTCTTAATATATTTCTTTAGTTATATAATTTTTTTTTTGTTAAAATAAGAGGTAAAATCTCACTTTAAAAATAATTAAAAAATTTAGATATTATTTGAGTAAATATTATGAGTTAGAAACTTATTATACAGTTTATTTATTTATATCATTTATAAAATTATTAATAACATCATCGATTTGATCATTGGTCCGAACCCAATCAGACTAGACAACCAAAACCAAGTCCCTTCTCCAGTTCTATGTCCGGTCTAGATTTTAAAATCATATGTAAAACTATACATATGATGATATAAAATCTTACGACACTACTTATACTATCACCCTGAGTCATGATGACTGATGAGGGCCCAGAGTTGAAAGACTTGATTTCCTGTTTCACAGCATTCTTATTGTCCAAATTCATCAATATGATACACCAAAACAATTCACGAGAAGTCCATCAAGTAAAACAAACTAACATAGGTCAGCTCTCTTATTTTCATATACCACATATTTCTACATTTAGTTTCCCGGGACCCAGGAAAATGAGAAGAGAAACTGCAGTTTTTCTAAGAACATATTTCATGTGTACAAATATATCACAAACTTCTCAGGCCATATGAGACAAAAAAACTATTATTCTACACCACTCTTCCCATGGTGATTAGTAGCTTCTGTATTCAATACTAACATCGGAGATTTCTTCTCCAGCGGCTTGGGTGTGAGCAACTTTTATATGGCTCTAATTGATTTTCACGACATGCATCTAGAGGAGAAGGAGGTCCAGGAGGACTACGAATACGATGACCTGAGATATGAGACAAAGTTATCAGAATATATAAAAATCAAATTGAAGAAATTAACAAGGAAAACATTGGCCAGAACAATGGGAACTAGAGTCATATATATTGCAAAACCCAAAAATTGCCCAGGAAGTTAAAGATTAAGGTAACAAGCTGTGGATGCCAAAAATTTCAGCACCGTATAGGCCACGTACCAATCCGCGAGAAGGGTGAATACGGGCCGGATTTGTGTGTGGGGGATGTTGAGCCCAAAACTCTACTCCAAGTGCGGTAGACCACTCAGAGGCTGATGGTGCATTTCCCTCTCACACTCTCTAATCCACTGTGATGCAATGCTCGTACAAGGGTTACGGTGGACTAGTGTAGCCAATGCCGCAGATCAAAATGAGCTAGTAATCTTAAACTCTACTTCCACCAGACCAGAACATTCAGTAATTACAACATGATGTTAATAACACATGAGAAATGTATTACAAACTCACACATGATAAAGAAAATCAATCTCATAGGCTGAGATTTAATACAATGAACTCAGCCTTTTCAAGAAGCAATAATCAATGGCAGAAAATACAAAGTGTAAGATAAGCCATAAAAATCAAAAGTCAGTCCCGTGGACTAGGGTACTGAGCACAAAACACTTGATTTCCTCCATAACTTGTAAGAAAGGCAGGATCAGAGCAAAGAAGCATAACAAATCAGAGCAAATCACAGAACTTAGGTGATTTGGAGTAGGAAGAGAATCATTTACTGTGCAATAACGTACATGAGTCAGTACTTGGTGTTGGGTTAAGTGTTTGATGAGAGTTTTCTGTTGTGGCAGACTAAAAGAGTGCTTTTTAGTCCACCGTGGACCTACGGGAAGTGTCCCGTGGACTGGTGTTGGCTAAGTGTATTTCTGGAGCTTTGAAGACAGCTCTAATGGAGAGAGTTCAGTGTGTGGATTCTCAGACCAGCCAACCAACCCCTATTCCTTCTTCCCACCCCTATTTATAATGGTGTTTGTATCCAATGGTCTTGCTTGTTATCCTCCTCATCATGAGGATTATTGCTTAACCAAAAGGGATAGAAGGGTTGAGATTTGACAAGGTTTTATGTTTTGGGGCTGAGCTGATGGTTTTGATCCGCCGTAGATCTGATTTGATCTGCGGTGGGCGGCGATTTTCAGGCCATTTATGAGGGAGGAAGTGACGAGCATTTAATGCTCGGTAATGACCTGAAATAATTATGGTGACTTGACCCATATACGTTTTGCATTAATTATACTCAATCTTACCATTTTTGGGCATCATTTCCCAGCAAATTCATACCCTTTTTGTTGCGGCAGATCAAGTATAATTTGAGTAAATTGATTCCCCTACCTCCAAACCGTGCTTCCTAAGTTCTGTGATGTGGAGGAGCAAGGACCACCGGAGTGCTGGGCTGGGGTGGTCATTGCTCTCGAGTGGTGGTGGCCATGGCAGCCTTGGTTGTGATTTCTTTGTTTCAGTTGGTGCTGCCGTGGACCAGTCTGTAATGCAGTCCACCGCGACCAGTGGGTAAAGAAAGTGACCAGCAGGTGTTTCATCATTGCTGGTTTCAGTTGATACTGATTTTGGGCTGCCTTGGAAGATTTCTTGGTCTTTTCAGACCTTGCATCATCCTCGTCGTCATCTCCTTCATCACCCATTACGGCTGGCGCCACCGCAGACTGTTTTTGTGGCTGGGTTTGGTTGTGAACCGCTGGGTAATCCGCGGTGGACCACTGGGTGGCGTGAAGGACCAGTTCCTTCCTCTTTTCTGGGCTGCCGTGGACCATGTTTTCTGGAACCACATTGCTCATGTTGTGGGTTAATGCAGAAAATCAGCTCTTGTCATGATTATTGCTGCTTTGGAAACTTGATCTTTGCTTTGGAAATGTTTCCTCTTCAATGCCTTGAGCATCGTGCCAAGTGGGAGGGAAAATGGTGCTTGAAAGCCACTTTTCCCTCTCCTTTTCAAATGTTCCAGGCTGCTTCTTTGTGCGGCAGACTGAGGTTTGTGGAGTAATGGGCTGGACTTGTGTTTAAAGAGTAAGTGGGCTGGGCCTTTATCAGCTGACTTGATACTTGGGTCCGGTGGATGGCCTTTCTTGGGCCATTTCTCCTCATGTGTTGTCTACCGTGGATCACTGGTGTTATTGGGCTTTGGGTCCTGGTGGACCACCGAAGTGTGGGGTTTGATCCACGGTGGACCGAGAAAAAACGGGCCTCTACATTTAGCCCCCCGAGCCCGAATCATACGTGATGTGTGGTTCGGGTGAGTAGTCCGTGGAACAGATATGCACCCATGCACGTTGTAGTATTTCTTTTTCCCACTCTTTTCCTTTTGTACGTGGGTTCCTCATTTTGTGGAGTCGTGGCAGATGGGGTGTGTCAGTTATCAGGAACTGATATTCCCCTCAACTTCCCCACTCCCTGATATTTCTCATCATGCTCATCATTAAATCCCTCTTAGGATTTCGGGAATGGCAGCCCCCAACCACCAGCCGTCTGAGTATTTATTGTGGCTTCATTATAAGCCAATTTACGTTTCCAAGAGAGGGAAAAGAAAAGGGTTTGAGGAAAGGAAGAGACTTTTTCTCCCAATCTCCCTCTTCTCTGTGTTCTCTGTGTTGCCGAAAAGAAAAAATCTCTCCCCCCTTTTCTTTTGCTCATCGCCGTGATCAATGGCTTCCTCTTCTACGGCACCGGTGGGTCCTCCTCTTCAACCCGGTTCAGGCAAGGAGTTGGAGGTTCCCCCGTTAGCACCAGCGGCGTCCACTGAGGCGATGGTGGACATCCCAGTAGCTCCCCCGCCCGTTCCAGGCGAGGCCGTGCCAGTACTCGCCTCCCCCGCTTCTGGCGAAGCTGAAGAGCTAGAGGGGGGGTTCGCTTTTCCGTTGGTTGACCCGTGGTATACCAGTTCTCCTCTCTTTCCTCCTAGGTCCGTGGATTTCTCTTTTCCCGCGGAGGACTGGGACTGGACGTCGTCAGGGCTGGAACCTTCGGTGGATCAGGCTTGGGTCCCTAACCTTGATGAGATTTCTGAGCTCTTGATTCAGAAGGGAGATCTCCAGGCGGTCCCTATCAACTTCGACTTTCTGTGTGCTTGTTCCAAGGAATGGTCCCATTGGGTGGACCGTGAAGTCCTTGACCCTGACTTTTGGGACCGTCTGGTGGACGCTGGGGTCCATTGGTCCATATTGATTTCTAGAAGCTGTAATATGTTCAGAGACACCGAGGCCCTTCGCAAGCTGCTGAGGAGGTGGTGCCCTTCAACGCACACCTTCTTTTTTTCTTGGGGCGAGCTCACACCCACTCTGGAGGACGTGGCTAACCACTGGATGCTCCCCATCCTTGGTGAGCATTCGTTTTCTGACATCAAACTGTCTGCGGAAGAAGAGGAAGTTGCAGCAGCTTTGAGGAAACGAGCGTCCACCAGACTGAGTGGTTGGCCTGCGCATTTTTCTCAAGTTGATGAGGCTGCAGTCCGCCGTGCTGCTTTTGTACTGTATTGGTTGTGTAAGTGTACCTTTGGCAACTTCCCTTGTTATTCGATAAATACTGCTTTCATTCCTCTAGCTATTAGGATATCTGCAGGATATTGTTTTCCCATTGCACCATTATTCTTGGGCCACCTTTACTCGCAATTGGACTTGCTCCATGATTGCGAGATTCAAGGCGACTCTTGCTACATTTTGTCTGCTGTCTTTAACACTTCAGTATTGCAAACATTTTTCTGGGAGCACTCGGTCAGTTATACTCCTATTGCAAGGGACAGGTCTGCCGCTTGGGGCAGGTTCTCCGATCTACCGCGAGAATTTCTAGAGCAATTTCCAGACTTCAGGGCTAACTTGCCTTTGGTCTACCGCTGGGTAGGCTTAAAGACTCATGACCACGATCTGGTGGATGCCCTCGATTATGAGGAGAATGTATTGTTCAGACCGTATGGGGAGGATTACCCAGGTTTCACTTGTGCTTCCATTCTTAGAAAATTCTATGAACCGTTTCCTTTGATTCGTGATCTCAAAGCTGATGATTACCGGAGTTTGTCCTATCTATCCACCGTGAACCCGGGCTTCCTCCCGGTCTTGTCTGCCACGGGCGTTTATTTCATCCCCTACTGTCCACAGCGGGTGCAGAGGCAGTTCGGGCTTGATCAAGGCGTACCCGTTGGTCCACAGGAGACCGGTACTTGTATTGCTGATTTGGCAGCCTTTCTGAAGAGTCGTGCCTTTGTTCGCTGGGGAGGTGAAACTACCCGTGTGTTTATTCCCGGTGGACATAGGCTCGGCTTCAACACTCCATCCATGGGTGCTTACTGGCAGCGATTTTCTCAATCCATGGTAGACTTGGTGATTACCGGTAGGAGTGCCACAACTCCCATGTCAGTCCACCGCAAGGCGTCAGTTTCCAACCCTTATCTTGCTCCTCCTTCCCAGTCTGCCATATCTTACGCTAACAGCCAAAAGCTCGGATTTGCCGAATGGGATGCGTCTAGAGGAGGCTGGATCGCGTACACCATTCATCTGCCAGAGGGCTGGAGGAATTCTGTCACTATCGTGGAGGATCGCCTCATAATGGTTTCAAAACGTGGTCAGGTGAACAAGAGGGATGCCCCCGTGGACCCAGTTTTTGAGAAGACACCTAAGAAGGCGACTCCTTCCGTTCCTTCTTCTAAGAAGGTTTCCTCCAAGAAAGCAAAAACTGTGAAGAAAAGTAAACCCCCTCTTCGGATTCCGTCTGCTGCGAAGGAGTCTACGGCAGCCCATGCGCAAGAACCAGCTAAGTCTGCCACTGCCCCTCCTAAAAGAAAGACAAGGGCAGGGAAAGAGGGTAAGTCTCTTCCCTTGGTGCCATCTGCTGCAGAGGGGTCCACCGCAGTTCCTTTGGAAGAACCTTCCGAGTCTACCGAGAGTCCTCCTCAAAAGGCAAGAGTTGGGAAGAAAAGCAAGTCCACTGTTCCAGAAGCATCTGCTGTGAAAGAGTCTGCCACGGCTTCTGTGAAGGGACCTACTGAGTCCACTGCTGCTCCTTCGAAGCCCAAGAGTGCAAGTGCAGGTTCTTCTCAGCAGTCAAGCAAAAGGATTGCTGCTTCCCGTCCACCAAAGAGTCAGAAGAAGGTTGATGTCTCCTCTTCTTCTCCAGATGAGGAGGAACCATCTGCGGTGCCAGGTCCTTCTCCTCCCCAAAAGAAGAAGTTTACTGCTCCTTTATTTCCTCTCGGTGCTGCTGGCCGTACAAGGAGCAAGAGTGGCCCCAAGGTGAGTTTTTGTTGTTCTTCTCCTTTTCTTCTGTAACATTTACTTCTTGCATTTTCTCATATTTTTAGTCTGCGGCAGGTGACACATGAGTCTGGCAGATCCAGTGGCGGTGTGGTTGACATTGAGGTTGCTTCTTTTTCTTCTTCTTTGTGTTTTCTTTGGAGTTGCACTCATATCTTCTAACTTTTTATCCTTTGTTCCCTCTCCAGGACTCAGATGTGGCTGATGATGATGTCATTGCAAGTCCTGTGAGAAAGGATGCTCCACAGGCTGCTGCCGTGGACCAAGATGAAGATTTGGGGAAAAGCACAGCAGGCAGCTCTGAAGGCTGGTGATGAGTCCATGGGAGAGGAGCATTCTTCTTCCAGTGCCTCATTCTTTGACAGTACTCCTGGTTCCTTACCTGAAGACCAAATAGTGTCTGCGGGATCCACCGCAGATGATGACACTATGTCTGAAGCGGATGATTCGAGTATGGGGGGTGCTGGCCCTATGGAGGAAGAATTAGCCATCGTTCCCCATGGTGACCATGATGACGATAGTGCCGTGGACACTGATGCAGACCCCATCTCCTTTTCGCTGCCGCAGACAGTTCCTGACTAGAGCAGGTATGCCTTAACTTGTACTTATTTTCTTCGAATTGTACAAATGAGCAGTGTACTCATGTATGTTGCATGTGTTGTGTGTTGGTCTGCCGCAGGTTTTGATATTTCCATGGCTCACGTCATGGAAGGGGTTTCTCTTTTTGGTGTTACCCCTAGTCTTAGGGCCATTCCGGCTGGTGGCTTCGTTATACCAGCCAGTCGTCTTTCCAGTGAGGGTTCCCCTGTTGCTGGTGGCGCCCTTGTGCCTGAGAGGACCCCCGCGCAAAGCCTTATAGAAAGTGGGTCCGTGGTGGACCTGGGAGTTGATACCGTAAGCCATGATGCTCCAATTGAGGATGCTGGTACTTCTGCGGTGGATGCATCCGCTGGCAGTGATCACTTGGAAAATATAGGTAAGTTTGAATTTCAACCTCCTTTGTTTTCCTTTGGTAGTTGAATGTTGTCTATGGAAGGAGTTCCATTTCATATGGGAATTTCTTTCCCGTAGACTTGATCATCGTTTTATTTTTTCATAGACTTGGTTGTCGCCTTATGAAAACTTTTTTTTTTGCCATGGACTTGGTTGTTGTCTCATGAGGTATTTTGATTCCATAGACTTGGGTGTTGCCTTGTGAAATGTTTGTTTCCATAGACTTGGGTATCGTCTTATGAAATGTTTGTTTCCATAGACTTGGGTATCGTCTTATGAAATGTTTGCTTCCATAGACTTGGGTATTGTCTAATGAAATATTTTGTTTCCATGGACTTGGTTGTCATCCTATGGAAAATTCTGTTCCGTGGACTTGGTTGTCGTCCTATGGAAAAGTCTGTTCCATGGACTTGGTTGTCGTCCTATGGAAAATTTCTGTTCCGTGGACTTGGTTGTCGTCCTATGGAAAAGTCTTTCCTTTTGGTTACCATAGACTTGGTTGTCGTCTTATGGATGCATGTATGTACATGTGTTTTTTTTTGCCATAGACTTGATTGTCGTCTTATGGAAATTTCCTTTCCCATGGACTTGGTTGTTGCCCCATGGAGGATTTCTGGTCTCATGGACTTGGTTGTCGTCCTATGAAAGATTTTCTGTTCCATGGACTTGGTTGTCGTCCTACGGAAGGATTTTTGTTCCCATGGACTTGATTGTTGTCCTATGGAAAATTCTTGGATTTGATTAAGTCATGGGAGTTGTCCCGTAGACTCAATCTCATTGTGAGTTTGCTTGTTGCAATTTCATTACTCATTTGCTTGATTGCTTTGTATTTCTTCCTTTTTGTAGGTGTGGATGATACCGTACATGTGTTGGAAGATGTTGGTGAAATAGGAACCGCTGGTGAAGTTACTGCCATTAGTCCACCACCAAGGCCCACTAATGAAGCCGGTCCAAGTGTTGATGTTGGCAGCTTGTCTAGTGAAGTTGCTGCCTTTTTTGAGAGAGTTTGATGCAAGGGCACCCAATCCTCATCCCGAGCAGTTCTTTTGGTCTTTCAATGGGCCTCTGGTGCCCTTTGGTGACTTCTGGGTTCCCAATGACTGCTCGCCTTATTTGTCGCGGCTGTCTGCGGGACACAGTGATTTTACCAAGGGCTTCAAGCTTAGCATTGGGCTTGGTGGACCCATGATGTCTTTGCTTGGGAGCGTGTTGGCTGCCATGGATGAGTCTAGTCTTGAAGATGTGACCAAGACCTCAAATCCTTGCATGGAGGAGTGTGATCCAAGACCTTATGGATGTTGGCTTTGATTTGGGATTCATGATGAAGCGTCTGCGGCAGATGGCTCAACATTTATTTGGCAAGAGACTTGCGGATGAGATAAAAGCACTTCAACACCAGATAGCCCTTCTACAGGACTCCTTAGCTGAGTTGACTGCTTATCAGGCTGCAATGACGTCCACGGAAGGGGTGGTTCCTAGGCCTGAGCGCGGTGGATCGCTCCTTGACAGCCTCCTTGATTGACTTTTGTAATTCTTATGCTCATGCTTTTGTTATGACTATGTCTTAGTCTTATTTCGATGCGTTTGTATGTTTGTTTTGTGGTAGCCAAGTCTTGGCTTTTTCTTTTGGACAAATGACCAAGTTTTGGTCTCTTCTCTTTTTTTTTTGGACAAATGACCGGGTTTGGTCCCTTTGAATGCTTATGTTCATATTTTCTTCGATCATGATATGTCTAACTTATTGCCTTTTTCGTAAGAAAAATCTTGAGCATGTGATAATTCTTTGATTTCTTGGCAAAATATAGACTTAGCATGTCATGATTCATTAATAATACAACACAATTCAAATTGTTCCAAAAGCAAAACAAAAGATTCAGCATGCTTGGCTAATAAGAGTGGTAGTCTTACGAGTAGTAACGCTTCAGCCACTTTCCGTTAATGGGATCCGCTAGGGTCGTGCCATCTGCGGTGGATAGTTTATAGTAGCCACTATCATATGCTTCACGGATTAAGTATGGCCCCTCCCAATTCGGTGCGAATTTAGACGGTGAGGGGAGACCTCTTCTCACGTGATCCACCGCTCTTAGCACCATCTGACCCTTAGCAAAAATTCTGGTCTGGAGCGTTTTTTCATAAGCATCAGCAAGCTTCTGGTGGTACCGCAGACTGCGGGCTTGGGCCAGCTCTCTTGCTTCTTCCAGACCTTCCAGATCTGCCACTCTTCGCTTCAGCACAAATGTCAGCATCAGCTTCTAAGTCCATCCCGTGCAAAATTCTTGGGCTAGGCACTAATAATTCTGTGGGGTGAGATAGCATCAGTGCCGTAGACTAGGAGAAAATGGGGTGAAGCCCGTTGCTGTTTTGGTTGATCCACGGTAGGCCCATAATGTGTCTGCCAGATGAGAATTCCAGCCTTTTCCGTAGTCAAAAACCATTTTGCTCAAAATACGCAATAACATGCGATTAGTTGCCTCCGCCTGTCCATTGCCTTGAGGGTAATAAGGCGTAGATCTGCGGTGCTTGATTCGATAATGCTCCAAAACTTCTTTAACATTTTTGTTAACAAAAGGAGTGCCATTATCACTAATAATTTTGTGAGGGATGCCAAACCTTGTGATAATGTGTTCGCGGATGAAATTAGCCACGGCTGCACCAGTTGCCTTGCGAAGGGGAATAGCTTCAACCCATTTTGAGAAGTACTCGGTGGCCACTAGGATCCAGATGTATCCACCAGATGATGGATTGATTGGCCCAATGAGGTCTAGCCCCCAAGTGTGAAAAGGCCATGGTGTTGCCATGTTCTGCAGACTAGTTGGATGTGTGTGAATGAGATTAGCTTGAAGTTGGCAAGTGTGACAAGATTTCACAAAGTCCGCCTGTGTCTTTCTTCATGGTTGGCCAGTAGTAGCCAAGAGTCAACAACAGCTGATACAATCTCTTCTTGCCTTGATGTTCTCCACACTCTCCGGAATGGGCTTCTTTCATCACGGTTTGGGATTCTGCCAGACTGAGGCATCTTAAGGGGTCACCGTGGAACCCCTTTCGGAACAATATGCCTCCTTCCACAAAGTACCTCGTGGCTAGCTTCTTAAGTCTGGTTGCTGCTTGGCTGGTCTGTGGTAAGACATTCTCAATGAAATATTCAAGGAAAGGGGTGCGCCAATCGCTCGAAACGAATGTTCGCATAAACTTGATCGGACTCATGCTGGTGTTGACAAAATGAGCACTGTTCCTGCAGACTTGCTGCCTCTTTACTCATGCTGGGCCAGAAGTAACC
>OU015762.1:38540242-38654791 GCA_907173295.1 Fagus sylvatica
GAGAGAGAGAGTGACCTGAAAATAAGCGTGGATTACCAGTGTATATCTGGAATTCCGTGGACTGAGAAGTGGGGAAGAGCAAGAATAAGAAGAGAAGGAGTGAGATCATCGGCATTGCAGAGACTGTAAGAGAGAGATTTCCGACCGAGAGGTTTCAGGGTTTGCGTGATTTGTTCAGTTTGAAATTAAATTATAACGGCTCTCAACCGCTCAGTACGTGATGGGAATCAAAGCTAGAACACCCCTTTTCCTCGAGCAAATTTGCGCAATAATACGTTACGTTTAACTTTTTTTTATTAATTATTTAAATTGGCTCTTTTTTTTTTGTTACTAAGCATTTCAAATCCATTGATTTTAAAATTTCTTGTTTTGATCCATTTATACAAAGGAGGATTTGAAATTTAGAATTTTGAAACCACCAAAATACATAAAATTACCAAAATGACCAAATAAAGCCTCTAAAAATAAATTAAAAAAATTCTGCAAAACCTTGAAGATGACGAAAATACCCCTAAAATCACTAAAATCCTCAAAGCAACCCCAAAAAGTAAAAAATGACCAAAATACCCCCAAAAACACCAAGATGACCAAAAAACCCCTAAAATCATCAAAATAATATTAAAACCTCTAAAACAACCAAAATACCCTCTAATCACCAAAATACCTATAAATTGACCAAATATATAAAATCACTAAAATGATCAGAATAACCACGAAACTTCTAAAATGACAAAAAAACAAAAAAAAATCCCTAAAAACTTGTAAAATGACCAAAATACCCCTAAAATCACCAAGATAGTCAAAACAACCCTGAAAAGTAAAAAATGGCCAAAATACACATCAAACACCAAAATGACCAAATTACCCCTAAAATCATTAAATAATCCCAAAACCTCTAAAACAACTAAAATACCCCCAAAACCACTAAAATGATCAAAATACCTCTAAAATTATGAAAATACCTAAAATTGACCCACAACATAAAATCATCAAAATGACCAAAATAACCCTAAAACCTCTAAAATGATCAAAATATTCTTGAAAGCTCTAAAATGACTAGAATACCCCAAAAATCTTCAAAATGACCAAAACAACCCCAAAACCTAAAAAAAATGATCATAATACCTTAAATAGACCAAAATACCCCTAAAATCACCAAAATAACCCCGCAAAACTCTAAAACAACCAAAATACCCCCTAAACCACTAAAATGATCAAAATACCTCTAAAATAACCAAAATACCTAAAATTGACCCAAAACATAAAATCATCAAAATGACCAAAATAACCTTAAAACCTCTAAAATGATCAAAATATCCTTGAAACCTCTAAAATGATCAGAATTCCCCTAAAATCTTCAAAAAGGCTAAAATAACCCCAAAACCTAAAAAATAATCATAATACCGCGAAAAAAACCAAAATACCCCTAAAATCACAAAAATAACCTTGAAAACTCTAAAACAACCAAAATACCCCTTAAACCTCTAAAATGATCAAAATACCTCTAAAATCACCAAAATGAAAAAAATAAAATACCAAAACCATATATTGGAGTTTTCAAGGTTATTTTGGTCATTTTAAGGGTTCCAAGTGTATTTGGTCGTTATGGAGTTTTCGGGATTACTTTGGTTATATTGGAGCTTTTGGGGTTCTCTTGGTTATTTTAGAGATTCGTAGTGTATTTTGGTCATTATAGTGTTTCCAAGATTATTTTGGTAATTCTGGAGTTTTTCAGGTTATTTTAGGGTTTTTTAGTGTATTTTGGTCATTAGAGTTTTTCGGATTTATTTTGGTCATTATTGTATTTCCAGTGTTATTTTGGTCATCTTGGAGTTTTTAGGGTTATTTTTGTCATTTTAGGGGTTCAGTGTTATTTTGGTCATTATGGTGTTTCTGAGGTCATTTTGTAGTTTTCAGAAGTTATTTGGTCATTTTAGGGGTTCCTAGTGTATTTTGGTAATTATGGTGTTTTTGGGGTTAATTTGTTCATATTGGAGTTTTTGGGGTTATCTTGTTCATTGTAGGGTTTTGATGTTATTTTGGTCATTTTGGAGTTTTCGGTGTTATTTTGGTCTTTATGGTGTTTACAGGGTTATTTTTGTCATATTTCAAATTTTGGGGTTATTTTGGTCATTTTATGGGTTCGGTGTTATTTTGGTCATATTTGTGTTTCGGGGTTATTTTGGTCATTATTGTGTTTCAGGGTTATTTTGTTCATTTTGGAGTTTTCGAGGTTATTTTTGTCATTTTAGGAGTTTTGTGTGCATGTTGGTCATTATGGTGTTTCTTGGGTTATTTTGGTTACATTGGAGTTTTCGAGATTATTTTGGTGGTTTAATGATATTTTGGTCATTTTAGGAGTTTTGAGTGTATTTTGGTCATTATGGTGTTTTCTGGGGTTAATTTGATCATATTAGAGTTTTCAAGGTTATCTTGGTTATTTTAGGAGTTCGATGTTATTTTGGTTACTTTGGAGTTTTCAGAGTTATTTTGGTCATTTTGGAGTTTTAAGGGTATTTTGATCATTATGGTGTTTTCGAGGTTATATTGGTCATATTAGAGTTTTTGGGGTTATTTTGGTCATTTCAGGGGTTCGGTATTATTTTGGTCATTATGGTGTTTCCGAGGTTATTTTGATCATTTTGGAGTTTTTAGGGTTATTTTTATCATTTTAGGGGTTCCGTGTGTATTTTGGTTATTTTAGGTGTTCTAAGTGTATTTTGGGATTATTTTGGCCATTTTTGATTTTATGAGTTTATTTCGGTCATTTTAGGGTATTGTCCATGAGTTTTTTTTTTATTTTTTTTTTTTATCATTTTGGTAGTTTTCTGGGTATTTTGGTCATTTTGGAGGTTTTTGGGTTATTTCGGTCATTGAGAAGGTTTTTTTGGTCATTTGGTATTTTGTGGGCATTTTGGTCATTTTAGAGCCTTTAGATGTATTTTAGAGGTTCAATGATATTTTATTTATTTTGAGTGTTGTCATCCAATGTGAGGATTTGTGAAATTCCTACCTTAAGAAGTCATTTGAAATCCATGGATTTGGGCCTTTAAAATCCTGGATGGATTTGGCTCAATTCCAAATCTTAATGGTTTTAAGTCATCCAAACAAAGAATTTGGATTTGGGCCCTCAAATCCAAATCCATGCCCTCAAATCCAAATCCATGAACCCAAATCCACCATATTCAAACAAACCAATGCTGAATATGTGAAATGACAAATAGAAGGCTCAGTTTATGCAATTTCAAAGCAAATGAGGGAAAACAAATATAAAAACACCCATCACAGATACTTAAATGTTAAGAAATTAAAAGCTTGGTGTTAAAAATCTAAAGAGCTACAAAAGTAAATTCACATCGCAATTTCCCCCTTTTTAGCTGGCCAAACTTGAAATTTTCATCTAACACCATTGCAATTGAAGTTATGAAGTTGCACACCATTGTCCACTATTATATTCAATCTGATACTAAAACACACACAAAAAAACCAAAAAAAAAAACATTGCGTACCTTTCCTTGACCGCCCTGAACAGGAGCCATACCAGCATTGCATATATAGCCTAAATGTATGGTCCATGCAATGGTACCATTACTTTCAAATGCAAATAAATTCTTCTTAGAACAAGCATAAATCCTCCCATCTTCACCAATTAGAGGTTTGGAAAGCCTATGCCCAGCACTTCTAGATGGCTTTTCACTTGAAACAAAAACTACCATACCTTAGAATATCCAAAAAAAGAAAGAAAAAAGAAACCGCCAAAACTCTACCAAGTCTAAGTCTTGTACACTCATAAAACTTGAAAATTTTGAGCAGAAAATTAAAACCCATTATTCTTTTCCAAAAATATCAAATGGGTTCCTTCTAAAAATGTGTAGACCTAATTCTATTGAGAGAGAGACATGAAAATAAGTGTGGATTACCAGTGTATATCTGGAATTCCGTGGACTGAGAAGTGGGGAAGAGCAAGAATAAGAAGAGGAGTGAGATCATCGGCATCGCAGAGATTGTAAGAGAGAGTTTCTGAGCGAGAGGTTTCAGGGTTTGCGTGGTTTGTTCAGTTTGAAATTAAATTATAACGGCTCTCAACCGCTCAGTACGTGGCGGGGAATCAAAGCTAGAACACCCCTTTTCCTTGAGCAAAATTGCGAAATAATACGTTTAACTTTTTTTATTAATTATTTAAATTGGCTCTTTTTTTTTTCTTTTTTTCTTTTTTGTAATGTATAATGAATGGGGCTCGTTGACGGCCCCGACCCACTTAAACCTGGACATTCCCTTATGGCGTGGGACGCAAACTAGACAGTAATGGGATACTGGGTACGTCACTACTTGAACCCACAACATTGGGGGTGATGGGTCTTTCGCTACACCAACCACTAAGCCATCGCCCTAGTTTGCAAATTGGCTCTATTTCATTTTGTGAGAATAACCTCTTTTAAATTTTACCATACAAGCAACTACTTGTGTTTTATTTTGTGACACTTATCTTTCATTTGGCCTTACTCCATTAAATATTTTAGTCAACTATAACGAAATTTAATGATATGACATATAAACTTACTATAAAGAATGCAGAAAAAAAATTCAACCCTCGTATCCAATATATATATGTATATTCAATCCCAATTTACTTTAATTTTCTTCATTCTCATTGATAAGCAGTTAATTAAGTAGAGCTTGAAGAATGAGGAAAATAAAAAAAGAAAAAAATGAAGGAGATTGGCACGGTGACATCGCTATTGGGATTGGTCTTTTTATGCATTATTTATAGTCAGTTTAGTTGTCATATCATCAAATTCTGTTATAAACTTATAATTAACTGAAATGTTTAACAGAGTAAACCATAAGGGAAGTAATTAAGTAAACCACAAATAAGGTAAGTATCACAAAATGAAACATAAGGTACGTAGTTCTTTGTTTTAAGGGTATACTACAGGGGTGATATTTGTAATTTATCTTCTGTTTTTTTTTCATCCTTTCATTAAAGCCCCCTTCCCCAAATCCCAGTTGCCTCTGGCTATTGCCACACTTGCTTCTCAAGCTTCTTCAATCTTCATATTCTATTGGGTTTGATTGTTAGCTTGCTTGGCTCCAACCTTTTACCTCCAAAGCACCGGATGTAAGATTTCTTTCGGTTAAAATCGTCTTTCACGCTAGGTAAACGACTAAAATATTGTCTTTCGTGTGTAGGTAAGAAAATGATTCTTTTCATGTCCATTTCATGATTTAGATTTTTTTTTTTTGTTGATCTAATAGTATATAGACTGTCACGTCATTTAAATGACGTAGTAATGTATATACTATTAGATCTGTAATATTTAATCTGAATCATTAAATTGACCAAATGAAAAGATTTTGAAACGGATAAGATCATTTTCCGTATAGTTAAAATTGTGGTATTTGTTTTAATTAGGATAAAAATGTATATTATTGGAATGCATTCTAAAATACATCATGATATTAGAACCTAATTTCCTAATAAAATTGCGTACGATATTATGCTAAAAATTTTATTGAAAAATAATTATCTTAAGTGTAATTGCGGGTTAAAAGAAAAAAAACAATTAAAAGCCATAGATATATTATTTATAAAGACACTTTGCGTTTGGTTTTTAATTCTTACGGGATGCCTTTTTTTATTTATTTATTTATTTTTAACAACCAATGATTCCCATTTGTTTTAAATAAATAAATATTATGCATAGAACCCTATTTCAAATCCAAACACAGAATTTTACATCTATATAAGATTATAATCCTATTCCAAATGCATATAAAAGTCAAATGCTTTAATTACACATTTAGTTCTTAACCTTTGCCCTATGTTTTAAAATGGTACTTGTCTTTTTAAATGTTTGATTTTAGTCCTCAATATTTGTCTCATGTTTCAAAATGATCTACATCCTTTAAAATGTTTCATTCACACAATTTGTTAAGTGTTGTTTGTATTATATTTATACAACTCTTTTTGTTTTTATTTTTTTGGGATATATTTATAGAGCTATGAAGATTACAATTCAAGTGTTAAAAAAAAAAAAAAAAAAAAAAAAAAAAAAATCTAAAAGATAAGATTAGGTCAATGGTTAGGTTTGTTTATAATTCTTTCGTCGTAATATCTCCTATAATGCTGTCGTAGACCTTGAATAAATTCGAAAGCCAAGTTTCACTCATCCTGGTGAAAAAGTGGGTATATTATGGATCATGATTATTAATAATATTATAGTATTACAGATAGTTTTCTAATGATCTATTAAAATATTGGAATTCAACAATAATGCTATTATTACCCTTATTAATTTGGATAAATTACTCAATTGGTCCTTGAAATTTAGTGTAAGTTTGATTTTAGTCCCTAAAATTACAAAAATTTGATGTTAGTGCCTGAAATTTCAAAAGTTGAGCATTTTGGTCCATCCATTACTAATTTAAACGTAAAACATAATGGAGGTACCAAAATGCTCAATTTTTTAAAATTCCAGGGACTAAAATTGAATTTGCACTAAATTTGAGGGACTGAATGTATAATTTACGTCAAGTGAAATCCTAAGTTGCTTTGCCAAAAAATAAAATTTTTGTATGTGTCAAACCATCACTAATGATCAATTTTCCATTACCATTTGAGTTAGGCTTCAGTTTTAAAGCAAGTCTTCAACATGTATGGTACGAAGTTTTTCAACATTAGTCACCCAATTTCCTCTCTCTTTCAACACAAAAATCAAAATTGGAAGCTAGGTTTCAACTTCCCTTTACCATACATCGTGATTGTAATCATGTTGGATGTTATATTAATTACTAAGTGATGTTGCAATAGTGATGTTGATAAATTAAATTCTATTGTTTTACATTTTAAAATTTATTTTATTATTTTAATTTTATATTGTAGATAGTGTTTCTTTTATTTATAGATATTTATAATTATAAATGTCTACTAGAAGAAACCAGATAAGAATGAATTAAACATATGATCCCTAAAATTTCAAAAGTTTAATTTTAGTCTTTAAAATTTTAAAAGTTCAATTTTAGTCCCTAAAATCTCAAAAATAGAACAAATGTGTAAATTTCAAGTACTAAAATCGAACATTTGAAATTTAGGAATTAAAATCAAACTTGAATTAAATCTCACGGACCAAATGAGTAATTTACCCTATTAAATTTGTCCTTCCTTTAGTATTTTAGAAAATATTTTAGTCTTAAATTTGGATAGTTTAAGTATAGATGTAATATTATGATTTGAAAGAAATGATAAAAATAGATTTTTTTTTTTTGGAATAGTGAGTAATATTACTATATATTCAAGTTGTTCGTATAAATATTAAATACCTCTCAACATGCATGCATGCGGTTCTTTATATTGAAAGTCTAATTTACAATTTTGTATGAATAGATTATATGATTTGTGTATCATTTGTCGAAATGTACTCATAACTGTTGTACAATGGTTGTTTATAGTGATATAGAAGTGGGGGCTTATGCATTTGTTCCACATTAAAAACATACAAAGCTTTGAAAGTGTTTATAAGGTGGTACACACACCAACACTTTAAATGAATAAAATAGATTTATGTACATGTGACTTTACTATTCGCACACGCGCAAACGCCTCAAAGTCACATACCTCGTACTTTGTCAGAATACTAGAAGATCATGCAGATTTTACTTAGATTTGCATAGAAATAGTCCAATGGACTGACTATATATAGTCAGCTATTTTATTTTGCACACGTTACAGCAAACTACATAGTTCTCTCCGGGTTCATGATATTTAGATTTGTGTATCACAAAAAGGAGAGGAAAAGAAACATTAACTTATTCATTGCAAATTACAACACTGCCAATTAGAGGCATCACAAACCCCAAACCCAAACCATATATCACACAAATTAAGCTTACTTATTTATAAAACCACTCCTCCGATCCTCATGAGAATAAGCCACCTTAACTGCTTATAGGTGATGTGTATTATCTCAAAGGGGTTTAAGGTGAGCAACCTCGAATGTATATAGTACTACAAGGTCCTGGTGTCTCAGGTGTAGATCTTGGGGGGAAACACGCACTATATGGTTTTCCACGATCACAAACAGGTAATTTTCCAGGATTGTTTATTCCTGCATATGTATCTCAGAATATAACCAAATTGATGAACTTGAAAAGTAAAATAAGAATCAGAACCATGTTAATTGGGAAACAAGAGTTCCCTATATATTGCAAAGTCCAAAAAGAGAAAGATTAAAATTAAGACCTAGCTGCTAATAAGTAGCTAGTATATATTTGGTTAGAATTTATTCATAGACCAATTATTCGAAATAAGCTATATTCAAAATATTATTCAACACATATATAACTGCTATGTAAACTCTAACTCATTAACAATTTTCGATAAACTATTTTGAAAGTTAAGTTTAATAAGCCAAAGTGAAGTAGGATATACTTGAAAAGTACTATTACAAAGGGGAATACACATAAAACTAAGGGGAAATTACATTTTAAGCCCTAAATTTTAGGGTCGTAACAAATTAAACGTTATAATTAAAAAAGTAATGAATTAAATCATATTGTTTCAAAAGTAACAAATTAAATTTTAAGATTTTAAAAAATAACAAATTGAACCCTCAACCCATTTAAATGGATGATATTGTGTTTAGGGTTTAATTTGTTACTTTTTGAAACATCAGATTTTAATTTTGTTACTTTTGAAGCTTAACGATTTAATTTGTTATTTTTTAAAATTTCATAATTTAATTTGTTACTTTTGAAATTATAAGATTTAATTTATTATACCGTTTAAATTATAAAATGGACTTCTCCCTAAAACTTAAAAGGAAGAATTTAGAAAACAAAGTTGGCTAGAAGACTTAAAAATTAACATGGGGTCTAATTCTTCAGACCCTTTTCTTTGGTCAAAACGATATAAATGAATCTTTTACTATTGTTATTACGTGCTCTATTTAGACATATCTTCGCATAATTTTACACATATGCCGGGTACTTAGAGCATTAATGCCCAACTGATTCTTTATATTTTCTCTACTTTACCTCTCCAAAAACCCACTTTTCTACTTTACCTATCAACTTTTACAAAATACCTCACATCCTACTATTTATTTCACAATACATTTTATTAAAATATTATTTTTCCACATTTCCAGATTCACCAGCACACCCCTACACCCATTCCCGCAAACCTTCAAAAGCAACAACCCAACACACTCCACACCCCACACCGGCAATCCTTCAAAACCACCACAAGTTGAGACAATCAAATACAAATCTTTAAACCATACCCACAAATCAGACACAAATGAATGTTGGAACCTATCTCCATAACCTTTTCATACCCATTTTGACTCTAGGAGTTTCTAAATAAAAACTCAAAGAAAAGCTCACAAATCAAATCTAAGAAAGAAACACAATAGCCAAAAATCGAGAAATTAAAATTAGATTCTCAAAATCTAAGAATACCCATAAAATCAGATTCTAAAAAATAATACCCAAATCACTTCTTAGAGTTTGATGAGGAGAATGGCGGCAAAAGATGGTTTTCACGGTGGCGAGAGGTGGCACAGAAAAGGATCGATGCTTGTGATGACGGCGGGAGTACACCGAAGGCTAAGTGTAACGGCAATGGTGAGAGGGTGGAAAAGGCAGAGGAGAAAGATCCATTTTTAGAAGAGAGAGAGAGAGAGAGAGAGAGAGAGAGAGAGAGAGACCCATTTTTGAGAAAAGGAGAGAGAGATGATTTGAGAAAGAGAGAGAGGAGAGAGAACGAAGGAATAAAAATTCGAAAACAAATTTTTTAAATAAGGTATAGTAGTTGGTATCTTTACCGACTACTATAGTTTTTTGTTAAATAAATGGTTGGGTTACATAACCGGTTGGAGGGTTGTTTTCTGTGATTTTTGTGAATATTATCCTCTATTATAGCTAAAAGTGAGTATTACCTCACCTAATGTGAATGCTCTTAATTAACATCCATGTATGCCCCACAACCTTAATTTGTTAATAACATTTGCATTTGGTTATATACTTATTTAAAGAGAATTTATTCAGTACGAAATCACATAAAAAATATCCAATACTTTTCCCATCCCATAATATTGTTTAATATGGTAAATCAATTGAGTTTAGAGTCTGTAAATGCTCAAAATTCAATAAGTGCCATGTGTCACCTTGTGGTTGGTCGAGGATGGGCCGAGCTTATGTGGATGGGTTGTTGAGCCCAAAACTCCAAACCAGGCCTTTGAGCTTGCCTGATGGCTGATGGTGCACTTCTCTTGATCTGCTACTATGCTGGGCCTTTATACAGAGGAAATAAGGATCTGCCGTAAAAGCCCTCCCTTCCAATGAAGTAACTATGGCAGACACCCCTTCCATCAAACCAAATAATCACTGCAGACTGTAAGCGTGAGCACTACAGAATAACATAAAATATAAACTTTAATGAACTCAATAAACTGAAAAGACTAAGGAAGATTTGATGAGTGATAGGGGAGGGTTATCCCTTGAAGACACGTGACAATGGAATGGAATTGATTAGATGCTTGTGGAGTTTTAGCAGAGGGTGTTTTTTGTACGGGTATTGATCTTTTTCTTCTTCTTATCCCTTGACTTGGGTTTTTTGGCTTTTTGATGGAGACTAAAGGTTGTTTCTGAGCTGGAGGAGATTGCCTTGACATGACCGTGTTTCCTTCTTTTATAATGGTCTGCGGTGATCCATGGGGTTCATGGTTTTGACCTGGTCACTCCTTTAGCTTTTGGGTAATGGGCTTACTTCATTGGGGTCAAGCTGACAATGTTTCCTGATAACATAAAATATTGCCGCAGACCAAATTGGTGAAAGAAATTGGCTCCATGGTGAAAGCTTTGTCTGCACGTGTCTTCATTAGGGTGTTTGAGGTTTGCCGGTCACTTGTGCTCATACCCCCCAACGGGTGTGATACACTTGAGCCGCAGACCTCAATACCCTTTTAAGAAATAACCCCCCTACCTCCAAACCAAATCCCCTTAGCCTTTTAATGAAAACTTACTGGCAGTCACCATAGGTTTGGGCTTTGGTGACTGCATTACCTTTATTTGTGTTCTCATGGAAGCATCTTTCATCTTCTTGTTGAGCTCCTTCCTTTTTCATGAATCTGCCGTTGTTTGACTGTTGTCTGCCGTGCAGAGGGAGTAGGAGACCATAGGCCGGTCTGTATTTACTCCCCTCATATTGCCTTCCAGGTTCCCTTTCTGCCTTTGGTTGTGTTCTTTCCGTTTCTGTGATTCGGCTGCCCATCTTCTAGTCTGCCGTGCCCCTTTCCCTCGTCTGCTGTGCAGAAAAGCCTTGGCAACGGTAGGTGTGAGTCTGCCGTCTGAGGAAACGGTGAACATGGCTTTTCTTCAGTTCAGAGGACTTTCCCCTCTTTGATTCTTCTGGAGTGTTCTACTTTTTTAAGGAATGTAGTAGTAGGGCTCCATCTGAAATTACCCTTTACCCCCTGACTTCCCCGTGGGCTGGGCTCATTATTGGGGACTTATGGCAGATTGCTCCCAATAGGTTTTGGGCTTTACAGCAGACTGATTTCTCTTGCAATAACACAGTGCCTTCTGGGCCCGTTGTGGGCTGTTGTGCTTTGGGCTTCTCCTGATCATGTCACCTGCCTTCCTTTGGGCTTACTGCAGATGGTCCTTGTGGACTGCCTCTGGTCTGCCATAACTTAGGCAAAAAGTGGGCATCTACATTAGCCCCCCGAGCCCATGCCTCAAAGTGCACTCACGTGAGGCATGGGTGAGTGTTTGTGTGGAGCATGTGTGCAGACATAACCTTTGATTCAAAAATTTCTCTTTTTTTTTTTTTTTTTTTTTTTTTTTTTTTTTTTTTTTTTGAATCGTGATGTTCCTATTCTGAAGGAAGTGGCGGCAGTTTTGGTAACTACCTCTTCACACTCCTTCTTGGCATCAGTTACTGCCAATTCCTATACACACCTTTTCAAATATCAACTTAATGAAACATAATGAAACACGATTTACTAAATCCCAACCACCAGCCTCCGTAATTAACTTCCCTCATTAAGGACTTTGGTTTTGCAAAACGAGAGAGAAATAAGAGGAGAAAGGAGAGTTTTTTTTTTTTCTTTTTGTGTTGTTCTGTTTAGGAGAGAAAGAAAAGAGAGAGAATAGTGCAGAAAACTTCCCCACCGCCGATTCCCCTCTTCTACCCATGGCTTCATCTTCTTCTCATCCCCCTCCTGACACTGCGAAGGCCAGTGGTGACGATTCCGAAGCTTCCTACGGCAGACGCTGGGACCATGGATACGGGCTCCGTTGGCGACGAGAGCGTGGACGGCTCTAGGTTTTCCCCTGTGCCTGAAGATGACAGGGACGATTTCGCCTTCCCTCTTCTGGACCCCTGGTACGATAACGGTGGAAATTTTCCAAACATTCCCGAACAAAGTCTCCCTTCCTCCTTCTAACTGGGAATGGATGCTGAGGGGCCAAGAAGCTACTGCAGATCGGGTCTGGGCTCCTCCCCTTTCTAGTATTTCTGACCTTAGGATTCAGAGAGGAGATATGCAACCGGTGCCCATCGATTTCGAGTTTCCCTGCTCCGCTGCCGCAGACTGGTTTCACTGGGTGGCAGACGAGTTTATGGATGTTGAGTTCTGTGCTCTCCTGGAACGAGCGGGTGTGGCTGAGGCAATACTCCTTTCGCGGAGTTGCAATATGTATCGAGACACCGAGGCGTTGCGGCAGATTCTGCGGAGGTGGTGTACTTCTACACACACGTTCTTCTTCTCATGGGGCGAACTCACTATTACTTTGGAAGACGTGGAGAACCACTGGCTGCTCCCTGTATTGGGCGATATGGACCCATTTGCCGTTGAGATGTCTGAGGAAGAAACCGTGGTGGAACAAGCACTGATGGCTCGGGCCAGTACTAGAATCAATGCTTGGTCTGTCTATTTTGCCAAAGCGACTGAGCCTACTATCCGCCGTGCTGCCTTCGTCGCGTACTGGCTCTGTAAGTGTTTGTTTGGTGATGCTCCCTATTATTCTATGAAACCATTGTACTTTCGTTTAGCTGTAAAGATTTCTTTTGGTCATCGTTTTCCGCTTGCCGCTATGTTTTTGGGTTATTTATATCTGCAACTAGATTCTGTTTGCCTTGACGAGATCCGCGGTGGGTCTTGTCATTTTATTACTACCTGCTTCAATACTTCCGCACTGCAGACCTTCCTTTGGGAACGCTCTTTAAATTACCAGGAAGGCTGGCAATGACAATAGCCAAATAAGGGCAAAGTTCAAGAACATGTCCCGCCAAATTTTGAGAAGGTACCCGGATTTAAGGACCAATCTGCCGCTTGTCTATCGCTGGGTTAGTCTGCGAGGGAGAGATCCTGATTTGGTCCCCTCCATGGACTTTGAGGAGTGTGTTTTATGGCGTCCCTATTCTTATCGTTATGCAGATTTCTCCTGCCATTCTGTGCTGTACTTGGTTCAGTGACATTGCTAGTCAGAAGCTTTGAACTTGTCTCCTGATGACACCAGAAGCTTGACCTATTTGTCTGCGGTGAATCCGGGTTGGTTGCCTGTGTGGAGCGCCAAGGGTGTGGAGTACACTCCACTATTGTCCTAACAGGGTGCGTAGGCAGTTTGGTTTGGATCAGGGTGTGCCAGGCAGCCCCAGCGAGACCCTTCCTCGAACTCCTAATATTGCTCCTTTCTTGAACGACCATGCATTTGATTATTGGAGCCCGTCTGTATCGCGCATGGTTATTCCTTGTGGGGGAAGGCTTGGCATATGCACTGTGGCGAATGCAGGAGTATTGGCTGAGGGTGGCTGCTGCTATGGCAGACTATGTCAGACAAGGCAGAGGGACCAGGGTTCCTTTGCCCAATCACCATGCACATGCTATGGAGACCACGACTCTATCTCCCCCTACCCAAACCGCAATTTCTTATGCCGAGAGGCAGGGCTTGGGCTTCGCAGAATGGGATGGTCCACGAGATGGGTGGATCCTGTATAGCACTGCGTTCCCTCCAAGTTGGAAGGAATCTGTGAAGGTGGTGGAGGAGCGGTTAAGGTTGGATTCAAAAAGGGGAAAAGGGAGTAAGAAGATCGATTCTGGCAAAGGTGCTTCTTCTCCTGCAGCTTCAAAACAAAAGCCTAAGTCTGCGGCTAAGGCTTCTTCAAAACGTCCCAAGGTGGCTATGGACATGTCTATGATTCCTCCCTCAGAATTGGGAGATAGGGCCCTGATGGCTCCTGGTACTTCAAAGAAGAAGAAGTCTGCTGCAGGGGCCTCTAAGTCTCAAAAGAAATCCCGCTGTTGATCCGCCCGTGGATCCTACTGAGGACACTTCTCTTCCTTCAAAAGAGACAGAGTCTTCTGCCATTCAGGAGGAATCTGCCCCTCCTTCCTACCAAGGCCAAAAGCCAGCCTAGAAGTAAGAGCGTGGCAGTGAAGAAAGCTAAGAGCAAGCCTACCCGGAAATCTGCGGTTGCCCCTCCTTCTTCAAGTGAAGAGCCTGCGGCAGAGTCTGCCACTCCGGTTGAGAAAGAGTCTGCTGTTCCTACTCCTCCTAGCACCATATATGACCGTACAAGAAGTAAGAGGAAAGCTGTCGAAGAGCAAGTTAGATCTCAGGTAAATGCTTATTTGCCCTTTCACATTATTGATTGATCACATGTTGCTTACTATCTTGGACTCATACATATTCTCTTGTCTTTTGCTTAGGCCAAGCGGAAAATAGGTGATGAGGGTGAGGGTTCTGATCAGGCTCCCATTGTTATTGAGGTAATATTAGCTTCTCTTAACCCTTACTGTGTCTTCTCCTAAGGAGACTGAACCTCTTTCTTTTCTTCTTTTGTAGGAGGTCAGCGGTGGTGATGATGTCGTGGATGCCGGTGTAGGGGCAGCCGAGGTGAGTGAAAGCATTGTTGAGAGACAAGAAGTAGGACTTGAAGTCTACTGATGATGTTGCTGCGAAAGACAGTCCTATTGATTGGACTGATTCTGATGACGCCATGGCAGACGAGGCTTTGGGAGTTACTGTATCAGATGAAGCTGTTCTTGTTATGGCAGACGAGGCCGTTCGGTCAACTACAGAAGAAGCTTCTGGTGAAATTCCTGTCGTCACGGCAGACGTAGTTCCTGAAGCACATGAAATTACCCGAGTCATGGCAGACGAGACTCTTGTTGACGTAGCACATGAAACCGCCCCAGTTACAGCAGACGAGACCCTTGCAGGTATGGCAGACAGAACCCTTGTTAATATAGCACATGGAATTATTCCTGTTGTTGCGAATTTTAACACAGGTATTATTGTAGGGTCTGCTGCTGAGGAGGATTATGACCAAGGCACTGATTCTGTTGATTCAGAAGAGACAATTGCAGATGAGCCTCAACCACTTCAGATCATTCCGTTTGCTGACCAACCTGAAGAGCCTCGTGCCATTGATCCGATTGAGTTTCATTTGAATCCTCCCTTTGCCAGAATGACTTCAGTTGTGGAGGGGGTCTCATTGTTTGGAGTTGCTCCTCATTTCGGGAGGATCCTTAGGGAGGAGGGCTCCCCTATGGTGGTTATTGATCACCCTTTGTCAGGGACTTTCACTGGTGGCCAAGTCCCTGCTCTTGAGGGGATTCCAATTCAAGATGCTGATGATCGTGGTATGGCAGACACGGAGGTCCGTGGTGTAGATGTAGTCCCCGAAGGTAACATCTCTTTGGTGAAGGAAAGTAAGCTACTTTTCTTATGCTTATCACCTCTGTTCATTATATTTTTTTTTGTTTTTGGTCAGACGTTGAGACGCCTGTTCTTATGGAGAAGGAGAGCATTGCTCATGTAGTATCTGCGGCTCCCAGTTCCTCTCAGACACAGTCTGCAGTGGAGGTGATTATCCCTGGGAGGGTTGCTGCGTTTTTTGCAAGTTTTGAGGAGAGAGCCCCCAATCCTTATCCTGATTGGCACTTCTGGAGATTCGAAGGCCCGTTGGTTGCTTATGGCAACTTTTGGGTGTATCAAGATGCTGTGCCTCTCTTTGCAGGGATTGTCTGCGAAGTTTGGGGACTTTCACTACCCATTTCAAGTTTGGTGCCGGGTTTGGCGGACCAATGCTTTCTCTGTTGGGCAGTGTCTTAGGCTGATATGAGGAGGACCAGCTTTCAAGACTTTGAGTGAGTCCAAGATTTTGTCATGGAGGAGTGTAGGTGCAAGACCTTATAGCCGTGGGCTTTGATCTTGACTTCATGCTTGAGCATCTGCGGAAGGTAGCCCGCAAGTTCTTTGGCGAAGCGAATTGCCAGTGAGATGAAGGTTGTGCAGGAGCAAATTTCCTCTTTGCAGAGTACTCTTGCTGTTTTGGTTTCTTATCAAGGGGAGTTGATGTCTGCTGCTGCAGCATCCCCCGACGACTGCTTGAAGTTGCATCGCCGATTGACGGCTTATTTGATTGAATTTAGAGTGTTGTGAGCTTTTGTTATGACCATGTTGGTCTAAGTATTTCAGAACTTTGTGTGTTGTTATTACTTTTGGACAAGTGTGTAACTTTGACTCTGATGGTTATTAATCTAATATATCTATATGCTTTGTTTAAAATGCTTGTTAGTTGTAAAATACTTATTGCTTTAGATATATTCTCTTGTTATTATTATTTTTTTTTTTTTTTAATGTTTTGTGGAGTGAAATAAGATAATCATATTAAAGCATAAATGGTGATCATCATTCCACTTTTTTTTTTGAAAAGCAACACACAGTAGTTTGGATTTGTTCTAAGGCAAAAGTCACAACAAAGATGCTTTAATAATAACAATATTGTAGCTTGATCTGTGCTAAGGCAAAAGGCACAAAAGATAACATGGCAGATTGATCTGTGCTAAGGCAAAAGGCACAAAAGATAACATGGCAGATTGATTTGTGCTAAGGCAAAAGGCACAAAAGATAACATGGCAGATTGATTTGTGCTAAGGCAAAAGGCACAAAAGACTTACTAGCACTGATACGTCTATGAGTAGTATTCCTTCAACCATTTCCCATTAATTGGGTCTGCCAAGATAGTTCCATCCGCTTTAGATAGCCTATAGTATCCGCTGTCATGTGCTTCGCGGATCACGTAAGGCCCCTCCCAATTTGGTGTAAACTTGGATGGTGATGGCAGACCTCTTCTCACATGGTCTGCCGTCTTCAAGACCATTTGACCTTGGGAAAATATTCTGATGTGTACTGTCTTTCCATAAGCATTTGCTAACCTCTGATGGTACCGCAGACTACGAGCTAAGGCTAGCTCTCTTGCTTCATCTAGCCTTTCCAGATCTGCTACTCTGGCTTCCGCACACATTTCAACATCAGCTTCTAGTTCCGTTCCTTGTAGAATCCGTGGACTTGGTACAAGCAATTCAGGTGGTGAGATAACATCAGTCCCATATACAAGTGAAAATGGAGTGAAACCAGTGGCTGTCTTGGGTGATCCGCGGTAAGCCCATAACACATCTGCCAAGTGGGAATTCCAGCCCTTACCATAATCAAAAACCATTTTACTCAGAATTCTCAGCAACATGCGGTTGGTAGCCTCCGCTTGTCCATTACCTTGAGGGTAATAAGGTGTAGACCGCCGGTGCTTGATCCGGTAGTGCTCCAACACTTCTCGCACATCTTTGTTAACAAAAGGAGTACCGTTGTCGCTGATGATCTTTGTGGGGAATGCCAAATCTGGTGATGATATGCTTCCCGGAATGAAATTGGCCACGGCTGCTCCGGTGGCCTTGCGAAGTGGGATGGCTTCAACCCACTTTGTAAAGTACTCCGTGGCCGCCAATATCCAAATATATCCACCGGATGGCGGATTAATAGGACCAATGAGGTCCAGCCCCCAAGTGTGGAAAGGCCATGGTGTGGCCATGTTCTGCAGATTGGTGGGGTGTGTATGGATCAGATTGGCTTGCATTTGGCAGGTGTGGCATGCTTTAACGAAGTCTGCCGTATCCCTCTTCATTGTTGGCCAGTAGTAGCCAAGTGTTAACAGCAATTGATACAACCTTTTCTTCCCCTGATGTTCCCCACATTCTCCTGAATGGGCCTCCTTCATCACTGTTTGAGATTCTGACAGACTTAGACACCTCAAAGGATCCCCATGGAACCCCTTTCGGAATAGAATACCACTTTCCACAAAATATCTAGTGGATAACTTTTTGATGCGGGCTGCTTCTTTACCGGTCCGAGGTAGGATACCCTCAATGAAATATTCCAGGAAAGGAGTTCGCCAATCACTCGAAAGGAAGGTAGCACATACCTGCTCGTTTTCATGTTGATGTTGGCAAGTTGGGCAACGTCTCTGCAAGTCTGCCGCTTCCTTGCTCATTTCTGGCCAAAAATAACCCAAGCGCTGGAGTCTGCGATAGAGGCTTACCCCTCCTTCCAGCTCGCATGACTTCTCATGAACTTCCTGTAGCTTCTTTGTCCCTTCCTGATGGCTCACACACCTCGCTAGAATTCCCCCAGGTAGTCTGCGGTAGAGGTCTCCAGAAATTAGCACAAAATCCTTCAACGCTTTTAGGTCTGCCACGTCTTTTGGAGACATGAGTTTGCTCTTCAGAGGAGCTCTCCAATCTTCTTTGTCAGGGCCCCCTTCTTCGTATTCTTCCCTCAGCAGCTCAGTGATTGGGGTGCTTCTTTTATTGATTGTGACATCTGCCGTAGGTCCTTCAAATGCTACTTGTGATCCTAGAGCTGCCAATGCATCTGCGTAACGGTTCTCGCTCCTCAAAGCATGTGTAACTTCGAAAGTGGAAAACTTTCCCTCCAACCTCTGGGCAAGTGCACGATAGGGTGCCAGAGAAGGCTTCCTTTTAATGAGAATTCCCCTTTAGCTTGGCAGACTTATGAGATTTGAGTCACCAATCACCCTTAAGTGCTTTATCCCCATTTCGTGTGCTATGGCTAGCCCTGTGATGTAAGCTTCGTACTCTGAGGCATTGTTGGAACAAGGAAAATTCAGCTTGAAAGACTTAGCAATGGTCTCGCCATCCTCTCTAGTGAGTACAACACCGGCTCCGCTTGACACAGATGTGGAAGAGCCGTCGAAGTTCAAGGTCCATATTGAGTCTGCCATTCCGACCAACAGTGCTCCTCCAACTTCCCCAGGAACCTCTTGTGAAATTACTGAGCCATCTTCCCCAGGGAATTGAGCCAATAAGTCTGCGATAGCCTGACTCTTAATTGCTGTTGGAGTTTCAGTGGATATCTCATATTGCGATAACTGCAATAGCCATTGAGCAAGTCTGCCTGAGAGAACTGGTCGTTGCAGCAGACTCCTAATTGGGTGAGACTTGGTCATCAACTGAATTTTGTGGGCCAAGAAGTAGTGCCGCAGACGCTGAGAAGCATATACAAGGGCTAAACATGCTCTTTCTGCCACTGAATACCGTGTTTCAGTGTCTTTTAGTCCGCGACTGACATAGTACACAGGCTGTTCAACACCATGGCCATTTTCTTGCGCTACCAGTGCTCCTATTGCTTGGCTGTTGGAAGCTAGAATAGAGCCGGAGGGGCTTTCCAGCAATCGGAGCACACACGGTGGGGAGTTTTGTCATAATTGCTTGGATTCTTTCAAAAGCTTCTTGACACTCCGCAGACCAATTGAAGGAGACTCCCTTTTTTAGGAGGTGTGAAAAGGTGGAAGTTACTGCTGCCAAACCTGGTATAAATCTTCTGATATACGATAACCTTCCCAGGAAGCTCTTCAATTCTTTGTGAGACGTTGGTGGCCTCATGGTGGCTATGGCAGAAGCTTTGGCTGGATCTACATCGATTCCGCGGTTATGCACCAAGAAACCCAGAAATTTCCCCGCAGACACTCCGAAGGCACACTTGAGAGGATTCATTTTCAGCTTGTACAGGCGGCACCTTTCAAAAACTTTTCTCAAGACTTCAACATGGTCTTCTCTTTTCTTAGACTTTACTACAATGTCATCAACGTAGTCTTCAATTTCTTGATGGATCATATCGTGAAACATGGCCGTCATTGTCCTTTGATAAGTAGCACCGGCGTTTTTGAGGCCAAACGGCATAACAGTGTAATAGAAGTTACCTATGGGCGTGCGGAAGGCAGTTTTTTCAGCATCCCTTGGCGACATCCGGATTTGGTTGTACCCGCTAAATCCATCCATGAAGGAAAACATAGCGCTGCCCGCGGCGGAATCAATTAACAAGTCCATGTTTGGCAATGGAAATTCGTCTTTCGGGCATGCCTTGTTGAGGTTGCGAAAGTCTACACAGCACCTGATCTGCCCATTTTTCTTCTTCACTGGTACTATATTTGACAGCCACCGCGGATGTTGAATTGGCTTGATGAAACCGGCAGCAAGCAATTTCTTCACTTCTTGGGTGATTTGAGCTTCCACTTCAGTATGGAAGGTCCTTGCGGGCTGCACAACTGGCTTCGTACCAGGTTCTACATTCAAGGAGTGAGCCACAAGCCCCGGATCTATCCCGGGCATTTCGTCGTATTTCCATGCAAACACATCTTGGTACTCCTTCAACAGATTAATAAAGCAGGCCCTCTCTACAGCAGACAGCGAGGTGCTAATTGAAACAGGTTTATCAATACCAGGATCATGACTCAAGTTGATTACCTCCAGGTCTTCCTTGGGAGTTATCTTTGAATTCTCTGCCGCAGACTTCCTCTAATTTTGCTTCTTCCTTCTCATCTGCCAAGCTTTTGTAACTTTCAGTTTCTTTCTGTATCAGATAACACGAGGGCCGCAGATTACCCTCTTCCGGTGTGGGACCCTCTTGCGGTGAGCAATCAGGTCCCGCGCACCTTCACAAACGGTAGACTATGCGTCCATCAGGCATTTGGACGCGTACGCATCGTGGTGCATCTTCCTCTTCTGCCATGCGTTCCTTCCTCTTTTTCTTTCGTTCCAGGACTTCTCGCAGATCAACATCTGGGTCATTTCTTATATCTTCCCAGTCTGGCAAGGGTGTTCCAGATGGCTTGATGATTGGTGGTTCTTCGGTAGATAGCTCGTCATACAGGGCTGCTTCAATGAAATGTGCCTCAGTTTGGTCAAATGGTGAGGGATTTGCTGCTATACGGATTGGCTTCCCATTGAGCCTCCCTTTAATACACTGATGATAGGTGGACGAAATCAACTTATGCTTGTGCAACCATGGTCTGCCAAGCAGCACGTGGTATGGGACTTCTGAATTCACAACGTGAAACCGCGTAAGAGCCACAATGGGCCCAACTCTTAAGACTAACTGTATGTGCCCCATAGTGTATTCTGCTGCTCCTCCAAATCCTGTTACTTCAATAGGAGCGCCTTGGATCTTATGTTGTGGAATGTTGGCTGCTTTAAGAGTGCTCAAAGGAATCAGATTCAAACAGGAGCCCGTGTCCACCAAAGCTCTCCTAACTTGTACATCTTTTATTACGGCAGACACATAAAGGGGTCGACGGTGGTCTGGATATTGGACCTCCATGTCTTCATCCGTGAAGGTTACTGCATTGGTGGTTTCTAGGAAGGCACGACTGGCATGAGCTTCTGCGGTAAAACAGGTTGCTCCTGAGTCTGCTGCTATTGCGATAATGGCCTCTGTAGCAGCGTTCCTGGCTTCTGGTCCCAATCCCAATTGGTTAAACAAAGACTTGAACTTTGGACTTTTCTGCAAGGTTCTCACGGCTGCTGGTGTTAGAGTGGTGTCAGCTACGGCAGATTCTTCTACCTCCATATCACTGGTGCTGCCTTGTATTACCACAGACACCACTGCTTTGCCCTTGTCTTTCCTGTGATTCGGAAAAGGATTCTTGTGCACTCTCTGCTGCTCCGGTGAGAGTTGCAAAGTACCGTCTTGGATTTTCCGGTTAAGCTCCCATCGTAGTGACCGGCAGTCTGCGGTTGGATGGTGAACATATCTGTGATAGCGGCAGAACTTGGGATCTCTCTTTTCTTCCTCGGTGGGAGGCTTGTTGATCTGCGGCAGCTTGATAACTTCATCTTTCACCCACTTGTCAAAGATCACCATCATTTCTTCTACGGTGAAGGGCAAAGGGGGTGGTTCTTCGAAAACCTTTTCTGTCGGTCTTTTCCTCTTGTTTCCGGTTGGCGCGGCTGTAGTCGACACAGTGAGTGCTTGGGGTTGGCTCTTCTTTTCTCTAGCCTTTTCTGAATGGGGCTTGACTGACAAAGCCGTCTTCCTAGCCTTCTGGAGCAGTGGTGCAAATTGTGAAATATCTAAGTTCTCGAGGTGAGCTCTAAATTCGGGAAGCATGTTGTCTATGCATACTTCAACCAGCTCGCTTTCTTCATACTTCACGTGGCAATCCAAAGAAATATCCCGGAAACGATGAATATACTTCAAAAGATCCTCGCCGGGTAGCTGCTTCGTGCTGTGCAAGTTGAGCAGAGTAATCTTTTCCTCCACATGGAAGTACTTTACTGCAGAAACTTTCCACCATATCTTCCCAATCTCTAATAGACCCTTCAGGGCAGCATGGCGTACCAGGTATATGCTCTGTCAACAAGGGACTTTGAGAATTCCCGCAGACAGAGTCCCCCATTTCCAGCGAATGGACCCATGGAGTCCAGGAACTTGCTGATGTGCTCCACTGCACTACCCTTCCGGCCGTCGAAGAGGGAGAAGTTCGGAGTATCGTATTTTTCAGGGTACGGTTCCTTTAGCAGCTCCTTAGGATAGGGCGGCTTTCTCACAAAATGCCTGGGTTCCTTAGGTGGTCGTTCCCTTTCTTGTTTGAGGAGGTCCGCCACGTCTGACATGGTAACGAACGGTGCATCATTCTTGTTGTTGGAATCTCCTTTCATCATGGTGGTCCCTTTCTTCGTGGTTTCTGCCATTACCTCCATGTGCTTCCCTATTATTGCTGGATTCTTTCAACTGCCTTATGGACTCAGCTAGTTCTCCTTGGTTCTGCTGTAGGCTCCTGAATCAGCTCATATATCAAGGTTAAAGGTGGCTGTCCCCCTGGGTTGCCTCCTCCTTGATTACCTTCTGGGATACCACCTCCTCCCACGTTTCCTCCATTGTTCTGCTGCATCTCCCCTTCGGCTCGATTTTGTGCGTTTGACTCTGTGTCAGGATGGGAGTTTACCACTGAGTTTTGTCTTCTGGACCTTGGTGGCATTACTGCAGATCTGGTTTTTTTGCTGAAGTGCTGCTCAACTCCCCAGTGGAGTCGCCAAAATGTAAATGCTCAAAATTCAATGAGTGCCATGTGTCACCTTGTGGTTGGTTGAGGATGGGCCGAGCTTATGTTGATGGGTTGTTGAGCCCAAAACTCCAAACCAGGCCTTTGAGCTTGCCTGATGGCTGATGGTGCACTTCTCTTGATCTGCTGCTATGCTGGGCCTTTATACAGTGGAAATAAGGATCTGCCGTAAAAGCCCTCCCTTTCAATGAAGTAACTATGGCAGACACCCTTCCATCAAACCAAATAATCACTGCAGACCGTAAGCGTGAGTACCACAGAATAACATAAAATATGAACTCTAATGAACTCAATAAACTGAAAAGACTAAGGAAGATTTGATGAGTGATAGGGGAGGGTTATCCCTTGAAGACACGTGACAATGGAATGGAATTGATTAGATGCTTGTGGAGTTTTTAGCAGAGGGTGTTTTTTGTACGGGTATTGATCTTTTTCTTCTTCTTATCCCTTGACTTGGGTTTTTTGGCTTTTTGATGGAGACTAAAGGTTGTTTCTGGGCTGGAGGAGATTGCCTTGACATGACTGTGTTTCCTTCTTTTATAATGGTCTGCGGTGATCCATGGGGTTCATGGTTTTGACCTGGTCACTCCTTTAGCTTTTGGGTAATGGGCTTACTTCATTGGGGTCAAGCTGACAATGTTTCCTGATAACATAAAATATTGCCGCAGACCAAATTGGTGAAAGAAATTGGCTCCATGGTGAAAGCTTTGTCTGCACGTGTCTTCATTAGGGTGTTTGAGGTTTGCTGGTCACTTTGTGCTCATACCCCCCAACGGGTGTGATACACTTGAGCCGCAGACTTCAATACCCTTTTAAGAAATAACCCCCCTACCTCCAAACCAAATCCCCTTAGCCTTTTAATGAAAACTTACTGGCAGTCACCATAGGTTTGGGCTTTGGTGACTGCATTACCTTTATTTGTGTTCTCATGGAAGCATCTTTCATCTTCTTGTTGAGCTCCTTCCTTTTTCATGAATCTGCCGTTGTTTGACTGTTGTCTGCCGTGCAGAGGGAGTAGGGACCATAGGCCGGTCTGTATTTACTCCCCTCATATCGCTTCCAGGTTCCCTTTCTGCCTTTGGTTGTGTTCTTTCCGTTTCTGTGATTCGGCTGCCCATCTTCTAGTCTGCTGTGCCCCTTTCCCTCGTCTGCTGTGCAGAAAAGCCTTGGCAACGGTAGGCGTGAGTCTGCCGTCTGAGGAAACGGTGAACATGGCTTTTCTTCAGTTCAGAGGACTTTCCCCTCTTTGATTTTTCTGGAGTGTTCTACTTTTTTAAGGAATGTAGTAGTAGGGCTCCATCTGAAATTACCCTTTACTCCCCTGACTTCCCCGTGGGCTGGGCTCATTATTGGGGACTTATGGCAGATTGCTCCCAATAGGTTTTGGGCTTTACAGCAGACTTGATTTCTCTTGCAATGACACAGTGCCTTCTGGGCCCGTTGTGGGCTGTTGTGCTTTGGGCTTCTCCTTGATCATGTCACCTGCCTTCCTTTGGGCTTACTGCAGATGGCTCTTGTGGACTGCCTCTGGTCTGCCATAACTTAGGCAAAAAGTGGGCATCTACAGAGTATAGAGAGAGAGAGAGAGAGAGAAGAAGAGAGAAAGAGAGAAGAAAGAGAAATAAATTCATCATAATATCAACGATGACCTCCTCAAACTGAAATCCAATTTGAAATATGACCACTCTTTCAGTGTTCTGGCTTGGAACACTTCTTGTTTTGTTTCTTATTTTCTCGCACTTTCTTCCAATTTTTGAAAGATGAAGATCATTAATTGATTTACTGTGGGAGCCAACCAAACAATGGTTGCAAGGGCATTTAACTATGAATATTACTCATTTGAGTTAACCCTAAGAGCATTATCTGGTCTTGTAAAATATATTTTTAGCTAAAATAGATACGCCTTTCATAAAAATAAAAATAAAAACCCACACATCCCAAACATCAACACTGTTTAAAATTTTACAAAAAGTTAATATTGAGTATTGTAGCTTTTGTAAATATTAAACACTCATTTTTATATTCAATAACTTTCTCTCCTCTGAATAAATTTACTTTAGAAATATCTCTTTTCTTAGACGTACGGTCACACATACACACACTCTCTCTCTTGCACTCGCAGGCCTCTCTCTCTGTCGCATCACCATTGGTGTGGAAGCTATTAGGGCACCGGTGGTCGTGGGCGTTAGGCATGGGTTGTGGGTGCTCAAATCGGCAATACCATGATGCAACTAGGATAGCCAAGCTCCGTCCTTCATTAATCTTCACCCATTCACATCCTTGCTCCACACTCCAACACCTCATCGCAACTAGAAATCACCCTCGTGGGTGTCATAATTGAATGAGTCTCGGTTGATTTGGGGTTGGGTACATGGGTTGCAATTTGTTTTAGAAGATTTATAAAGTAGTCCCATTGATGGTCTCTTGAGGAGGTTGTTGGGAATTTGTGGAGGCCAATCTTGGGTGGGATAGTGGGCAACGAAGTACTGAAATTGATTTGAGTTTTCAGGTTGTTATTGTGCGGTGGGGTGGGGCAGTGGTTGATATGGCTGGATGGTGGCATCGGGTCGTTGGTATGGGCGTCGGTGAGGGTGGGAGAAAATATAAAAACAAAAATATAAGAATATTTTTATAAGATGTATTATAAAATAGAGAGTGGGATATGAAATGTATTGTAAAAATAGTTAGCTAAAGTAAAAATAATAATTTTATTTTAAAGAGGCAAAATAAAGAATTTAAACAAAATGGGATAGGAACTATATTTAAACTCTGAAATTGCATATGCAAGGTCATTCTCGAGCTATACGTTTGTCTATTGATTTTTTTTTTTTTTTAATTATCATGAATTACCTCTCTTTATTTGATGTATCCATGGCATAATTTCAAAAAATATAAGAGTTATATTATCAAAATACATGTGCATCACTCGGAAGTTCTTCCGAAAATCAACTAAAGTAAAAAGAAAAATAGAAAGGGATAAATTAATTACTTTTACGGAAAAATTAAACATGAACATGCCAAATATATATATATATATATATATATATATATATATATATTTGTTATAAACAATTTTATTGCAAATATATCACATTTGTCCATGTATCTATGTTGACCCAAGTTAATGTGAAAATGATACACGACAGTGACACTGAGCAATGGCTCATTCAATTGTACGTGTTTAACCAAACAATTTGCTATCTAATGAAAACCCATATTGGCTTTCCAAATCACGGAGGGCACTACGTGATCCGAAGAAGGGTTCAAAGATAATACTTGATTAGGTTCCACCGAAATAATATATATATATATATATATATATATATATATATATACGTGTTTAACCAAACAATTTGCTATCTAATGAAAACCCATATTGGCTTTCCAAATCACGGAGGGCACTACGTGATTTGGAAGAAGGGTTCAAAGCATGGTTTTAAAAACCGGACCGGGGAGAGAACCGGAAAGGGGAGTGGTTCCCGTACTAGTAGTCCGACCGGGGTCGGACCGGTGGTCGAACCGGTGACATCATAAATAATTTAATTAATAATTTTAAAATTATATAAATAATTAAATAAATACAAAAAAATTTATAACTAATAATATAGGGTTAACAAATATATAGCAAATTTTAAAATATTTTATATGAGTTTCCACATTTTATATTTTGCAAAAAAAATTAAAACTAAGCAAAATGTAACTATGTAAATATGTAACTAAACATGTTTACATCACAAAATAATGATCCTTAAACCAAATAAGTTCTGAATTCCATTACATCCAAACAACAAAGAACGATAAATGTTCATTTGATAATCAAAACTAAGCAAAATGTACCTATGTCAATATGTAACTAAACATATCTAACATTACGAAATAATGATCCTTAAACCAAATAAGTTCTAAATTCTATTACATCCACACAATAAAGAACGTTAAATGTTCATCTGATGGCATTAAACAAGTCTCAATTGTCATTTTATAATACATAATTGAAATAATGATCCGGGGAGACAGAGTGAAGCCACCACGTCAACCTCTACGAAATGTGCCTGTAAAAAAACCCAAATCAAATATTTCAACACAATGAGTTTAAATCATTAAAATAATTTTTTGATTGTAATCATTAAAATAATTAAAATCAAAACATTTCAACACAACCAATAAAGCTTATATAGTAAAGAATTAGCTATTAAATTTTTTTTTTTTTTGGATACTTTGCAAAAGATAACAACCTCACAAAGAGACATTGGGAACATTAAACACATTTACAAAAAAAAGAAAAGAAAAAAAAGCTATTAAATTAAATTAAAATTTTCTCACCCAATATTTGACTGACGCAGTCCCTTTCTAGAATCCTCTCCCCCTTTCTAGAATACCCTACATGGTCTTCAATTCTCTTGGTCTCTGCTTCACTTACTCTATAAAAAACAAATATACAAAAACCAGCCCTCAAATAAAAAAGAAACAAAGAAAGAAAAAAACAACGAATGAGAGAGAGAGGGGCTGGAAAATATAGATCAAGTGTCAAACAAAATACCAAGTACCTTCTTACAACTCTTCTTCTCTGTAACTTCTCCTCTGGATTTCTTGCGATTGACGATACAGATCAAGGAAACTAACGACTATGGGTTGTGGTTAGATTTGTTGCTTTTTACAAATCTTTTGTTGCCTTTTCTAAATCTGAGTTCGGTGAGTTTTTACAAATTGTTTGGATTTGTGAGGAATCCTTATACAAATTGTTCAGCTTTTTCTAAATCTAGGTAAATTTTTTTTTTTTTTTCTAGATCTCTGACCTTAGTGAGAGACGCCGTGAGAGTGAGAGTGAGAGTGAGAGACCGTGAGTCACTGTGAGAGTGAGAGTGAGAGACCGAGACAGTGAGTGAGATGGACAGAGCGTGATCGGGAGGGAGAGATCGGCGTGAGTCACCGGCGTGAGTGAGAGTGAAAGTGAGTCACCGACGTGAGGGAGTCACCGGCGTGAGGCAGAGGGGGCAAGCAGCGTGACTGTGAGGCCAAAAACTGAAAAAAGAGAAGTTAAGCTTAGGGTTAGGATAAGGAAAAAAAATGACCAAAACGGTGTAGTTTTGTGATAAGTGGAACCGGGCCAAAACCGGTTCAACCGCTCCGGTTCGCGGTTCTTATGGTTGAACCGCCGGTTTCCGGTTTTTGGCCTATTTTTCTATATTTCCGGTTTTTTTAGAGAACCGGACCGGATTAAGGACCGGTCTCCGGTTGAACCGGCCGGTCCGGTCCGGTTTTTAAAACCATGGACTTCAAAGATAATGCTTGATTAGGTTCCACCGAAATAATAAAATACTTGATTTGGTAAAAAAAAAATACAAAAGGATGCAATGACCAATCATTCTTCTCTTTTCCAACCCCTCCTTGTTTTTTCCAAACAATAGTGGTTGGCGCACTCGGCCAAATGCACATATGGTAATCCACTTCAATTTTGTGTTTTAAGGTGTTTTGAGAATAATTTCTCAAAACAATTTTTTCTTTTTTCTTTTTTGTTTGGCATGTGTTTTCATATATAGATTTTTCTTTTCTTGTCTTTTTTTTTTTTTGAAATAGTTTACCTCCAAATTTGGTTTGGGAATACTTCTCAAACCCATTAATATGCAATTAAATAGATCATCCAAGTATACTTTAGTCACATGATTTTTAATGAGTCATGTGACTTTTTAAATAATACATGTGAATAGTCTATTTAAGTGACACGTAGTGGATTGGAGGAATTTTCCTCCAAATCGGTTTGGAGGTAAACTTGTTTTTTTTTTTTTTGTTTGTTTGTTTTCCTGTAACCCAACTCAACAACATCATACCCACCACCACCAATTTACATTGGCGCATTGCCACAACCTTAAGCTTAAAATCACATAACAAAATCAAGCACAAATTGACATAACAAAATCAAGCACAAATTGACATAATCAAGTACAAAACCCAGAACTAAGCACAAAATCAAGTAAATTCACATAACAATACCAAAATCAAAGCCCATAACCCAAAACCTATCAACTTCGGCCCACTGGAAACATCAAAACCCACTGCGAACCACGAACCAGATCTCCACCCAAATCATCCACATAACTGAGAGAGAGAGAGAATATTGGTGCTTTTCAAGTGGATTGGCCAGATGAGTGTAAACACTCCATTTTGCTACCCTTGTTTGATCTAAAACTAAACACAAAATAGACTTGTCACATCCCAAGGGAAAACTCATAATTCTGACCATTAAATCTTCTTAGGTATAATACCAATTAAATATAGATGTTCACATGGTCATATCGATATGTCACAAGCCCAAATCAGACCACTTGATTAAAAGTTATTGTTGAATCAAAATTCGACGATAAAAATGCACAGTCGAAATCAAAACCAACCTGAAATGATTGTTGCCATCGAATTTTAATTGGTTCTGAAAGGAATTAATTATTAATGAATGAGGTCTCCAATTCTGGTTGGTGAAGATTGAAATTAATCATACACACACAATACACACTCGATAATGAAATTCAAAATGTGGAGTTAATCAAATCAAAGTTAATTAGAAATCATCAAACTTAAGTAATTCTAATTAATATTTTATGCCCTGCTGAATGTGGAGCTCAAAGGTAGTAATGGGGGGCGGGGGTTGAAAATCAAGCCTCCATAGCTGTCAAAATGTGCCTAAATTGACCAAAACGGATCCCAAAAAGGAAAGTGCCAACATGGGGTCAGAGTGCCAACTGACACTCTGATTCACTTGGCTGGCACTCAGAGGGACTTTAGAGTGTCGGTTTGGCACTCTCATGGTCATAGCCAGCACTTTGACTCCAAACCCCGAATTTGACCCGTTTTAGCTCCAAATCTTGCATTTAAGGCCATTGATACTTACCATATGAAAATGCCACGACTTTGGCTAACATTTTAGGGGCTAAAAACCCTAAACCTAACTCATTCCCTATAAATACATAAGTTAGCCCCCATTATAAAGATCGAAAAAATTGAATTAGATAGGCTAAAACGTTGAGAACCCTATTGACAGGAAAAGGAATTCGTTCCCCTCCCTCTTGATTTCGTCAACCTCTTTCAATCCTTTAGAGTCGAAAAGTGAAAAAGGTGAACTCCCACTTTCCAATTTTTCGCATTCAAGACCCCTTAAAGTAAGTTCAACAAGGGAGGTGCTGCTTGGATTTTTTCATAGAAGAATTTGAAAATCTCAAAGATTGAATACCCAAGCATACACGATTTCACGGAGACAATCTCCCTTGTATGCAGGTGTTCATTCTTATCTCAATTTAAATTTAATGTCCATAACATGTTTTGAATGATGATGTGATTTGTAGTGGGTCCTTTAAATACTACAATTAATTTCTTAAAGTAGATAAGAATACTTTTGTTAGAGTTTCCAAAAGAAGAAGTCCCATTTTATTAATGTTTAATTTTGACTTTATATCACATCATGCCTCGTACTCTGTGCCTACTTTTATGGTATGGTACAAATTTGTACACTTTTATTTTATCCTACTTTACATTTATCTCCTTATCATAAAGGGGACCCACGCTACTCTTAAAACTGGTAAAGTCTCTTGTCGTCGAGCAAGGGACTTGGGTTCCTTCAATTGGTGTCTTGGCTTGATGGTAGCAACCATTATGAGCGGACGCCATAGGTTTAAATTCTATCATAATTATCAAAAAAAATAAATAAATAAAGGGTACCCACACTACTCTTACTTATCAAGGCCCTTCTATAGCCTAATTCGATACTTTTAATGGGCCGGGCCCTATATGTTTCCTTTTGCGCTATACTATGGACCAGATCATGCTCATCTTGGGCCGATCCTTTTCATTCCCTCTATGATTTTACTTCAAATCAAATATATTCTTGAAAATTTTCAAAACTCTTTTAAATCTTATTTGTTCAAGTAATGATTTAATTTTATGTTTATAACATCTTTTAGATGAAAATGCGATTTATTTTAAATTGAACCTGCTATTGTGCAATATGTCAATGGGTTTTCAAAACCCTAGAATGCTAGATCTTATTTTTCCAAATAGTGATTATTTTTTTGTTTATAAAATGAACAAAGCATGAGATCATTACATAACATTTTTCAAAACCCTTGAATTAATATAAATCAAATATGTTTGTTTTGAAAGTGTTCTTAGAACCCTTGAATTATATATTACGAATCAAATTATTATATTATTTTTTGTGTGTACAGTAATAATGAGAAAATAATACACCACCTAAAAACATAAGAAATGTGGATTGCATGGTAGAAAATTGGATTTTGTTTTTGAGTTACCAAAACAAAATACAAATGCCAAACATATGGCACTATTTTGGGCCCCATGGATTTTTGGATTTGAGTAAGAAAACTTGCACTCAAAACCATGCACCAAACACACTCTTATACTTGAAAGTTAAAACCCACCATGATATTGAAATCAAAGGAAAATTTTAATGCAAGACACTAGTTCTTGATTCTTTCCTAATATATATTTGGGCATTAATTGATCGGTTCACACCACCATTATACCATTTTTTCATGACACTCAAAAGTTTTGGACATTAATATCCACAATGTGATGTGTGGTGTAGGTGGTATGAACTAATAATTATCCTAGATATTTCATGGACGTTGCATGGTAGAAATTAATGTGCTTGCCCAAATAACCACCAAAGTGGAGTGAAAAAATAACCAATTAATAACATTGTCATGATACCGTGGTAAAATAGTAATATGATGATGTAAAGAGTGTAGAGAGTAGAAAGAGCGGAAGCAAGTGTTATGTGGTTCAACCTATGACTAACGTTCGCGGAGGAAAGCTCTTAATGACTACATATTAATTATGGAACCTCTTTTATCATAATAAACCCCTAGCCTGATATTTATATGAGACTTAAATCTAAACTAACTATACATTAAATTGAGGTATGTGACTTGCAATACATGTAAACTTTCTTTGTTTACACGTCTTGATCAAGAATGTCTCTTGATATATCTTTTAACAGTTTGTATAGTCAAAGCAAAGCATGCATTCACTTCAGTAAAAAGAAAAAAAAAATTTACTAGTTGAAATATGACACCCCGAGCACTGGCACTAATGCATTAATTCAAAGAAGAAGATCAAATCGTGCCAAGTCCATTATGTTTAAATGATATCATTAAGTAAAGAGATTAGAACCACCTTCTCAACACTGGAGAACAGCAGTACAATATACTACGAATGGGCAAAACTTATATACAATAGTATATATTTTGTTCCTTTCATTCTTTTGCTAAAATTCAGCCACATGGTTAATTAACGCACTCAGCAAGCAGGCATTAGATGTTATTAAAAAAAAAAATTACTGCAACTTCCTCTCTCTCTCTCTCACCAAGCCAATCCGCCATGACAGTAAGCTCTCAAGCTCCACTTCTCTCTCTCTTTCCGCGAACTCTCTCTCACAGCCGGTACCTCACAGCTCTGCCCATTCGTCGCCGTGTCTCCATCTTTTATCAGTCCCTGCCGGTGACTGCTGTGGCAAGATCTCACCTTGTCCCGCCACTCAAACGTTCAAACTCAGCCCCTAGGAAAAAAAAAAAAAAAACTTACTTGGGTTTTTTCTAGTTTATAAACTAATTGCATACTTTATTAGTTTCAAACAAATCCAACATTGTTCAAGTACAATAACATACTACAAGAAAACTAATGCTCGCATTATCTCCTGCAGACAATACGAAATAAGCAAATTAAAATTACAACTAAAAGAACAAAAACCAATGAGTAAATTGTCAGAATAATTTCCATCTAAAAAAAAATGAAATAGTTGTAATAATTGGCTAGCATACTAGACTATTGAATACCTTATAAATGTAATGGTTATGGAAATTTTGAAAGTGTAATACAAAAAATGCCAGTTTCAATGGTTGTTAAGAAATTGGCTGCTATTACACTTGGACTAATAGAAGAGAAGATGGCCACATTATTGTTAAGAAATTGGATAGAGTTTTTGCGAATCATTATTGGTTTGCATTATTTCCTCAATGCATTGTTCAATTTCTGCCTCCAGGTATCTCAGTTCATTCTGCTGCTTTCATTTCCATAAAAACTTTTGGGCCTAAGCCATTCAAGTTCTTCAATGTCTGGAGTGACCATAAAGATTTCTTATCTTGGGTGGAGGAAGCTTGGGCTACGGAAATTGGTGGTTCTCCTATGTTTACTCTATCTAAGAAACTAAAGGCTGTTAAAGCTAAGCTTAGAGTAGGTTGATAAGGCTATTAATTTCTTAATTGACTCTAATGGAAATCGGTTGGAGGATCCAGCTCAAATCAAGCAGGAGATTATTGCTTTTTATTAACAGCTTTTTGGGCATTCCAATATAGTTTATGAAGGTGCTATGATTAATAGGGTTTCTGATCTTATGTCTCCTAAAATTTCTGCTGAGACTCAAAGTTTTCTGTTGCAGGCTGTCACTGATGATGAGGTTAAGGGCTCCATGTTTTCTCTTGGTAGTGAGAAGGCTCCTGGACCAGATGGATTTACAACCCATTTCTTTAAAAATGCTTGGTCCTTGTTGGAAGAGATGTTTGCCTACCAGTGAAGTCTTTCTTTATGTCAGGCTCCCTTCAAAAGGAGATCAACTCTACAATAATTACCATGGTTCCTAAGGTTCCTAATCCATCTTCAGCTGTTGAGTTTAGGCCTATTGCTTGTTGCAATGTCCTATATAAATGCAATACAAAATTTTTGGCAAATAGACTTAGTAGCTGCTTAGGTGAGCTCATTAACCCAAACCAAATAGCTTTTGTCAAAGGGAGGAATATTGCTGAAAACATTCTTTTGGCTCAAGTAACAAAAACAGAGAGAAACTAAAATGTAAAGGAAGCAAGTATTTGTGAAAAGAAACTTGTACAATCTTGTTATTTCACTTAATGAATCAATTACAGAGTGCTTACTACTATTTATATACAAAGATTATGGATTGCATATATAATACATGACTAGGAATTATAAGAGGCATCACAAACCCCAAACCATAGATCACACAAAACCCACTTTATTCTTAATTACTGCTCTCCACGACAATAAGCAACCCAATGCTTAATTGTTGTTGAACGATGCATGGTGCTTCATAACTCAAGGGCTTGTAGGTGGGCAATAAGGATGCCATCGGTAATGACCACATGGACTTGGCGGTCTAATAAACGGAGGTGGCGGCTTAAAGAATGGAGGTGGTGGCTTAAAAAATGGAGGTGGTGGCTTAAAGAATGGAGGTGGCGGCTTAAAGAATGGAGGTGGTGGGCTCAAGAGCGGAGGAGGCGGACTCAAGGGCGGAGCTGGTGGCCTTCGGTATGGCGGCCGGGGATAACATCTAAAACCAATACAAATACCTGAGATATAAGATAAAGTTATCAGAATATATATGACCAGATTGAAGAAAGTAACTACGTAGTATTGAAAATGGGAACTAGAGTTGCATATATTGAAACTTTCTAAAAGTGAAATAGCTTATAAGTTATAACTACTTAGTAGTATTTGGTTAAAATTTATTAGAAACACTCTAGGTTTTGCACTCTAGCTTTTAGAGGTGAATAAATGATTATCTTTGGGCCTTTCAAAAAAAGAAAGCTCATTTCAGTAAATTTAAAATAATTTTGCTTTATTCATTCTAGACCAACTATATGAAGCAAGCTTATATTTAAAATAATTTTCAACATAAATGAGCAACTGCTAGTATGTAATATCTTACTCAATGAATATCTTTCTGTAAAAAAAATTCAAAAGTTTGGCTTAATAAGTATGTTGCAAAATAAATTAAAACACAACTATCCACTAGAAACTAGAATGTTATATACTCACGATCTGCATTTGAAGAAGGAATGAAAAATGTGGAACCCAAGAGAAGGAAGACAATCAAAATTGCCTTCATTTCAAGAGTTGATAGTTGACAGTGTTAATCTTTTCTGACCTCGTCTTATTTATAGACCATCCAAGTGTGAGGATGTATAATGGACCATTGAGCTAACGGGAACAGTTCGGTTTAATTGAATAAAATTGATTTGGGTTTTCAGGTTGTTATTGTGGGGTGGGCTGGGGCAGTGGCTGATGTGGCTGGTTGGTGGCATTGGGTCGCTGGTATGGGTGTCAGTGAGTGTGGGAGAAAATATAAAAACAAAAATATAAGATTATTTTTATAAGATGTATTATAAAATAGAGAGTAGGATGTGAAATGTATTGTAAAAATAGTTAGCTAAAGTAAAAATAATAATTTTATTTTAAAGAGGCAAAATAAAGAATTTAAACAAAATGGGATAGGAACTATATTTAAACTCTGAAATTGCATATGCAAGGTCATTCTCGAGCTATACGTTTGTCTATTGATTTTTTTTTTTTTTTAATTATCATGAATTACCTCTCTTTATTTGATGTATCCATGGCATAATTTCAAAAAATATAAGAGTTATATTATCAAAATACATGTGCATCACTCGGAAGTTCTTCCGAAAATCAACTAAAGTAAAAAGAAAAATAGAAAGGGATAAATTAATTACTTTTACGGAAAAATAACATGAACATCCAAATAATATATATATATATATATATATATATATATATAATTTTGTTATAAACAATTTTATTGCAAATATATCACATTTGTCCATGTATCTATGTTGACCCAAGTTAATGTGAAAATGATACACGACAGTGACACTGAGCAATGGCTCATTCAATTGTACGTGTTTAACCAAACAATTTGCTATCTAATGAAAACCCATATTGGCTTTCCAAATCACGGAGGGCACTACGTGATCCGGAAGAAGGGTTCAAAGATAATACTTGATTAGGTTCCACCGAAATAATATATATATATATATATATATGTATATATAACAATTTTATTGCAAATATATCACATTTGTCCATGTATCTATGTTGACCCAAGTTAATGTGAAAATGATACACGACAGTGACACTGAGCAATGGCTCATTCAATTGTACGTGTTTAACCAAACAATTTGCTATCTAATGAAAACCCATATTGGCTTTCCAAATCACGGAGGGCACTACGTGATCCGGAAGAAGGGTTCAAAGATAATACTTGATTAGGTTCCACCGAAATAATATATATATAATTTATATATATATAATATATATATATATATAATATATATATATATATATATATTTTATAATTTTGTTATAAACAATTTTATTGCAAATATATCACATTTGTCCATGTATCTATGTTGACCCAAGTTAATGTGAAAATGATACACGACAGTGACACTGAGCAATGGCTCATTCAATTGTACGTGTTTAACCAAACAATTTGCTATCTAATGAAAACCCATATTGGCTTTCCAAATCACGGAGGGCACTACGTGATCCGGAAGAAGGGTTCAAAGATAATACTTGATTAGGTTCGATCGAAATAATATATATATCTTTATATATATATAATTTTGTTATAAACAATTTTATTGCAAATATATCACATTTGTCCATGTATCTATGTTGACCCAAGTTAATGTGAAAATGATACACGACAGTGACACTGAGCAATGGCTCATTCAATTGTACGTGTTTAACCAAACAATTTGCTATCTAATGAAAACCCATATTGGCTTTCCAAATCACAGAGGGCACTACGTGATCCGGAAGAAGGGTTCAAAGATAATACTTGATTAGGTTCCACCGAAATAATATATATATATATATATATATATATATATAATTTTGTTATAAACAATTTTATTGCAAATATATCACATTTGTCCATGTATCTATGTTGACCCAAGTTAATGTGAAAATGATACACGACAGTGACACTGAGCAATGGCTCATTCAATTGTACGTGTTTAACCAAACAATTTGCTATCTAATGAAAACCCATATTGGCTTTCCAAATCACGGAGGGCACTACGTGATCCCGAAGAAGGGTTCAAAGATAATACTTGATTAGGTTCCACCGAAATAATATATATTTATATATATATTATATATATATATATATATATTAACATTAATATATATATTTATATATATATATATATATATATATATATATATATATATATAATTTTGTTATAAACAATTTTATTGCAAATATATCACATTTGTCCATGTATCTATGTTGACCCAAGTTAATGTGAAAATGATACACGACAATGACACTGAGCAATGGCTCATTCAATTGTACGTGTTTAACCAAACAATTTGCTATCTAATGAAAACCCATATTGGCTTTCCAAATCACGGAGGGCACTACGTGATCCGGAAGAAGGGTTCAAAGATAATACTTGATTAGGTTCCACCGAAATAATATATATATAATATATATATATATATATCTATATATATATATATATATATATATATATATATATATATAATTTTGTTATAAACAATTTTATTGCAAATATATCACATTTGTCCATGTATCTATGTTGACCCAAGTTAATGTGAAAATGATACACGACAGTGACACTGAGCAATGGCTCATTCAATTGTACGTGTTTAACCAAACAATTTGCTATCTAATGAAAACCCATATTGGCTTTCCAAATCACGGAGGGCACTACGTGATCCGGAAGAAGGGTTCAAAGATAATACTTGATTAGGTTCGATCGAAATAATATATATATCTTTATATATATATAATTTTGTTATAAACAATTTTATTGCAAATATATCACATTTGTCCATGTATCTATGTTGACCCAAGTTAATGTGAAAATGATACACGACAGTGACACTGAGCAATGGCTCATTCAATTGTACGTGTTTAACCAAACAATTTGCTATCTAATGATTATAAAGCACCATAATCGAGATTATATTGTTTTTAATGTAATTTAAGCTAAGTTAAAAAGGACAATGTAGCCTTGATTTTTTGGACTTTATGTTATTTTTTTAATATTTAATAATAAGTGGGCAACCAAATTGGGACGGGCTTGGGCAACCCAAATCTCGAACCTGATAACACTAATACCAACATGAAATTAATGGTGTGATGCGTGTAGAATAACATGTAAGGAATAATATGATGTGAGAGAGAGAGAGAGAGAGAGAGAGAGAGAGAGAGAGAGAGAGAGAGAGAGTACAAGGGTTACGTGCATGGTTCATCCTGACGGTTCACAAAGGAAGACCCTAAATGGCTACTTCTTTACTATAGAACAATATGTATTATAATGGGTTCTTAGCAGGGTATTTATAAGAGACCAACCCTAGACAAACCATACATATATATATTAGGATTAATAGACTTGTAATACAAGTAATTTGCTTAGCTTGCACACCAAATACTGGACTTGGGCCTTGAGCAAGAATAAGTCTTGATATTCTTTAACACCTATAAACTTATATTAAAGCAACATGATTGTTCACTTGAACTCTATTTGGGTAGCAGGGTATTTATAGGAGACCAATCCTAGACAAACCATACATAGATTAGGATTAATAGACTTGTAATACAAGTAATTTGCTTAGCTTGCACACCAAATACTGGACTTAGGCCTTGACTAGGAATAAGTCTTGATATGCTTTACCACCTATAAACTTATCTTAAAGCAAAATGATTGTTCACTTGAACTCTATTTGAGTAGCCTAGTGTGGTAGGACGAGTCGTAATATGCACTTAAGGGAGTATAAGTTACGAGTTCTACACTACATGATAATGGATCTCTTTGGGATCACCCACAGGGCTATTGGGTCTGGTAATTACGTGGTACCTATGAAGTTAGTCGGGACAAAGTTTCTGATATTCATGTATAATAATTAAAAAAGAAAAGAAAAGAAAAGAAAGAATCAAGTGTGGGATCAATTTATGAAAGAGAAAAAGGGGTTCCATTATTACTATCAAAATATTCGGCCCGGCTAATGGCCTATTTCTTCTTTTTTTATTTTTATTTATTTTATTTTATTTTTTTTAACATGATAATGGTCTACTTTTCCCATAATGCAAAGAGATTGATAACTTCAAAAAGCAAGTGGGATCAATTCCTGAAAGCGAAAAAGGGTTCCATGATTACTATCTAAATAATGCAATGGTTAGAGTTGTCTTTTTTCTTTTTCCTTTTTTATATGATTCTGGGTGTTCGGGTCAGTTTGCGCGTATTTCGACTTGTCTTAGGGGGACACATAACACCTACTAGTCATGTATACCATGATAGTCGCAAAGTTTTGTCTTGTGTAGGTGGTCCTGAGCTGACTTGAACTAGTGATCATTGGAGAGCACATTTAGGACTGGACCTGTTGAACTACCCCTTAGGGTTGTATGGCATGCTTGTAATTTATTTGTTTTTTTTTTTTTTTTTTTTGTGTAATTCCACTTGGAAAAGTCTATATCTAAATTAGGTGTATGGAAAAGAATTAACGAGATCAATGCATTTTTAGTTGACCTGGAGTCTTCACCAAGTCCAAAAGCAATGACCTTAACATTTGGGCATCACATTTCTGTCTACTTTAATCTTCACGAAAAGAAGAATCAAAACCTGTTGTTTTCACCGAGAAAATGATCATTTGCACTTAAATCTCATGATCACTCATTAAGATATTGAATTTTACCGTAAGTCAAATATGGAATTTTGTATAGATGTATTTCGCCCTTTGGTCATATTTTGCTAAAACATTGATTAATTTATTCCAAAAGGTTCAAAATGACGTCGTCTTCGTTGAAACTTTGCTGAGAATGAGAGAAAAGTAAATGGAGTGGAAATTAGGACCCAAAATTACCGATTTCTTCTTTGTTAACGATTGCATGTAATTTTGTCAGTGTACTTTAGAATACAACATATTGTATCAGTCTATGAAAATGCCTTGGGACAAAAATTAACTGTAAAAATATTTCCCTTTTCTTCAATAGAAATATAATGTATATATAAGAGGCAATCAAGGTACATTTGGAAGTCCCACTGATAAAACAACATGAAGAATATCCACGGCCGGCTCAAGGCATTTTAGGGTCTAAGTCGGAAATTTTAAGTGAGACTTTATTGATGAACAATTTTTCATATTTTAAATGAAGCCATAATTTTAAGTATAAGTGCATGTAGGAGATTCAGAATTCATATGAAAAAAAATTGATCAGTCTCAAATAAAAAGTAGGGATAATAATTACAGAGAACCCACCATGTTAATCGATATTTACAAAGCTAAAAATATGACCCAATTTTCACAAAACTAAGTTAATCGATTTTCAAAATTCCAATTTAACTCAAATCATGGCCCATACTAATTTTCTTCACATTGACTGTTAAAAATCAATCATGAAACACATAACAGGGTCTCAAATTAATGTTCTGATGGCTTTGGTTTAAATTATTCTTAAATCTTTTTAATATTGTTGTCTAAACTCACAAATTTTAAAATCTAAAAGACAAACTATAAGGAACCCAATAAATTTTTGCCTAAAATCATTAACTTCCTCGCTCAACATCATGTCTCTACCTAAAAAGCATTCCTTTAAAATAGTTTTTAAAAATAATATTCCTAAATTAGGCTTCTATAAGTCAAAGTCATCACCTGGGCATCTAATAGAGGAAATTAGTAAACTTCAACAAAAGTAAATACCTAAAAATTTCCAAACATTAATAAAAACTTTCTCGAAATTATAAGTCATATATATGTATATGTTAATCTAATGTACCCCAATATTTTGTGTCAAAAAGCTTCTCCTAGATGATGTTACAAAGGATTCAATCTAACGTACATAGATTGCATTCTGCAGGGAATCAGTGCAAATTAGGTTTGCTTAATTAGACACCTAAGACGACAAACAAATATAAACAAACAAAATACAAAAATAAAGTCAATTTGTCTTTGGGTATGTTATTCGCTACAATAAAAGTTGAATTTTAAGTATAGGTGCGTAGGTACGGGGGAGAACATCAAAATCTGTGAACAACCTCTACACTTGTTCACAGATTTCTCAAAACCAAATATTTCCTTCACAACTCTTTTCTAGAAGCAACCATGTCTGGTAATGCTTCTTTTATTTGACGGAGCATTTGTGAATCCATTGATGTTCTCAAAATGGGTTGAGGTGGCGTGTAGGTACGGGGGAGAACATCAAAATCTGAAAAGATAAGTGGTTACCGTTTCCTAGTACATTCCAAGTTATTAGTCCCATTAATACTCTTGGAGAGGAGGCTACGGTGGATGTGCTTATTAATAGGGACACCACAGTGGGATGCAGATCTCCTCACGAGAGATGCCGAGATAATCCAAACTATCCCAATCAGCGGATGACAGCCAAGGGATTTGCTAAGATGGGCCGGACTAAAAGAGGCGTGTTCAGTGTTCACTGTGAAGAGTGCATATCATATGCTTCTAGGCTTCTAGCAAACCAGTTCCAAGGGCAGGCGTCTTCTTCCTCAATGATGGGGACTAAGAAACGATTTTGGAATTCAATTTGGTCTGCATTTGTGCCATCGAAAGTGAGAGTATTTGTTTGGAATGCATTTAAAGATATTTAGTTAAACTATTGTTTTCATCCCTAAACTTTGCATGAAGTTCGTTTTTCGTCCTTAAACTTAAAAAAAATTTGTTTTTGCACATGAATTTCGTCATTTAAAAAAAAAAATATTCAGGGATGAAAAACGAACTTCATGGTTTAGGGACGAAAACAAAACAAAGCCAAGATATTTTACCAACTCAAACAAAACTTTTTGATAAAGGTATATCTCACACCTTCTCGTGCTTATGGTGTCGAGATGTAGTTGAAACTGTCGACCACCTTCTGTGGAGATGTGATTTTGCGCAGCGCATAAGGAAGGACTGTCCTGTTGGTTTACCCGTGAGCTATAGTCCCCAGATGAGCTTCAAAGGCTTTCTCGCAAGCTGTTTTGTAATTGATCTCTCTTCTCTTGCAATGGAGGTAGCCTTCACTAAAGAATGGGCAATGTGGAAGGCGAAAAATGACTTGATGTGGGAGGAGAAAGTCTCAACGGTCTCTGACATCTGCCAACAGGCTACGAGTTTAGCCTTGGATTTTTTGGAAACCGACACAATGATTAAGGAAGAACCATCAACAAATGATGATACAGAGGAAAAAAATGGAGACCACTAGGGAGTGCAAATCATAGGTTGAACATTGCTTGGCGGTTTGGACAAGACCCAAATTTGCGCGGTTTGGGTGTACTGATTCATGATTCGAACAGGCTCGTTGCATCAACTTTGTGTTCAAAAGTTAGGCGGGAAGGAGATGCCCCCCAAATCCATGCACGAGTAGTTTTGCGAGCCCTTCAATTCGCATACGTCATAGAGGCTCCGTCTAGAGGTTGATGTGGGCTGCCAAGAACTCAGGGGTCTGCTAAATAAGGGTGCTCCATGTTTAGCACCAGCTGGGGTTTTGATTGATGAGATTTATAGTTGGTATTCGTATTTTTATTCTTTGAGTTTTTCATTTATCCGAACAAATTGTAGCAAGGCTACTATGCCTCGGCTACATAGGCTTTGTTCTCATCTTCTAATCAGGTGTGGTTAGATGACCATCTTGATTCCATTATATCTTTTCTACAGTCTGATTCTATGCAATAAAAAATCTGTTATAGTTCTAAAAAAAAAAAAAAAACAATTTCTATATCATCTTTTCAAAGGAAAATTATTTAGTAATCCTAGAATACAGATAAAAGCATACTTCTCCTCTCAAAGAGTGGTAGGTCTCACCATGAATTTAATTAGTAGGACCTACCATTCATGTGAGTGGAGGGAGTACACATTTATTTGTACTCTGACACTACTGAATAGTCACTCATTTTCAAGTTGCAGAATAAAATTAATAATTAAAAAAAAAAAAACAACTAGATTGATGAATTGTTGATTAAATATTATTCTTTATTGAATGAGTTCAATGCACATGACACAGTTATCTGTCTTCAGTATTTGCTTTATTATTTTCGTTTGGCTAAATTACACATTACACCCTTTATTTTTTGTCAAAGTTCAATTGAGTCCTCTAAGTTTTGATCGTTTCAATTTAGCTCTCTAAGGTTACATTCTGTTTTAATTGACCATTTTCCGTTAATTTTTGTTAGCACCATTGTTTTTAATTTAAAATTGAATTTCTGAATTTTAAATTAAACATTAAAACCCAAAAAGTAAGCCTGGTTAAACCAATACCCAACCCGATTTTAAATCACACACTCACAATAAAACATTTTGATATCCCCAAATTCATTCTAAAATACCTGATTCCCAAAACTTAAACATCAGTATTAGATTGAGATTTGCGGCAAGAAATTTCTTGTTATAGAAGTTCAATACATGAATGGTTAGTGACAGTGGTTTAATGCAAGAGTTCAAAAAAGAAGGAAATGTGCAAAAGGAAAAGTAGTAGTTACTTTCATTTTTGCGTCATTATTCTTGTTTGGTTAAATGACATATTATAAGTACTTTTTGTTAAGGAATCCCACATTGGAATGGTTGTTTAGTATTCTTTTATAAATAGGACTTCTCTAAACAAATTGTAATCATCCTAAACATTGCATACACAGAGACTAATAAAGATGTAGCCTATTAGGCTTCAACTTGTGGAGGTAGACTCACATAGTTGAACCACGTGAAAACCTAACCTCCACTCTCTACATCTCTTCTTCCATTTTATATGTTATGTTAATCACCATTTTATATTTCCATTAGATTTAGGTTTTCTATATGGTATAATAGCCCCAAAGCTCTCATGAGCCAATCTCGATCCTTCCGCTTCCGTCACTAAAAAATCCAACCTTTCTTTTCCTTCCACAACTAAAAAAATATAAAAAAAAAAAACTCATCCAAAAGGTTCATTATCACAGATCTCATATTTTCCCAAAACTGATCACACATATCAGTTGAGCACCAAGAGATCGATATAACGCCATTTTTCCGAACAGAAACTGATCCTGCGCCCTCCTACATGCGCGTCCTAAAGCTACGAGATCTCCTCCACCGGCTGCATGCGCTGCCGCAACACCGAGACTTAGATCTATTGCTTCCAGTCATCGGTTAAAGCAGAAAATACTAGTAATCGAAAGGTCGTTCATCAATCTACACAAGGGTGCAAAAATCATGCTGAATCGACGCCTCACTCTTCACATGCACCGGTAGAATCTCCAAATGCTAGATCCACATGCAGCAGCCCTCTCACGCCTCGATGCGCACCGTATCAATCTCTGCCCCTATCACGTCAATCCTAATGACGTCATCATGATGACATCATCGTGTCTAACCTGTAGCTCGCCTAACCTGTTTGACCGGATCCAATCCGTTTGAATTTAAAAAAAAAAAAAAAAATCCAAAATTTCAAATTCCAAGCTACTGAGCCAATGAGCAGCGATCCATGCTATTAAGCCATGATCCGGCCAAGTCAAGCCGAGATACAAGTCATCAAGCCAAATTCTGAGCTATCGAGCCTCTGAGCCTAGATCCGAGCCATCGAGCTGAGATACGAGCCAAGTCGAGTTAAGTCGAGTTTTTTGTGCTTTCTTTTGTTACCAAATTCAAAGGTTTCATTAAAATTACACCTTGAGTTTGAGGGAGAATGCTAAGGAATTCCACATTGATTAGAGATTAGAATCGTTGTTTAGTATTCTCCTATAAATACGACTTCTCTAAACACATTGTAATCATCCAAAACTTTGTATACAGAGAGATTAATAAAGATGTAGTCTATTAGGCTTCATCCCGTGGATGTAGGCTCACATAGTCGAATCACGTGAAACCCTAGCCTCCACTCTCTATATCTCTTATTCCATTTTATATTTTATGTTAATGACCATTTTCTATTTCCATTAGATTTAAGTTTTCTACATAAGGTGATAACAATACTAGTTAATTTTGTACGGACCTAGTGGCCAAATTTGCCAAAAATGCTTCTTCTTTTTTTTTTTTTTTAATTTTTTCAACCAAACATACATTTATGGATGTTAATTTGATATTTGGAATATTTGAAAATCATCTTTTGAATTTTTTTTTTTTTAGTGAAAATGTCGTCTTTTGAAAAGACGATATTCATACGTCTTAAATTTGGATGTATTTCAAAAATTTTAAAATTTTATTGAAATTCGACTTTTGAAAAGAAGACAATTTGCATTTTTGTAAACATAAAAAATAGATAAATAAAAATTAGTGCAAGTCGCCTTTTGTAAAAACGACATTTGCAATTTTTTTTTTTTTTTAAATTACTGAATTTTTTCGAAAAGACGACATTCAATTGATTCAGCACCCAAATATGTATTTTCAAAGACGATTTTCACAAAAAAAACATTTTTTCAAAAGACGATTTTCAATGTTAGATTTCAAATTAACATCCATAGAGGCATGTTTGGCTGAAAAACTATAAAACAAGTATTAATTTTTTGGCAAATTTGACCCGGACCCAGGCTTAATCTAGTTCTTTTTTATTAAAAATTAAAAAGTACTTATGTGTTTTTATACCAAATGACAAATTTGAATGTAATAATTGAATATTTATTTTACAATTTTATGTTACCTGAGAATATTATATATAATATTCATATTAAATCTTATATATAAATTTCTTCTTATTGTGAAATGCTTGTATCTTATTAGTATATTATACATATACAAATTGATATATGGTTTTGTACAACAACCAAAAAAATAATTAAGAATATGTATATCTTTTTTAATGTAAAATATGTAATACAATATGCATCAATTCAAATGATAATCTTATATGGACACAATTTGGCTATAATCAGTTTGTAGCTGTCTTGCTACAACCTATTACGTGGTAATTTGTAAAATCATACTTGTATACTTTTAATCGCATTGCCTATGTGTCATGTGACTTATTTAAATAATATTTTCAATTGCCGCATAAAAGATTTACTTTTAATGTCAACTTTTAATATTGACATAAAGATTTTAGGTCACATGGTTTACTAAGTCACTATGCAACAACTAGCAACTATTTGGTTAACACAAACGGTTTTTGCGGCAACTTTTAATTTTTAGCATCAATAAAAGTTGACGCTAAAAGTCATTTTTCTTATAATGCATAATATTAAAAATAGTTGATTTCCTAATGATCTATTAAATTTGAATTCAACAATAATATTACTATCAGCATTTTATGGATTATTATTTCATAAAATCCAATTTTAATCATAAATTTTGACAATTTTAGTATAGATGTAAATATTATATTTAAGAAAAACTGGCAAATTACAGCACCGCCTATAACGCCCCAAATTTTTAACATAATTAGTATTGTTCAATCGGTTAAGTTCAACACATAGTTAAAATTTAATTTAGAAGATTGTATAAATAGGCCCAATAGTAGGCTAAATTGGATTGGATATTAAAGAAAATAATTTAAATAAGAGTTATTTATTTTGGAGGGGTTAATTAGACAATAAGTATATTAAATAAGGTTATTATAGTAAATTGGCCTAAACCCTAGCTAAGGTTGCCGTGTACATATATATATACATCTTCCCCTCTTTATTTTGTGTCCACACGTAAAACAGCTCTCCCTTCCATTAGAATTATATTGCTTCTCTAGATTATAGTTCCCAGGCGCACTAGTTCACAGCAGTAGGTTCTATACTTTGAGGCATCAAGTCATATAGCAATTGAAGGTAAGTCTCTGTATATTAAGGTATATACATATGAATCAGTGAAACATAAGTATATAATGGAAAGGGAATCTGTATAAATATTTTCTTTAATCACATTGACTCATTCCTACAATCCTAAGGTGATGGAAATATTCATATGAATATGGGGGCTATTAACAGCACATTCAACGTAGGAACATGCAGTATATTAGAATGTATATAAGTATGATTCTAGGGTAATGAGGTAGTAATATTTGGGAAGCAGTGTTATTATATTTGAATGTATATATATGTTAGTATATATAATATATATATATAGTTACCGTGAATCCATGTATATAATAACAAAGATTTCACAATGTCAACAGTAAATCAGATACGGAATAATTTCATTTGGGTTTTATAAGAGGTTGAAGTATTAGGCTTGTTTTGAATTGTAGGTTGATACAATAATTATATGGATTCCGTTTGGTGGCTAACGTAAGGTATATATATTAGTTTGGTTATGGATAAATAATGGTAGTGTGGGTGGTTAAATATTAAAGGAGTTTTGATGGAATTTAAAACAATATTTAGGCACTGCCATGTTATAGTTTTAGGTACTGTTATGTTATATTTTTAGGGCTGCTTTAATGAGTTTAAATAGTTTAGCAGAAAATTGAGAATTTGATTAATTAGGTATCAATATTAAATCCTTATATGTTCCTTAGAGTTTTATCTTCGCTTAGATTGATAGTTAAGTATTGCACCTATCCTTATTGGGTCATCTAATCTTTCTTAGGTTCTAGTTGATATCGCCCTAGACATTGGAGGCAAAACTTGGCCTTGGCTATTCAAGGTAAGTGGACTTCAGATCATGACATCTCTCAATATATATATATATATATATATAGATTTCAAAGAGTGAAACTATAATTTTAAATTATTGTTAGTTCCTTATACTGATTATTGTATTATGTAAATTGTATTTATGAAGTCTTTAAGAGAAGTAAAAATGTTTTCAAATGGTCAGCTAGACTGTCTGCAACCTATGCCAACACAGGGTTAAGTGTTGGCCTTCGGCCGAGGTATCGTATATTGTGGTGTGGTGTATTGTATTGTTGCTCTTCGGGGCCATTGTATTGTTATCGTTGCTCATGGGCTATTGTTATTGTTTACCTCTTTGAGGATATTGTTTCCCATGGGACTCACCCACTGATTGTTTAGCAGCATAAGTCTTGTCTGGCTAATGTTTTTAATACAGTAATTTTACTGTTTATCGTTCGTTACAGATTGAATTGTGGAAAACAATCTTATGATTAAGTATATCGTTCTTATATATTGCTTATTGAATTTGACAAAGTTTTATAAGAATAGTTATCTATTTCTAGAAACTATGCAATTTTCAGTGTACTGTCTATATACTGAATAATCATTCATTCTGTTGGTTAATGTTTTGTAAAGCAAATATATTATTTAAGCTATACGTATTTTTATTTGAGAATGTCATGTGATGTGGTCTCTTATTGAGCAATCAAGCTCACCCCCTTCCCTTCCCCACTTTTCAGATTAGTGCAGTGGACTCTTTGAATCTGACTAGTTGGTGACTATTGGAGCTGTGAAGTGAAGACTACATTATATTAGAGAAAAATGTTAGTAGATTGGTTTTATTGTTCTAAAGTTTATTAAGGATTGTAAACTCGTTAATTCACGACGTTCAGGATATAGTTTAAGGTTTATTTATTGTGTTTCAAGATGAGATATTTTTATCAGGAGAATTATGGTTTTTGGAGTATTAGAATGACATTTTTGATTGATTATATTATGGATATCTAGTTTTGCTCTGCTCCATTCTTGGTTGCTAGTTTTCTCTACGTTACAGGTTTAAATCTCTTGTTCTATTACTACTAAGCTAAGCTTAGTGTTAAGTATGACAAGTCATGTACCCAAAATTTTGGTTTGGGTTCGGGTCGTGACACCTCCCTTGAGGTTTTACAAAATGATAGTCTGCCTCCTTATATTTGTTAGGAAATGACACTCTGCCTCTCCTAAATTTAGTTACAAAATGACACTTTGGCCCTTGTTTTTTAAAAAGATAAGGAGATAAAGTATCATCTTTTAAATAGGAGGGACAAAGTATTATTCGGCAAAACCTCCTTGCACTAAGAAAAATGATAATACTTGTGAATAAAAAGCGTGACAGAATGATTTCACTTAGTGGAGTTATCTACCTTGTATACATCTCACATTTATAAGGTTCTTTACACCAAAAGTCATTATACATTTTTCTTTTCAGATCTAGATATAGTTTATATGATTTTTTTTTGGTCATGTGATGCCCCAAATTCTAATAAGTATGTGTGTGTGTTGAGTCCCACATCGGATATATACTGGGTCGAACTGGGCTTTATTAACAATTGCAAGGAGTTCTAATTATAACTTGACTAGTCCTTTTAAAGTATAAGCGCAGATGTGGCTAACGCTTTCTTTGTATTTGTTACAAATAGTATCAGAGTCAACCCAGTAATGCCGTGTGGGATCGGATATATGGGCCCTAAAATATGGAGTTGGCGGCTTAAAATATGGAGTTCGCAGTGGATAGGTCTTTCCTAGCGGCTGCAAAGGCGGAGCTGGTGGCATAATGAGTGGAGTTGGCGGAAGCACAGGCAGAGGTTGGTGGCAGCACAGGCGGAGGTGGCCGCTTCAATGGCAGATTTGGTCGCTGCCGGCGGTAGGGCGGATCCCTGGAACATCCTTGACCATATGGAGGATTAATACAACTACCTAAGATATGAGATGAAAGTTATAAGATTATGACCAATTGAAGAAGTTAACAAGGAAAACATGGACCAGAAAAATGGGAACTAGATTTCCATATATTGAAAATCTCAAAAAGTGAAAGTAGCTGATAGCTTTTGGAGGTGAATAAATCATTATCTTTTAGGCTTTTAGAAACAAGAAATCTAAGTACAATAAAATAAAATAAAAATAAAAATAAAAACTTTATTATTCATTCTAGACCAACTACATGAAACAAGCTTAATTATATGTAAATTATTTTTCAACGTAAATGAGCAACTGTTAGTATGTAATAGCTTACTCAATGAACTGCTAGTTTAATAATTATGCAGCAAAATAAATCAAAACACAACTATCTACTAGAAACTAGTGCTCTCACCCCCAGGTGGGAAATATTTAATTGCATTTGCAGAAGGAATGAAAAATGTGGAAGCCAAGAGAAGGCAAACAATCATAATGGCCTTCATATCAAGAGTTATTACTTGATAGTGGTTAATTAATCTTCTCTACCCTCACCTTATTTATAGACCATCCTGAAAAGAATCTGAAGATCTTTGTATTACAGTAATGGAGGCAAGAAAAAGAGAGAGAGAGAGAGTGATTAGAGAATGCTAGAATGAGTGAAAACCTCCTTGATTAATCTCTGGTTTAACACTGTGTATATATACACTGTAATGAACTAAAACTGAATTAACAAACTTAACAACTTGTAACAGAATTAAGCTTAACAACTTGTAACAGATTAGGCTTAACTAACTTAAGAACACGTGATAAGCATGTGGACAGATAATCAGACTTATCAAGTCTGTACAGAAGCTACATGCCGTTTACCAATAACAGAGTTAAACTACAGTAGCTTAGTGTCATCTTCTTCATTCCCCCTCAATCGAATGGTGTTTCAGAGAAACCGTGAGATTGCGACAGAGATCAATGAAACGATGAGTGGAAAGACTTTTGGTGAAGATATTTGCCAATTGATCAGTAGTTGAAACAAATTTAACCACCAAATCCTTGCGAAGAACACGTTCTCGAATGAAGTGAAAATCAACTTCAATGTGCTTCGTTCGAGCATGAAACACGGGGTTAGAGGCAATAGCAAGAGCAGAAACATTGTCGCACCACAGAATTGGAGCTTGAGACAAATAAATGCCAAGATCTTTGAGTAAGGTGCGAATCCAACACACCTCGGCGGAAGCAGTAATGGGATTAGAACCAAGGAAATAAACAACACACCACAGAATTCTGACTTAGTAGAGGATCGAGACACGGTAGGTTGCTTCTTGGCTGACCATGTAATGGGATTAGAACCAAGGTAAATAAGCAGACCTGAAGTGGAGCGACGGTCATCTGGGTCACCAGCCCAGTCTGCATCTGAGTATACTGATAAGGATAAAGAACCTGGAGTGAAGGCAATGCCATGATGCAGAGTACCTTTGATGTACCTCAAGATTCTCTTTGCTGCTGTAAGGTGAGTAGAGGTAGGAGTTGACATGTATTGGCAGACTTGGTGAACAGCAAATGAGATATCGGGTCTTGTGAAGGTGAGATAGTGTAGTGCACCAACTAGACTTCTATAGCCATGAGGATCAGATAAGATATCACCTTCATGAAGAGATAGTCTAGTATTGGGGCTGCAAGGAGTCTTGGCTGGTTTGGAGTCAACCATATGATGCTTGATCAGTAAGTCAGAAGCATACTTTGTTTGAGTGAGCAGAAGATTCTCAGGGGTTCGAGTCACTTGTATGCCAAGGAAATAGTGTAGAGTTCCTAAATCCTTGATATCAAATACTTGACTTAGTTGGAGAATCAAGTGATCTAGGAAGGATGTGGAGTTGCTGGTGAGCACTATATCATCCACATAGAGGAGCAAATAAGCTATAACTCCCTTGTGGTGGTAAATGAAGAGGGATGGGTCAGCTGTGGATGCAGTAAACCCCAAGTGAAGTAATTGAGTAGTAAAGCTGTCAAACCATGCTCTAGGGGGCTTGCTTAAGGCCATAGATGAACTTATGGAGTTTGCAGACATAATGAGACTTGGTAGTGTCAATATAGCCCTGAGGTTGTGCCATATAAACTTCCTCTTTGAGTGTTCCATGGAGGAAAGCATTTTTAACATCGAGTTGTCTTAGGGGCCAGTTTAGTGACACTGTCAATGAGAGTATGAGTCTTACAGTGGGAGGTTTAACCACAGGGCTGAAAGTTTCATCATAGTCCACTCCTTGTTGTTGATGGAAGCCTTTGGCCACAAGTCTGACTTTGAACCTTGCTATAGTACCATCAATATGTCTTTTTAGTTTGTATACCCATTTGCAACCCACTATGTTCTTGTGTGGAGGTGGTGGAACAAGGGACCAAGTGCCTTGTTTCTGTAGAGCATCAAACTCATCTTGCATTGCAATACACCATTGAGAGTGTTGAGCTGCAATTTTATAAGAAGATGGTTCTGTGACAGTGTAGTCCACTTGTGTAGCATAACCTAGTTTAGGTTTATGGATGCCACTTTTAGACTTGGTTTGCATAGGATGGTGAAATGTGTTTGTATTGACTGATATGAGATTAGGATAGTGTAATGAGGGCTCAGTTATATCTAGAGAGATAGCTGGGGTCTGTGAGGTAGCTGTGGCATCTAATACAGCTGTGGCATCTGACATAGGGACTGATTGGTACTGTTAGGTGGATTATATGAGGTAGATATGGAGTGTATGGGTAAATGGGATGTCAATAGTGGAGGTATGGGACTATTGGGTACAATGAGTGTATTGGGTATTGTGGTTGGACTGTTGGATAAAGGAGATGAATCATGTAAAGTGGTTGTATTGCCTAGAGAAGCAAGGCTGTGGGACTGAGAACAGCAGTGTAAGGTAATGAGTGTATTTAACCAAGACTCAGGTGAAAAGGTAGATGTTTGGGGAGATGATGAGGACTGGACAGAGGTAGTGAGGCCAGGGAATACTGTTTCATTGAACAAAACATGTCTAGAAGTATAGAATCTATGTGATGAAGGGTCAAAGCAAATATAACCTTTGGAATTAGATGGATAACCTACAAATATGTAAGGTACAGATTTAGGTTGAAGTTTGTGACTATTCTATGGGGTAAGTAAAGGAAAGCACTGACAACCAAAAGCCTTGAGGTGAGATATTGAAGGTTTTGAGTTGAATAAAAGTTCCCAAGGTGACTTATTGGACAGTATTGGTGTGGGCAATTTGTTGATGAGATGAGTTGCAGTGGACACTGCATATGACCAATAAGAAATGGGAAGGTTTGACTGGGAAATGAGAGCTAAGGCACATTGTATAATATGTCTATGCTTCCTTTCTGCCACACCATTTTGCTGTGGAGTGTGAGGACAGCTGAATTGGTGAACTATGCCATTATTGGCACAAAATGTATGAAATTCATTGGATGTGAATTCCCCCCCACAATCAGTACGAAAGGTTTGAATAGAGTGCTTGAATTGTGTTTTAACTAAGGCTGTGAACTGCTTGAAAATGGAAAATGTATCAGACTTGTGTTTAAGCAGGTAGACCCAAGTGAATTTGGTAAACTCATCAACCAAGACTAAATAAAAACGAAATGCATTGATTGAGACAGTAGGAGCTGGACCCCATAGATCAGCATTGACAAGTTGAAATGGAGTAGTCACTTTATTAATGGAGACTGGAAAGGGTAACTGGTGCATCTTGCCAGCAATGCAGTGTTTACAATGAGTTGGTACTGAATTGAAATCTAAAGAAGTACAAGGAGACAAAGAAGGAAGAATATTATGGAGAACCTTGGCACTAGGATGTCCTAGTCTTGAATGCCAGAGTTGCCATTTGAGATTAGAAGAAGCAAGACAGGCTGACTTGTTAACTGATGCAGATCTGCAGAATTGGGAAGAGTGGATGGGATAGACACCATCTTTACTCAAACCCTTGTAAAGGAGTCTCCCCGTAGGTAAATCCTGAATCAAGAGTTGTTTAGCATCAAAATGACAACTACAATTGTTATCCAAACAGAGTTTATGCGCTGACAAAAGATTAGAAGCAATTCTTGGAATATGTAGGACATTTCTAAGTTGGAATTGATGATATGGAGTATGTAATTGAGCATTACCTATGCTTTGGATTGGGAGACTCTGGCCATTACCTACAGTGACTTGATCAGATCCTTGGTAAGGTGTTGGGGTGTTGAGGTTGGAAACATTTGCTGTGATGTGATCAGATGCTGCTGTATCAGTGAGCCAAGTCTCAGAATTCTGAGTGTGTTGGAGGTTTGAGGCATTTGCCATTGCTGCAAGCTTTGTAGGCGGATTCTTTGCTTGATAGGCAAAGTCCATCCTATGATAGCAATCAATGGCATAATGGCCTGCCTTCCAGCAAATTTGGCATGTTGGTCTCTCAGGTCTGCCTTGAGATCCAAACTGAGATGGAGGCTGAGAATTGGAGGTGTGTGGCATCTGTGATGGAGTGGGATAAGAGCCAAAGGATCTTCCACCTCTGCCACGATTGGAGGAGTTTCTGCCTCCCCTGCCTTTGTTGTAGTCTTGATTACCATTGAAGCCTCCATTAAAACCAGTGTGAGGTTTTTGATTGTTGGTGACAAACATTGCAAGTGCAGAGTTTGAGAAAGGATCTGAGGCTTCAGTCATGGATTGTTCTTCAGTTTGTAGCAGAACTGAAAGTTTCTCAAAAGAGATGATATCATCTCTAGTCTTTATTGCTGAAGCAAAAGGAGCAAACTCTTTTGGTAATCCCTTGAGAATCATGTGTAGAAGTTCTTCATTATCAACATGAACTCCAACAGTAGAGAGTCTGTCTCTTGTACACTTTATTCTCTGAAGATAGGAACTGATTGACTCATTCCCTTTCTTGATTCCTTGTAGCTCTAATTTCAGATTGAGCACATTTGCTCGAGCTGTGCAAGTAAACTTTTCCTCCAACCTGTTCCAGACTTCTTGAGAAGTGGTTGATCCCACCACCATAGCCAATACAGGGGAAGAAAGTGTAGAATAGATCAAGGTCAGGAGTGCCTTGTCTTTCTTCTTCCATATTAGGAAGGCTAGGTTCACAGATTGAACACCAGCTTCATCGATGAGAAACTGCCTTGTTTGTTGTGTTGAACCATCAAGATGTTCAATCATGGAGTAAGCATCGAGGATAGCTGAGATCTGAAGTTTCCAGACCATATAGTTCACACTATCCAGCTTGATTGACATCAGATTTGACATATTGTTGAGCAATAACAATGGATTTGCCACAGGATCCATGATTGTGGGCTCTGATACCATGAAAGAATATGAAGATCTTTGTATTACAGTAATGGAGGCAAGAAAAAGAGAGAGAGAGAGAGTGATTAGAGAATGCTAGAATGAGTGAAAACCTCCTTGATTAATCTTTGGTTTAACATTGTGTATATATACACTGTAATGAACTAAAATTGAATTAACAAACTTAACAACTTGTAACAGAATTAAGCTTAACAACTTGAAACAGATTAGGCTTAACTAACTTAAGAACACGTGATAAGCATGTGGACAGATAATCAGACTTATCAAGTCTGTACAGAAGCTACATGCCGTTTACCAATAATAGAGTTAAACTACAGCAGCTTAGTGTCATCTTCTTCATCCAAGTGTGTGGGTGCGTAATGACCATTGAACTCACTACAACAAGACATTTTTATTTTATTTTTGTTAACTAAAAATCTACAACAAGTCTTGGCCCCCTCTTTAGACTTGGTCCCCCTTCTTCTTCTTCTTCTTTTTGTAGATCTTTGAAAAGTCTCTAAATTACGTGTTTGGAAAATAAATTACAGGATAACTGTCCATTTGTAGTCAACTTTGGAGTCTTCACTAAGTTCAATAGTACCATGACCTCTTTACAGGATAACAGTCCATTTGGGCATCACATTTTTGCCAACTTAGCAATGACCACTTTGCTAGGTAATTAAAGTATATTACATTATACATCGGCTTTTTAATGTTTGAAATTATACCAATACTTTTTCGAAAAAAGAAATATATATGTGTATATATAAAAACTAAAAAAATTCTAGATCTCCAATTCAGATAGCCTTAAGTTGGGTGGCTCCAAATTTTGCAATGTGTGTGCAAGGCATGGCAATGGATATATGATAGTATATATTCAGTCAACGTAAAATTTTACACATTTTATTGTTATGCCTGAAAACCAGAAGACACTCACAGTTACATCCCGTATTTGTATTGAAATGAGAGGAAATTTCAATGCAAGGCACCGGTGCTATGGGACTTTCCTCACTGAAGGAAAACAGAATGTATAGAAGAAACAGAGAATAGAGAGAGTAAGAGATAGAATTTAGAGAAGAAAGAAATAGTTTTTGCTTGATTAGTGAGAGGAAAGCTATGCCTCTATTTATACAGTGTGTAACTAATCTAGATAAGTTTCAATCTGTTGTTTAATTGATACAACAGATTCTATAACTACCTATAACAGATAGTAACTAACTTGTAACAGACAAAGATAAATAAAACCAATCCAAGAGAGTTCATGACTCTATCATCCCCCCTCAAACTGATGGTCAGTAGAGCAGACCAACAGTTTGGAACACAATCTATGGAACCGAGTAGAGGGAAGTGCTTTAATGAAGACAACTGCAAGCTGATCATCAGTAGATATGAATTGGAGGGCAAGGTCGCCACGAACTACTCTTTCACGTATAAAGTGATAGTCAACCTCAATGTGTTTTGTGCAACCATGAAATACTAGATTTGATGCTAAGGCAAGTGCACTGGTGTTATCACACCATATTAGAGGAGCAGAAGGTAAATACAAACCCAGATCACAGAGGACTTGACGAATCCAGGCAAGCTCAGCAGTACCAGTAGCAAGAGAACGATATTCTGCTTCAATGGATGAGTGAGAAACTGTGTGTTGTTTCTTTGCAAGCCAGGTAATTGGATTATTACCAAGAAACACAATAATGCTAGAAGTAGAGCGCCTATCACAAGGGTCCCCAGCCCAATCAGTATCTGTAGAAGCAGTGAGAGCAATTGGACTAGGTTGAAGCAAAATTCCTTTGCCAAGAGTGCCCTTTACATATCCCAAGTTGCGTTTTGTAGCAATAACGTGAGCAGAGGATGGTTTGTGCATAAACTGGCATACACGATTGACAGCAAAGGTGATATCAGGTCGAGTAAATGTAGCATATTGCAGAGCCCCAACAAGACTACGATAAGAAGTAGGATCAAAGAGAATATCAGTGTGGGTAGTAGACAGTATGGGAGTGGTTGCAATAGGTGTAGATGCAGCTTTACAATTAGTCATGTTGAACTTGTGAAGGAGATCTGTGTGGTACTTGCTTTGATGAACAAAAAATCCAGCTTTCTTATAATCAATTTGGAGTCCCAAAAAATAACAGTTGTTTAGTACTCTAAATCTCTCTCCCACTTACAAGAAGACCCAGAATGGTTTAATACAAACCCAATTCAATTGACACCCTATATTGTTTCAAAAACTATTATGGAAACTTAGAGTATTAATTTGTTATTTTTAAAAATTTGAGATTTTAATATGTTATAGTTTAAAAGAAGGGTTAAATACACAATTGGTCCCTAACGTTTACCCAAGTTACATGTTTGGTCCCTAATGTTTAAAACGAGAAAAAATGGTTTCTGGCGTTTCAAAATCATGCACCATTAGTCCTTCCAGTTGTCTCCATTAACTTTGTATATATGTGGCCAACTGAATGATGACATGACCAACTTTTAATTGAGGTGACATTTAATTTCATTTACTTGTAAGATTTGACATGACATACCCGATTAAAAATAAATAAAACTCACCCACCCGATTCATATTCAATAAAGAAACTCAAACCCGATTAAACCCTATGTTTGCTTCAGACCCAAACATCTCTCTCTCTCTCTCTCTGCACCATCCAAAAATAGATAATTCAAAATCAAACTCTGAATTACATCAAATAGAACACAAATTCTTCAAATAGTGTATGGTAATAGTGTAAAAATATAGAAAAAGAAATGGAATCAGACTACTAACCAAGACATGAATACGTCAAAAACAATGTAAGGTTTTCTTTTCCAATCTCTCCCAGACATGGCGTGTATATGCACATTCTTCAATAGAGACGATTGTCTCAAGATTTGGTGGTTACAATCATAATTTTTTATCGCTTTATTCGGAATTTACCGGACATTGCTATCTTCCATGCCAATTCCAACAACTTTATCGGCCCAATTAATCGAAACCTTAACTAGTTCCGTTATTTATATGAACTTGATTTGAGTAACAACAAGTTCCTTGGAGGTTTCCCATCGAATGTACTAGGTGCCACAAATTTAACCTTTGTGGACCTTCAGTTTAATTCTTATGTTGGAGCAATCCCACCTCAGGTATTCAACATTGACACAAAAGTGTTGTTCATAAACAACAATGGGTTCAATTTGAGAGGCGAGAGAGAGGTCAGGTGGCAGAGGAAGAAGAGAGAGAGGGAATATTAGGGTCTGAAGCAAACCTGGGGTTTAATCGGGTTTTTTTTTTTTAATTGAATCTGAATCGGGTGGGTGGGTTTTATTTATTTTTAATCATGTATGAAATGTCAAATCCTACATGTAAATGAAATTAAATGCCATCTCAATCAAAAATTGGCTACTTCATCAATCCGTTAGCCACGTATATACAAAGTTAACGGAGACAGACGGATTGACCAATGATACACAATTTTGAAATGATAGGGACCATTTCTACTCATTTTAAACGTTAGGGACTAAACAATATATTTAACCCTTAAAAAAATGACTCATCAAAGTAATAATTGTAAGATCTTTACTACTTAAAGATGGATTCACAAAAAGATTAAGTGGATTAACAATTATCTTTAAAAAAAGAGAGGTAACACTTAACAAAAACTAAATTAGTAAATTGACATATAAAAAAGGATAAAGAAAATTTTCAAATAAAAAATAATAATGATATAAAAATAAAATAAATATTATTTTAATTGATATTCAAATATGAAAAAAATGCTTCAATTAATTGTTCCAAGCCTCAATCGAGCCGGATCTGAACAAATTGATGTGTTATATTTTATTGTCAAGTCTAATATTTGGTATTTTATGGTTACATGATATAAAAATAAAATAAATATTATTTTAATTGATATTCAAATATGAAAAAAATGCTTCAATTTGTAACGGGAAAAAAATGTAGGTATCAAGAGTATTAAGGAAAGACCTTTCCTGGAGTGGTCCTGAAGATCACTTCTTGGAATCAAAGGGTGGTCCTGCACAGAATAGGTAAAGTGAGAAGGAAATTGTCCCCGGTGTTGGGGACTGATTACCCTCCGATGGTGAAGTCAGTCAAGTATGATTGCGAGTAATGGAAATGATAAAGCTTTTTCTTTCTCTGTGTGTGTGTATGCATACCTGGTTTTTGTTGATCATGCCCTTTTATAGGCTCTCCAATGACAGCTCACCTGCCAACTGAATCATTACTCTGTCTCCTAAGAAAGGGATAGTATCCCTTGATGGGACATGGAGGTGTCTGTCCGTCCTCGGTTGTGTGGGTTGCCCTGGTGCATTTATGATTTTATGTGCTTGTCACCACGTGGGACATTACTTGGCAGGTCACTTCGCCGTATCGCATTTAATGTTTGCAACCACCCACACGATGTGCATTAAATGTGGAGATTCGGTGTATCTGTTAACCGGAGTGGCACGTATCCTTTGACCGGAGCGGCACGTCTAGATGCTGTGGGTCCGCCTTGGAACAAATAATATCCGTGCATCTCTTCTCTGATAAATGTCGCTCAAGGTGCCTTTTGGTCTATTCGCAAATTTTACCCTCACAATAGCCCCTCAGTTTGTCCTTCATAGTGCAAAACTTGTGTGGGACAGACTGATTATCATTCGTGCTATTTACATCATGTCGTGCTTCAAAAATGGAAAATCTAGTGCGGGACGGACTGTTATCATCCGTGCCATTTCCCTCCTACCGTGCTGATGCTTTGGATTCGTGCGACCCCTCGTGTTCTGTGCTCTTGTTATGATGAGTCTGGAGCTCTGCGCGCCGTTTATCATGATGTCATGATTGTACTTTAACTGTCGCACCTCTATTGAGGTCATGATGGTCCTGATTTAATGTGGCTTCTCCCACACGTTTTTCCCCTTTCCGTTTATAAATACCTCATCTTCTTTTCTAGTACCTCTGTTTGCCTTTCATTCACACTAATCTTCGCGTACCCGATTCCTCCTTGTCTCATTCCTTCAACACTTTTTTGTCACCCGTACTCTCGCCTGTAAGTCTCCCTCCTCATATCTTCCTTGTTTTCTATTTCATTTTCTCGTTTCGGGGTTTAGGTTCTAGATAATGGGTAGGAAAAAGAACGAGGAAGACGGAGGCAAGCTGGGCCGCTACGTGAACACGCTTGAGGCCATGGCCGTGTTCTGTCATTTATATGAGATCCCGGATAATGTGGGACTCAGGTACGTGCATTGGTCCGATGCACTTCCTCCCTCCTCAGGGGAGCTTCTCATTCCAGTGGTGACGGTCGTCGAAGGGGGGGTTCGTTTTCCCATAGACCCCCTCTTGGCCGACTTCCTCAACTATTTCAGTTTGTCCCCCACCCAAGTAAATCCAAACATCTTTAGGATAGTGATGGGGACGGTGGAGTTGAATAGGAGATTAGGTCTAGAACTTAGTACTTATGATATAGTCCGGACCTACATCCTTCATCGTAATTTGAAAACTGAATCCTATTCACTCCGCCCTAGAGACATAAATTTCACATTGGTGAACGGCCTGCCGGACACCAATCGTGGTTTTGATGATGATTACTTGGTTGTGTCTGGAGAGTGGTTTTTGCCCGGACGCAAGTGCCCCACAAAAGATGGGGTTCCAGGTCCGTTTCTTATTGACATTACATTTAGTACGGACATGTGACGATTCGGCACTGACCTACTTATTCATTTTGTGCAGATTCAAGAAGAAGGAAGCCTCACAAAAACCTGGTAAAAATCAACAGCCTTCGCCAAGTCTGGGAGAGTGAGCTCTACACGGACGGTTACGCTCAGCCGCGTTCTTCTCCTCTACTGCTCTGTTACACGGCGCACACCCATTCTTATTTAGCTTGCAGGTTAGTGTCAGATCTCGAAGCTGCTCTAGCCAACCCGGCAAATAGACACTTTCCTGCAGTTGACATCCAAGACGTACTGGACGCTGAAGGACCGGATATGTCGGGGATTAATCTGAGAAATCTGCTTCCTACCCGGCGTGAGGAGGGCGCCTCAGAGAGCGTGCTGGCCTCCTCTCAACCGGCCCGCAAGAAGAGAGCTAGGGTGGAGAGCTCTGTCGGGCCGAGCCGACCAACGATCTCTACTCCCCCCAGTCCATCAGCCCCAAAGGCACATGAGATGGCCCAAAATGTCACGCAACTGGGGAACGTGATCCGGTTCGGCATGCTCCTTCGGTCCGGCGTTCAAGTATGGGGGGAGGGGTCCGTGCCATTGTGGACCCCCCGGATGGAGTACAGGGGAGAAGATGCGGTGACAGAGGCGGACTGCATTCTTCCCGTCAGTGATATGCGCAGTGGCTCGGTGGCCAGCGCCCTAAGTCAGGCGGTCCGTCTTCCTCTGGATATGGAAGAGTGGAAAAAGGCCACTGATGACGGTCTTATTAACAACTTGAGGAGGGGTCTCCTTATGGTAAGCAAATAAGGAACTTGATGTTATTTTTGTAAGTTTTCTTTCATTTTGGCTGACGATGTTGTCGTACTGCAGGGGGTGCAAGCTTCTTTAGAGCTTGAAGACCGGTTCCGGACCAACAAGGATCATCTTGCTCACGCCAACGTTCTGGCCACTAAGTATCAGGACGCTAAGAAGATGGCAACAGAGGCCAAGAAATTCGCTGATGCTGCCGATGCAAAGAGGGTAGAGGCTGAGGAGTCCCTCAACGCCACGCTGCACTCGCTCACGAAAGCCAAGGACAGAGTCTGGGCTCTAGAGTCCGAGATTGATCAGGCTAAGAAGACAGCTTATGAGGCCGGCAGCAATGACGCTCAAGCTGAAATGGGGACCAGCTTCCCGGGGTTTGCAATGAATTCTTTTCGGACGGATGGAAAAAAGTTGTGAGTTTTTTGACGTTCAGACAGACAGTTCTGCCCCCAGAGCCGCTCTCAGTGCCCTATCCTGGTGCCCGGCCTCCTCCCCCTCCTGAGTCTATCCTTGCCACTCCTCTTGAGATTCCGGTGACCCCTATCCCAGAAGTGGGCACGGACGTGGTGAACTTAGAGGATGAGGAGAACTCTGCTGGAGCGGCTGCTCCAGATGATGCCGGTCAACTCCCTGACGTTCCTGAAGGAGGAAACGCTACTCTTGTTGACGCCGGTCTTAATGACCCATAGTGTTTTTTGTTTCTTGTAGAAATGTAATATTTTAGAACTTTGCTTCCCTATCACTCTTATGAATGAGAAATTAGTATGACTTCGTCTGGGATCTTTCTGATTGAATGATGGAATGTACAATCTGTGCCGTTCTGAATAACTATAGTTATGATGCGTACTATTTCAAGCCGCTTTTATGGACAAATGATGCCCTAATAGACCATGTAGGTCACTTACGCATAAGGATAAATTAAGTATTCGGTATGACCAAGGTTTACTGCCGCTCTAGCATACTACGTAAAATATCATGCAAGAAAATAAAAGAAGTGCTTGGTATGGCCAAGCTTTATTGCTGTTCCAGCATACTATGTAAGGTGCTATACAAGGGAACAAATAAACAGTTTAGCACGGTATAATTTTATTGCCGTTCTTCCATACCATTAGAGGATTTATAGGTAGAACATAAACCACGTACTTGTTACGTTCGGGGATTAATGTTGCTCTGCCTCATTATGTAGGGTTCACAAATAGAAGAGTTCAGAACACCTTGCGTGGCCAAGGTCTTAATGTCGTTCTGCCGTACCACTTGAGGGTTTAGGAGCAGGACACCTAGCATGGCTAGGGTTTTGATGTCGCTTTGCCACACCACTTGAGGATTCACAGGCAAAGCACCTGGACGTGGCCAGGGTTTTGATGCCGTTCCGCCACACCACTTGAGGTTTTACAGGCGAAACACCTAGCATGGCTAGGGTTTTAATGCCGCCCTGCCACACCATTTGAGGGTTTATAGGCAGAGCACCTGGACGTGGCCAGGGTTTTAATGTCGCCCTGCTAGACCACTTGAGGGTTTACAGGTAGAGCACCTAGACCTGGCCAGGGTTTTAATGCCGCCCTGCCACACCACTTGAGGGTTTACAGGCAGAGCACCTGGACGTGGCTAGGTTTTTAATGCCGTTCTACCACACCACTTGAGGTTTTACAGGCGAAACACCTAGCATGGCTAGGGTTTTAATGCCGTTCTGATTGATCCACATCTTAGCACCACACGTGACAAAAATTCTGGTATTTCAAAAAATTAGTGAGAATGTATTGTAACTTTTGATCCGTACATCCCTTTCAACCGTCTTCCTACTGGTAAAACCTCTTCAGGTTGCTTATATTCCAAGGTCGTTTGAGAGGCTTTTCGTCCATTCCTTTGAGATTGAATGCTCCTAGTCCGGCCTCTGAAGTGATCTAGTAGGGTCCCTCCCAATTCGTTCCCAGTTTGCCCTGTGTAGGGTCCTTGCTTCTAGAACTTTTCGTAATACCAGGTCCCCCGGCGCAAGGATCCGTTTACTTACATTTTTGCCGTATCTTCTCTTTAGATCGCCTTGGTAGGAGGCTAGCCTGATCATGGCAAGGTCTCTGCGTTCTTGGGCCAGATCTAAATCTTTGGCCATTATAAGCTCATTGTTCTCCTGATCATACTCTTCTGAACGCAAGGTATGGAGTCCTACCTCAAGTGGAATCACGGCTTCAACCCCATAAGTAAGAGAAAAAGGGGTTTCCCCTGTTGAATTTCGAGGCGTCGTTCTGAATGTCCATAATATGGTGGGCAGCTCCTCCACCCATCTTCCCTTAGCTTCTTCCAACCTTTTTTTTGATTCCGTTGAGGATTGTTTTATTGGAGGACTCTGCCTGCCCGTTGCCTTGCGGGTAGGCCGGACTGGAGAAGTGATTTCTGATTCCAAACCCTGAGCAGTACTCTCTGAATGGTCCACTGTCGAATTGTGTGCCGTTGTCAGAAATGAGGCATCTGGGGATACCGAAGCGAGTTATTATGTTCTTCCAGACGAACTTTCTTGATTCGGAGTCCGTAATGCGTGCGAGGGGTTCCGCCTCGACCCACTTTGTGAAATAGTCGGTCGCCACGATCAACCATCGCCTGTTCCCCGTTGCTCGGGGTAGAGGTCCGACCAAGTCTAGCCCCCATTGAGCGAATGGCCACGGACTAGATATGGGATTAAGTTGAGATGCAGGTCTGTGTATGGCCGGGGCAAATAGTTGGCACTTCTCACAGCGCCTGACATATTAAGCCGCATCCTTCTGCATATATGGCCACCAGTAACCTTGACTGATTGCTCTGTGGGCTAGTGAGCCTCCTCCAATGTGGGCACCGCACACCCCCTCGTGAACTTCGTAGAGCAGGTTCTGGACCAGTTCTGGATGCACACAAAGGAGGTAAGGTCCCGTAAAGGACTTTTTGTACAGCTTACCTTCTCGGGAGACCCAGTACCTCGTTGCTGTCTTGCGAACCTTAGCTGCTTCTTTCTGATCTGCTGGCAACACGTCTTTTAATAAATAATCTAGTATGGGGTCCATCCAGTTGGGACCGATTTCGATCTGACATATGCTCGTTTTGCTATTCTTTGATATGCTAGGAAAGTCTTGCACTTCCACGGCTATGGTTCTTCTGAGGTCTGGCGCCACGGAAGATGCTAGCCCGGCCAGCGAATCAGCATGCCTATTGTGCTCTCGGCCTACCCTCTCAATGTTGAACTCATGGAAGCCCTTTAAACGGTTTCGGGCCAAATCCAAATAAGCTACCATCCTTTCGTCTTTTGCCATGTATTCTCCAGTCAATTGATTGACTATCAGCTGGGAGTCGCAGTGAATGGTGAGGGGGTCAGCGCCTAGCAGTCTGGCAGCCCTGAGGCCGTGGAGGAGTATTTCATATTCGGCTTCGTTATTCGAGGCGCTGAAGCCCAATCTGACCGCCTGCTCCAATAGTTCTCCCTCTGGCGATATTAGGACTATTCCCAAACCGGAGCCTCTAGAATTTGCCGCGCCGTCAACATATAACGCCCAGCCTTTCTTCTCAAGGTTCTGTTCGATGTCTTTGGGGCGCTCCTCTCTGGTGGACTGGTTGTTGTTTTCTGGTGCAAATTCGGCTATGAAGTCTGCCAGCACCTGCCCCTTGATGGCAGTCCTAGGTTTATAGCGCACGTCATACGCCCCAAGCAGGGCTCCCCACTTGGATATCTGGCCGCTGAAATCTGAACTTCTGAACAAAGCCTTCAAAGGCAAGGAAGTTAGGATGATCATAGTGTGGGCCTGAAAATAGTGCGGGAGCTTCTTCGCCGTTATGAATAGTGTGAGGGCCGACTTTTCCAGTGGTAGATACCTTGTCTCCGCCCCGTTCATGGTCTTGCTAGTGTAATAAACCGGTCGCTGTTCTCCGGAGTCGTTTCGTATAATTGCCACGCTGACCGCTTTTTCTGAAGCTGCGAGGTAAACATAGAGAGGTTCCCCATCTTTGGGTGAGGAGAGCAAGGCTGGTTCTGATAAGTACTTCTTCAATTGCTCGAACGCCCGGTTTGACTCTTCGCTCCATACAAAATTCTTCCCCTTTTTTATTAAGTCAAAGAATGGCCGGCACTTCTCTGCTGATTTGGAGATGAAACGGTTGAGCGCGGCAGCCATGCCTGTCAGTCTTCGAACTTCTCTGACGTTCTTAGGGGGTTGTAGCCCCTGGATAGCCGCTATTTGATCCGGGTTCGTCTCTATGCCGTGCTGGGTTACCATAAAACCCAAAAACTTTCCCGAACTTACCCCAAATGCGCATTTCGAAGCGTTGAGCTTTAAGTTGTGCGTTCTCAGTATTCTGAAGACCTGCCTCAAATCTTGCACGTGGTCGGTGCTTCTGACACTTTTGACGACCATATCATCAATATAAACTTCAATGGTCTTTCCTAGCAATTCTGAGAACATTTTAGTAACCATCCTCTGGTAGGTGGCCCCGGCATTTTTCAGTCCGAACGGCATTACCTTGTAGCAGAATACGCCTCATGGTGTAATGAATGCTGTTTTTTCCTGGTCCTCTCTCCTCAAGGCGATCTGATGGTATCCTTGAAAAGCGTCTAAGAAGCTCATTCTTTCATGTCCAGCTGTGGAGTCCACCAGCTGGTCTATCTTTGGGAGCAGGAAAGGATCTTTTGGGCAAGCTTTGTTCAGATCCGTGGAATCCACGCAGACCCTCCACTTCCCATTCTTTTTCTTCACGACAACTGTGTTGGACAGCCATTGTGGATACAGGACTTCGCGGACCCCCCCAATCTTCAGGAGATGGTCTACTTCTTCCCGCATGGCCTCGGCGTGCTGCGGAGCCGTCCTTCTTGCTTTCTGGGCTACCGATTTGTACTTGGGAGAGACATTCAGCTCATGACAGATAAACTCTGAATCTACTCCGGGTGCCTCATATGGAGTCCATGCGAAGACATCTTGGTATTCCTTTAGAAGAGCCAACAGTTGTGACTTGTGTTCCTCGGATAAAGAGTTACCTATCAAAAATTTCCTCTGAGCTTCACCCTCAGCTATTGACACTAGTACAAGTTCTTCCGCACATTTCTCTTGAGGACGGCGTTCTTCGCAACCCTGTCATTCTGTAATTGCTATTTACCCCTCTCGGGGCCTTACTTCGGTTCTTGAGATTGTTGGGCTCTTTGCTTAACTGTGGCCACCAAACATTGTTTTGCCGCAAGCTAGTCCCCCATTACTTCCATGACGCCCTGCGGTGTCGGGAACCTCAGTGGTTGGTGGAGTGTGGAGGGAGCCGCGCCCATCCGGTGCAGCCATGGTCTTCCCAGGATTGCATTATAGGGAGAGAATGTATTCAGAACGAAGAATTCAGTTGGGGATGAGACCGTTCCGGCTGTAACGTCGATCGTCACCTTCCCGGTTGGAACGACCGTTTCTCCAGAGAAGCCACTGAGCGGTCCTTCGGGGCGGCTCAAATCCTTTTCTCCGAGCCCCAACCCTCTGAAGAGGGATTCATACATAATCTCGACTGAACTGCTGGGATCTATTAGGATCCTTTTGACATCGAACTCCCCGACTCTTAGGGTTACCACCAACGCGTCCGAATGCGGGAGCTGCACTCCTTCCAAATCTTGATCATTGAACACAATCTGTTTGGATGATTCTTTCTTTGATGGAGCTGGAGCCATTTGGGCCAAGTCTCTAATTTGGAACACCTCCCTCAAATGCGCTGTTCTCCTCATTTCTCCTCTTTGGTCATTGCTAGTTGTCCCATAGTGTATTACGTCGATGATCCCTACGGGAGTTGAAGCCTTCACAGTAGTTCTTGGTGTTTCAGTCTGGTGGGGATTTTTCGACTCGTCCACATATTGCTTGAGATATCCGTTCTTCACTAAGTGCTCTAGGTGGTACTTGTAGGCTCGACATTGCTAAGTCAAATGTCCACGCTCCCTGTGATAACTACAATATGACTTATTTTCTCTGGTGGCGGGGTCGTCGGGCATCTTCTGAGGCCACTCAAAGTAGGGTTTATCTTTGATAAAGGGAAGGAGCCGATAGATCAGCTCTTTGAAGGTTGTATACACGGCCAGGCACAGACCAGTCCCGGGCGGATTTGTTGAACTTTTGGATTTCTTGGCCCATCGTGACTCGGGTTGTGCTGCCTTTGCGTCAATAAGTGGGGCCGCTTCTGCAAGTTTGACCGTGCTCTTTGGGTCGTCTTCAACTCTAATATGCTGCTCCAGGCGGGTCATAAGATCTGCCATGTTGACGGGAGGCCTTTTAGTGAAGGACTTCCTTAGTTTGCAATCTTGGTGTAGGCCAAACCGGAATGTCTTCACCACTATATCTTCGTCGCATGCGTCGATGTCATTGTAGACCTCCCAGTATTGTGTTGAGTATGCCTTCAACGTCTCTCCAGCTTTCATCATGAGGGCCAGTAAAGAATCAATCTCCTTAGGTTTCCTGGTATTTGTAATGAACCTTGCGGTAAAAATCTGAGATATCTCTTGCCAGGAGCGAATGGACCCGTGCTCCAGGCGGTCAAACCACCGCAAACCCACCTCGCCTAAACTTGAGGGGAATAGGCGGCACATGAGTGCATCATTATTGTTGTGGAGAGCCATCGCTTGCCGGTAGCGGCTCAAGTGTCCCACCGGGTCACTCTTTCCGTCGTACACAGGGAGGCTGGGTGAAACGAATTTAGGTGGAAACTTTGCTCGATCTATTTTGGCTGAAAAAGGAGAGAGTGAGATCTGCTGGAGCTTCCTCCAAATTGGGTTATGCTCGTGCTGCGGAGGGGATGTCTTAGCATGATTATGTCTGCGTCTCTTGGGAGGTACTGCCCTCTGGTGTCTATGCTCTGATTTTCCGCCGCGGTCCTTACGACCAGGAACACGATGAGAACCTTCACACGAGTCTGAATGACTGCTGCTTCGTCTTCTTCGGTGTTGCTCATTTTCATTTTCATATTTCCCTTTTAGGAGCTTGAGTTCCTCTTCAAGTTCCTCAATCTTTCTCTTCTTTCTAGCTTCTCCAAGGAAGGAGGGTTCTCTGGAATGTGAGTGCTACCTTTGCTCGGTCATTCCTCGGGAATGCTGCACTTCTCGTTCTCTCTGTCCGCCTGGAACTCGCACCTCTGATTGTATCCTTTTGCGGTTGAAGGTGGGTAGTCTATTGCCTCCTCGCTCATTTTCTGATAGGGCCGCCTCTTCCATTCTGTACTGTGAATCTGTAAGCTCTTCCTGAATTGGCCTTTCCCACAGACGGCGCCAATTGTAACGGGAAAAAAATGTAGGTATCAAGAGTATCAAGGAAAGACCTTTCCTGGAGTGGTCCTGAAGATTACTTCTTGGAATCAAAGGGTGGTCCTGCACAGAATAGGTAAAGTGAGAAGGAAATTGTCCCCGGTGTTGGGGACTGATTACCCTCCGATGGTGAAGTCAGTCAAGTATGATTGCAAGTAATGGAAATGATAAAGCTTTTTCTTTCTCTGTGTGTGTGTATGCATACCTGGTTTCTGTTGATCATGCCCTTTTATAGGCTCTCCAATGACAGCTCACCTGCCAACTGAATCATTACTCTGTCTCCTAAGAAAGGGATAGTATCCCTTGATGGGACATGGAGGTGTCTGTCCGTCCTCGCTTGTGTGGGTTGCCCTGGTGCATTTATGATTTTGTGTGCTTGTCACCACATGGGACATTACCTGGCAGGTCACTTCGCCGTATCGCATTTAATGTTTGCAACCACCCACTCGATGTGCATTAAATATGGAGATTCGGTGTATCTGTTAACCGGAGCGGCACATATCTTTTGACCGGAGCGGCACGTCTAGATGCTGTGGGTTCGCCTTGGAATGAATAATATCCGTGCATCTCTTCTCTGATAAATGTCGCTCAAGGTGCCTTTTGGTCTATTCGCAAATTTTACCCTCACACAATTAATTGTTCCAAGCCTCAATCGAACCGGATCTGAACAAATTGATGTGTTATATTTCATTGTCAAGTCTAATATTTGGTATTTTATGGTTACGTGCACAGTAGATTCACGTAATGAAATCATATGGCGTAAATGGTTTAACAACAGAAAAAATGATGTCACTCATTCGTGTTACCTGAACCCAAATATCTCTCAAACATTCCAATGGTTTTTCACATGGAAAGTCATTATCCAATTTTTCCTTTCAGATCTGTTAATAGTTTATATGATTTATATATATATATATATATATATATATATATATATATATATATATATATATATTCCCCCTCTTCTTTTTTTCTTTTTTTTTCCATAAATATGGACTCAAAATAATTCCTATGACTAGCTCAAACTTTTTCAGCATACTAGATAAGACAGTATTTGGAATTTGGAGCCGCCCAGCTTAAGGCTATGTGAATGGCTCAGTAGGAGAATTTTATTAGTTAAATATATATATTTTTTCTTTTCGAAGAAGTTTTGAATCTTTTGATATAATTTTGAACATGATATAAAATGTAATATACTTTACCTACCTACCAAAAGAAAAAAGAAAAAAGAAAAAAGAAAAAGAAAAAGAAAAAAAGTAATATACTTTACCTACGTGAGTAAAGAGAAATGTGGTGCCCAAATGTTTCTGGACTTAGTGAAGACTCTAGGTCAACTACAAATGGACTGATCGTGTTAATATTTTCCATGTACCTAATTTGGATCACAAAAAAGAACGACAGGCTTTTGCATTACGGAATCTCTTCTTTTATAAATTGACCCCACTTGCTTTTTATCTTGTCTTTGCTTGAAGACAAGAAAATGGGAAAAGTAGACGAGATTAGTAATTATCGGGGTTACGAGGATGCATGTTTGTTTGATTGTTTTTTTTTCTGAATTTTTTTTTTTAATTTTTGTGCACCGAAACTGAAATAAAAAAATAAAAAAAATAAAATAAAATCCATCAAAATGAGGTCTCCATTAAAGTACTATTGGGCTGAGGGAGAGAGGCAAAGTCCTATATCCTTCACTGAACCTCTCCCCCAAATGTTTAAAGAGTAGCAAGAGAAGCACATTCCGATGAATTCTTTTTATTTTGATACCACCAATAACAAATTATCTACTTATTCCATCCTAATTGACATGGCTTGATTTGAAAATGAATTCTCTTTTTTTCTTTTGTCATAGAAAAGGGAAGAATATTATAGCATATTGAAGAAATATAACTTTCCATTTTAAACACACATATTTCGGGATATCTTAAAAAGAAAACCAAAATATTTAAATTTGAACAAAGAACTGAAAGAACAAAATTAAGTTGATTGCAAAAAAATAAAAAGACCAATTGTTCAAATGCAAATTCATCTTTCACAACTAAAGGAAGCTAACAGGTATAAACCAAATGCAAATGCCCCGGCATATTAATGAAATTATGTCAAGATTTGTAAAATAAAGATAGGACGTAACAATAATAGTAAAGGCAACTCATTTCTATTGGTCAATTACTCAGTGGCGGACCTAGGAAGAGGACCAAAGGGGGCCATGGCCCTCTCTAAATATTTTATTTTTATTTTTTTTTAATTTAATAGTATATATTATCTTTTATTAACTAAACATAAACAAATTCCTTATCAACAGCGAAAAAACTCTTGCTCAGGAAAAAAAGTGGGACTTATTTATTGTTTGGTATGACACCTTGGTTGTTTGCATTTTTAGGAAAACAAGTTAAAAGTTTGAGGTTTTAGGATTTGAGTATTGTGTCCTACTTCTAGCTCTATCTAGAGGATTGTTTGTTTGCATTATTTTTTCCTTATCAACAAGGTGACTTTACAATTAAGTATAATTATTGATTAGATATTTTCTATTTTGCAATAAATTCTCAATTACAAGAATTAAAGTATTGGTTTTAGTGAGCATGTTGTGGAATTACTTGTTATATATTCTTACCTCAGCTCTGGATTATCAATAAACACATGAATTTTTTTAGAATTGATTATATTTTCTTTTTTTGTTAGTAAACATGTTTTATCAACAAGATTTCACAAATCATGAGGAACTACTATTGAAAATAGAAATTCATCATTATAATGAGCATAGTTCAAAATCTCAACTTCAAAAATTTGGTAAATATTCTTTAATTGTGACAATAGCTAATAAGGACTAGAAAATCAATAGCCTATCAATTTTATTTATTTATTTATTTATTTTTTAAAGGGAGTGTATTTGTACTCACTCTTCAAATTTCTACAAAGCAAAATAGAACGATTCAATCATGAATATTGCTAAAACTAGATTTCAATTGTAAAATATTTAGAATAATTGATTTCTATTTTGTTCACTATCCTATTTTTCTAGCCAAGGTTGCATCAACCAAAGATAGCACGTATGAAAGGCCAGGGGGAGTGGGGGACCATGTCTTATAAGCTGCCACGTAGTGAGTTGTCATTATACACTTGGATGTTCTATAAATACAATCAAGGTAGAGAAGATTACAACTATCAAGTATCAACTCTTAAAATGAAGGCCATTCTAATTGTCTGCTGCCTTCTCCTAGCTTCCACATTTTTCATTCCTTCTTCAAATGCAGCTCGAGAATTAGCTAGTGGTGAGACTAAGAGTAGTAGCTAGATAGTTGTGTTTTAATTTATTTTGCAGCATATATACTTATTGAACCAAACTTTTGATTTTGTTTACAGAAAGCAGTTCATTGAGTGAAGATTTTACATACTAGCAATCGCTCATTTATGTTGAAAAATATTTTGAATATAAGCTTGTTTCAAACAGTTGGGCTAGAATGAATAATTCAAAATTATGTTTTATATACTAATTCAAATGAGCTTTGTTGTTTTAAAAGGCCCTAAAGATAATATTTTATTCACGTCCAAATCCTAGTTAGTTTTCAAGTACTTTCACTTTTGAGAGTTTCAAATATATGGAACTCTCTAGCTCCCATTGTTCTCGTCCATGTTTCCTCGTTAATTTCTTCAATTTCGTTATACTCTGATAACTTTTATCTCATATCTCAGGCTCAGCTAAGTGTGTTCCTAATGATCCATATTATCGTCGATCATGTTTGAAGCCACCAACTCTGCCTATGCAGCCGCCAGCTCCACTCGTGCAGCCGCCAACTCCGCCCGTGCAGCCGCCTGCTCCTCTCTTGAAGCCACCAACTCCTCCCTTGCAGCCGTCTCCGCCATTGTTTGAGCCGCCACCTCCATATTTTAAGCCCCCAACTTCATGTCGTAAAGCAGACCCATATAGGCGTAATTGCCGGCCACCTACAAGCCCTTGAGATATGAAGCACACCATGATTCAACGATAATTAAGCATTAGGTTGCTTATTGTCGTGGAGAGCAGTAATTAATTAAGAATAAAGTGTGATTTGTGTGATATATGGTTTGGGGGTTTGTGATGCCTCTTCTTATTCCTAGTCATGTATTATATATGCACTCCATAATAGTTTGAATGTTTGATGTAGTGTGAAAAATAAAAGAGTTGACTAAAAGTTAGTCACTTGGCATATTTTAGGCCATTCCATGCAAATTCCAAATATTGTCTTATTTAGTATTTTGAAAAAGTTCGAGTCATTTAGAGCATCTCCAACAAGCCTTCCAAACTCACGTGGATGTCGCCAACAACTCTAAATAGCTCATGAATCAAGTCCAAAAGATATATCAAAAATGACATGTCATTTGGCATCACAATGAGAGATTTCAAATTTGACATCTCCATATTAATTGAGTAGTCAAATATCTTTTTTTTTTTTTTTTTTTTTTTTTTTTTTTTTTTTTTTTTTTAAGTTCATGATTTTGTAGATATCATTTTTAAATTTGACATATTAGTTGGAGTGTCTAATTTTGGAGATGCCAATTTTGAACCTTCAATTTTCCACATCAAAAGGCCATATTTACTGGAAAAAAAAAATGGACAAATGCTATTCATAGATTTGAAAGGATAAATGTATAATGACTTTGAGAATACAAAATAATTAGTCGCAAATGTATTGAAAATGAAAATCTAAAGAATATTTTCTTTTTGAGAGATTTCTTCAATAATAATATCATTATAATTTATCTTGAATACTTTTCATTAATGTATGAAATGCATATTACGAGAATGATTTGAAAATATACTAAATGTAGCAATTCTTCTTCCTTTGTTGCTCTAGAGTAGTCAATGAATAATTACTATCGTTCCCCATAATTGCAGATATGATTGTGAGTTGTGTATTGATTATTTTTTTCCTCAAGAAGAAGAATATAGAGAGAAAGTGAGAAACCAAATCAAGATGACCCTAGCAACCAAATTCTTTTCCTCTTTTAAGTGTATTCGTGTTCATTGAGAAGACAACTTTTAATCGTGCATGGACTGTGGTTAATGGCAATGTTCTTTTGTTCTTTTACAAACGACCTCCCTAATTAAATGTGGTTTTGTCATTTAGGCAAGAATATAGACTACGTTGCATTTCTGGTTCCAAAATATCAACATGTTTTAAACAGTTCAAATAATTGTTCTTGTAGGCTAGAACAATTGTATGCTCATTTTAGTAATCCATCAATATCTATGTGCAAGTTATTTCTTTGTACTAATAAAGTATGGTGTGTTTTTACACGTAATTGAGGTAGTTGGGCAAGCGCAGGAATATAAATTTGGCTTATGCCTCTTCCACAACTTAAAAGGTGTGATTTTAGTTTTCATATGTGGCACCCAATTTAAAACATGACAAGCAGTCAATATTGTTTCACCCTAAAGGATTAAGGAAGCGCCTGATTCTATTAACATTGCATTTGATAACTCAATAAGAATTTATTTTTTTTTTTTTTTTTTTTCAGCCATACCATTAGAAGTGGATGAGTATGGTGGAGTATAGTTTCATGGATAATTCCTAAAAACTGAACATATGAGTTAAATCTAATGGATTCATACTCTCGACCTATATCATTTCTAAATCTTTTTATTTTCCAACTGAATTGATTTTCAACTTCTTTACGAGGTTTTTGGAATTTTTCAAAAGCATCACTTTTATTCTTCAACAAGTACACATGTATATATTTTGAAAAGTCATTATTAAAAGTGATAGAAAATATATTTCCTCAACAAGTTAAAATCCCTCAAATCCACATAAATCAGTGTGAATTAATTCAAGCAACTTGGTATTTCTTTCTACACAATTTTATGAGGCATTTTTGTAATCTTTACTTGACTATAAGTTTCACAATTTTTTTTTTTTTGGTTAGTCTTGGAATTAATCCTAAACTACTCATGATTCACATATAAACAGAACTACTAGACAGTTTATTTTCAACATTCCATCACAAGCATATCCCTTGCCCACAAATAATCCTTTTTCGGTGATTACATATTGATTAGATTGCAAAGTTTGCAAAGTTTTTTTTCTTCCTCAACCTTGTTGAGCAAATAGCTTGACATTAGGTTCTTCCTCATGGACGAAGTGCGAAGTAATACATCTTTCAAAGTTAGCACATTTCCAGAGATAAAATTCAGTTCGACCTCACCACTCCCAAACACCTTGGTTTTCCTAGAGTCACCAAGCATAATAGTTTTTTCTTGAACCAAATTTTTTCAAAGTAGACATGCCTATTAGCACTAAACTCTGCCCACCACCCCTCAACAAATTGCACCATATTAATTTCTGTAATCATCGCCATTAATGGCTCTTCGGTTACGTTAACTTGTGGTAGCCTCACGCTTCCGGAATTCGCAAATTCGAGCAATATTCACAGTCTTGCCATAGACAAAACACACATAAGTTTTTTTTTTTTTTTTTTTTTTTTTTTTAGCTTCAATTAACTTGTACATAACGTTTTTTCTTTGGCTTCAATTGACTAGTTTTTGGAAAATGACTGTAGAAATAAAATTTACCTTAGTGGTGGAATGCCCATTGCCCTTTTGCTTCTTCCTCTGCATATTTCTTTGCATTAGCTTCTTCAGTATCATACTTACTCTGTAAGGATAATTCAAAAGATAGAAACAACAGTTATACTCATCCTTTTGATACTTATCTATTTTTTCTTAATAATGGGCACAAAACTCATCTACTGCTCTTCACTTTCCCCCATGCGCATGTGTTTGGACCCATCTCTTCTGCATTAGATGCTTAAGCCCAATACCTAAAATAATAATTATTCTTTCTCATTTTTAATGTGGGTTTTTTTTTTTTTTTTTTTTAAACTAACTTCTCACTTTAAAACTCATTAACCAAGTGAAACTCTTATATTTTCACATTTAATTTGTTGCTTTAAATTAATATTAACATGTTCCAACTACTTTCAAAAAAAACTTTTGAATGTATATCGACATGTATCTACATTATTTCTCAAGATGTACACCTATAGTGTCAACAAAGGTCCAAAGTAGTATCAATTATCATCAAATCTATGCACATGGAAAATTATCAAGTTCTAATTTAGTTGTATTACTACGTAATCTCCATTATTTCTCAAGTGTGATCACTCTTAAAGAATCAAACCACCAAGTAATTTAATTTTCAAAATTTTCCATTACAAATCATCAAAAATAAATATTCATAAGTAAAATTATAAGCAAACTTTGGCTAAAATTGAAGTGAGCATGCTAAAGCTCTGACTCTCAACTGTGCTTTTTTTTTTTTTAAAAGGTCACCTTCACCAAACAAATCAAGTCACAGGCATCTCTCTATATCATGTGCACAAATATATATACATATTCCCTATGCTTAGCTGCAATTGAGAAATTTAGTAGCTGTCTCACATATAGTAATTTTCACTATCCAATGTTGTTTATCATTTCGCATGTATTCACCCAAACAGTTTGACCTCTGTGGAAACCCAAGAATATGGTTATTTTCCAAACTTGAATGGATTCAAATATAAATATATACCCCCCAAATTTTTTGAAACCATTTGGAAATAGAAAATCTGAATTATAATAGATTTAATAGTGAGATAGTCACTTTTTAGTTTTGTTAATATCAATTTCGAAAAAGTATTATTTCTAGGTGCATAGATTATATTTCAGATACTACCATGACATTTACTTTTTTGGTTTTAGTAGTCATATGAAACATTACAATATATAAGGACAAGTACTATAATCCCATGGAAACTTGGAAGGTGTTACAGTGATAAACAGCCTGCAAAGCCTTCAAAATTGTTTATCATATTCATATCCCATTTAAAACTACATATATAAAAAACACTGCTTGAGGATTTAATATATTCCAATATTATGATCTGATTTTCAGCTTCTTTCGCAAGGTCATTCATAGTATGGAATCTCCTTCCACTACTATCTTCCTTGACTGCATTTCATGAGCTAGTTGTACTTCCAACTTCCAAGCATGTAGTAAAAAGCTTCTGCAGAAGGAAGGAGGATGCATGCAGTGATTCACTTGGCCCAAGCTGTAAGAAGTTTTTGAACTTCATGTTCTACTAGACTACTACTCTATCTTTTCCTTCCTTTCTTCCTTTTTTTTTTTTTTTCTGCTAAGACTTTCTTCTTATTTTACAGTTCTAATTCTGAATGATATATTTATTAGTAACTTCGACTACAACAGCTCCAAGTTCTATCTTTTCCTTATTTTCTTCTTATTTTGCAGTTCTAACTTTTAAATGCTTTATTTATCATTTGGTAGATAAGGAAGCTGGAAACTACTATAATTTGTAAACAAAGACACTAACGACAAAGGAAAATAGCCATTAAACAAAGGATTTGGAGAAAAACACTAAAGAAATATTCTCAAAATACATAAAAGGTAGCAATACCGCCTAAACACTAAAAGCAAGTGCTAATTAAAAAAAAAAAAAAAAAAAAAAAAAAAAAAAAAAAAAAAAAAAAAAAACAAATAAATTCAAGATAATCCTAATTAATTTTCAAGAGGATGAGATGCAAAATACACTAAAAATAGAAATCATAGATCTAACAGAAAATCAAATAGCAAAAGGACCAAATAAGATGTTGAAGCGTGGCTTGAATTGCCTTTTAGACAAGGAATCCTACATCAACTAGAATTCCAATGAGTGTGGGGCAAGTCGTGTGATACTATTAGGCAAAGGATTCTTGAATCCTTTTTCTAGTAGAACTTAACTTAGTGAAGGTATATAAATATACCACAAGCCATTGTGAAATAATATAGAGTGTAGTCTTCTTAGTACCGCGGCTAATTAATAGAGTGCAGAGCATTAGTTTTAGTGCGTATGAGATTTGCCGTAGAGAAGAAGCTCTTGTGTCTTTTGTGTGAGAGAGAATAGGGTGTATTTGGGGTTTAGGTTTCTTGAGAGAGTCTTTGTGCCACAACATGTAATCTCCCTATTTTATAGTGAAACTTTCTCCCTATCGCCGCTCATAGATGTAGGCAGATTGCCGAACCACATAAATTCTTGTGTTTTCTGTGTGTACTTATTATTTATTTGTCTTTACTATTATTGGTTTGAATCCCTGGGGTGCTATTTGCACAACAATTGGTATCAAAACAAGGTTAGGATTCAATCAATTAGTTAAAAATGTCAAGCACCAAGTATGAGGTGGAGAAGTTTTGTGTTAAGGGAAATTTTTCTCTTTGGAAAAGGCGAATGAAGGATCTCCTAATTCAACAAGGAGTTCATAACGCCTTACTTGGGAAGGCAAAGAAACCTGAAAAGATGAGTGGCGAAAATTGGGAAGAGATAGAGGAGAAAGTAGTCAGTGTAATTCGTCTCAACCTAGGTGATGAGGTCATTCTTAACATCCTAGAAGCAAAGACAGCAAAGCGTATTTGGAAGAACTTAGAAGGTCTCTATATGAGAAAGAATCGGACGAACAAGTTGTATGTGATAACGTGAAGAAGCAAATTTACAGTTTGCAGATGAAGGACGGTTCAGATTTTTTGGAGCATCTCAATGCATTTAACATGTTGATTACTCAATTGAAAAATTTTGGAGTAAATCTTGAGGAGAAAGATAATGCGATACTTTTACTAGCATCGCTCCCCACATCTTTTAATCATCTAGTGACTACATTGATGTATGGGAATGAGACTTTAGAACTCGAAGAGGTGACTAGTGCTCTCCTATCACATTCTAAGAAGAAGCAAGATGGTGATGACTCTTAAGGTGATGGACTTGTTGTACATTTAGAGTCGAATCGCAATAGAAACAAGTCAAGAGGAAGCAACTCCAACAAAGAGAGATCTCAATCCAGGTCACATGCAAAGAAGGATGTAGAGTGCTTTTATTGTCACAAAAAAGGACACTACAAAAATCAGTGCAAAGAGTTGAAACAACACCTAGAGGAGAGGAAGAATGAAAAGAAGGCTGCAAAATCAGCTAGTGTCGTTGAAGAAAAATCAGACGGCAGTGAAGTTGATGGAGATCTACTTTCAGTTTCATCAAGTAATGATGCTTTATTAGAATCATGGGTTTTAGATTCTGCATGCTTCTACCATATGTGCCCAAAGAAAGAATGGTTTGACACATACAAACCTTGCAACAGTACGGTCATAATGGGTAATGATGCTACATGCTCAATTATTGGGATTGGTATTGTGAAGATCAAGATGTTTGATGGAGTTGTAAGAGTTTTTGAAGATGTCAGACATATTCCGGATCTCAGAAAGAATTTAATTTCTTTAGGAGTATTGGATGATTTGGGTTATTCCTATTCATCAAAGGGTAGAGTCATGAAGATTACTAAATGCATCTTGTTAGTAATTAAGGGACAGAAAGTAAATCAGCTATATAGACTGATTGGGGACACAATTGTAGGTGGAGCTACAGTTATCACTTCAACAGAGTCTAGCACAGACGACACAAAATTATGGCATATGCGACTTGGCTATATTGGTGAGCGTGGCATGTTAGAGTTACACAAGAGAAACTTGTTAAAAGGAGTGAAGACCTGCAAGCTAGACTTTTGCAAGTTTTGTGTGTATGGGAAGCAGCCTAGAGTCAGTTTCAAGACAGGCTCTTATACCAGTAAGGGTGTTCTTGATTATGTCCATTCACATGTTTGGCGGCCAGTTTCAGTTTCTTCTCATAGAGGTGCTCACTATTTCGTCAGTTTCATTGATGACTACTTTAGGAAGGTATATATTTATTTTTTACAGTGGAACTCTGAGGTATTAGCGTATTTAAAAAGTGGAAAGTGCAAGTTGAAAATCAAACTGATAGAAAAATAAAATACCTTAGAACTGGTAATGGCCTAGAGTACAGAGATAGTGAATCAGAAGGTATTACTCATCACTTCATACCACAATAGAATGAGGTTGCAGAGAGAATGAACAAAACCTTAGCAGAAAAGGCTAAATGCATTAGATTGAATGCAGGGTTGTTTAAGGTGTTTTGGGCAGAGGCAGTTAATACAACAAGCTTCATTATCAACATATCTCCCACAGCAAAGAATGCAATGTTTCGCAAGTCAGGAAAACCAATTGATTACTCATGTTTGAAAATCTTTGGTTGTCCAGCTTATGTGCATGTGTAGAGTGGAGAGTGTACAAAATTGGATCCAAAGTCAGGAAAGTGTATATTTCTTGGTTTTGAGAAAGGTGTTAAAGGTTATAGGCTGGCTGTTAGCATAAGATATGGCGGATTGGGAAGGAGGAGCGAGATAAGGGTTGGAAACCAACGGCTTGCGGTAGACAGACATAGGAGTTTTGTCACTCCTGCCAGCAATCACAAAGTCCACCATGGATTGAGTAAATCGTTGCCAGTAAGCGCCCATGGACGGAGTGTTGAAGCCGAGCCTATGTCCACCAGGAATCAATACACGGGTAATTTCACCTCCCCAACGAACGAATGCATGACTCTTGAGGAAGGCTGTCAAATCAGCAACACAAGTTGCAGTCTCCTGTGGACCAACGGGTATGCCTTGATCAAGCCCAAATTGTCTCTGCACCCGCTGTGGACAATAAGGGATAAAGGAAACCCCCGTGGCGGACAAAGTTGGCAGGAAACCTGGGTTCACAGTGGACAAATACGACAAACTCCGATAGTCATCAATTTTCAAATGTCGGATCAAAGGAGACGGCTGATAGAACCTTCTGAAAATAGAGGTACAAGTAAAACCGGGGTGATCTTCCCCATACGGTCTGAACAGCACGTTCTCCTCGTGATCCAGGGCGTCCACTAGATCACAGTCGTGAGTCTTTAGACCCACCCAGCGGTAGACTAAGGGTAAGTTATCTTTGAAGTCTGGGAAGCGGTCTAAGAACTCCCTCGGTAGATCAGAAAACCTGCCCCAGGCGGCTGACTTCTCTCTCGCAACAAACAAATAACTGATAGAATGTTCCCAAAAGAACGTTTGCAATGCCGAAGTATTGAAAGCGGCAGACAAAATGTAGCAAGAATCACCCTCCACCTCGCAATCATGGAGCAAGTCCATTTGCGAGTACAAGTGACCCAAAAACAAGGGTGCAAGGGAAAAACAGTGTCCAGTGGATATTCTGATGGCTAAAGGAATAAAAACAGCATTTATGGAATAACAAGGAAAGTTACCAAAAACACACTTACACAGCCAGTATAGCACAAAGGCGGCGCGGCGGACCGAGGCTCCCTTCTGGTTGATAAAATGTGAAGGCCAACCCCTCAGTCTGGTGGATGACTGCTTTTTCAAAACTGCTGCAACCTCTTCCTCCTCCACAGAAAGTTTGATGCTGGACAACGAATGATCACCAAGGATGGGGAGCATCCAGTGGTTAGCCACATCCTCCAGAGTTGGTGTAAGTTCCCCCCAAGAAAAGAGGAAGGTGTGCGTTGAAGGGCACCATCTCCTCAGCAGCTCACGAAGTGATTCAGTGTCTCTGAACATATTGCAGCTCTTGGAGATCAAGACGGACCAATGGACACCAGCGTCCACCAGATGGTCCTAGAAATCAGGGTCAAGGATTTCCCTGTCCACCCAATGGGACCACTCCTTGGAGGCGGCACAGAGGAAATCAAAGTCGATGGGGGCCGCCTGGAGGTCTCCCTTTTGGATCAACAGCTCAGAAATTTCATCAAGGTTTGGAACCCAAGCTTGATCCACCGTAGGTTCCAACCCCGAAACCGTCCAGTCCCAATCTTCTGCAGGGAAAGCAAAATCCACTAACCTAGGAGGGAACAAAGGGGAGCTCGTGTAGCAGGGGTCAAGCAAAGGGAAAACAAACCCCTCCCTTGAATCCTCGGCCTCGCCAGAAACAGAAGGGGGAGCCGCCGGCGTGGCCTCGCCTGGAATGGGTGGAGGAGCCACTGGGGCGTCCACTAGTGCCTCGGTGGACGCCGCTGGCACCACCGGAGGAGCCTCCAGCCCCTCGCCTGTACTGGGTTGAAGGGGAGGGCCCACCGGAGCAGTGGAAGAAGAAGCCATAAACGCCGTGAACAACCAACAAGAGAAGAAAAGAAAAAAAAAAAATTTTCTACAATGGGGAAGAAGAGAGAAATCGGGGATGGACTCTTTAGCTTTCCTTCCTTTCTTCTCCAAGACTCAATAAATAATGAGGCTCGCAATAAATGCTCAGGGGGCTGGTGGTTGGGGGCTGTTATTCCCAAAATCCTAAATGGATTTAATGATGGCCATGATGAGGAATGCTAGGGAGATGGGAAGTTAAAAAAGAATATCAGTTCTAGTAATTGACATTCCCATCTGCCACAATCCCCATGAAATGAGGAACCCACGTACAAAAGAAAAAGAGTGGGAAAAGAAATACTACAACGTGCATGAGTGCATACATATTCCACGGACTACTCACCCGAACCACACATCGCGTGTGATTCAGGCTCGGGGGGCTAAATGTAGAGGGTCATTTTTTCGGTCCACGGTGGACCAGGTCCAACATCTCAGTGATCCACCAGGGGTCCAAAACCCAACAAATCCAGTGATCCACGGTAGACGGCACATGAAGAGGAATGGCCTAGGAGCCATCCACCAGGTCCAAACACCAAATCAATTAACAAAAGCCCAGCCCATCTGATCATCAGACTTAGGTCTGCCAGGGCAAGGTTCAAAAAATTGGTTCAAAAAGAAGAGGGAAAATGGCTGTCTTGGAAAAGCCATTTTTCCCTCCTCTCTTGGCACAGTGCTCAAAGTGCTGAAGAGGCATATTTCCAAAGCTAAATCATTACATTGAAGAACGGGTCTTCTTCATTAACCATCAGACATGGAAAATACTCAGAAGAAAATGGTCTACCGCAGCACTGACCAAGAACAAGAAAAGATGAAGGAAGCTGGTCCTCCACGCTACCCAGTGGTCCACGGCGAGTTACCCAGTGGTCCACGGCGAATTACCTAGCGGTCCACAGCAAATTCAGTCACAGAATGATCTGCGGCGGCGGCACCAGCTGCAGCAGATGACGAAGGGATGATATAAGGTCCGAAAAGACCAAGAAATCTCCCATGGCCGCCTAAATCACTGCCAACTGAAGTGAGTAATGATGAAAGGTAAGCTGGTCATCTCCTTTGTCCACTGGTTACGGTGGACTTCGTCACAGAATGATCCACGGCATCACCAGCTGAAACAAAAGCAACAATCAAAGGCTGAAAAGGCTTGTGGAGTCTGCCATAGCCACCAAGGTAACCACCACTTGAGAGCAATGACCACCACAGCCCAGCACTACGGCGGTCTTTGCTCCTCCACATCATGGAACTTAGGAAGCACGGTTTGGAGATAGGGGAATCAATTTACTCAAATTTTATTTGATCTGCCACAACTGGAAAGGTATTGATCTGCTGGGGAAAAAATACTAAAAATGGTAAGATCAAATCTAATTAATGCAAAACGTATGTGAGTCAAGTCATCTTAAATGCTTCAGCCCATCATCAAGCATTAAATGCTTATCACCTCCATCCTCATAAATGGCCTGAAGATCCGCCGTCCGCCGCAGATCAAATCAGATCTGCGGCAGACGAAAAACCATCAGCTCAGCCCCAAGAATTAAACTTTGTCAGATCTCCGCCCCTTTATCTCTTGGTTAAACAATGATTCTCACGATGAAGGGAATAACAAATTAAACCATTAGACATAAATACCACTATAAATAGGGGTGAGAAGAAGAGAAGGGGGGTTGGTTGGCTGATCAGAAAACTCTCTGATTGAAACTCATTCTCCATAAAAGCTGACTTCAAAAGCTCTAGAAATACAGTTAACCAACACCAGTCCACGGGACACTTCCCGTAGGTCCACGGTGGACTAAAAGCACTTTTTTTTAGTCTGCCACAACAGGAAACTCACACCAAACACTTAACCCAACACTCAGTACTGACTCATGTACGTTTTGCACAGTGAATGATTCTCTTCCTACTCCCAAATCTCCTAAGTCCTATGATTATTACATTTCTTTGAGCTGCACCTCCTTTTTTGCAAGTCATAGAGAGAACTAAGTGCATTGTGCCCAGCCTCTTGGTCCACGGCACTGACTCTTGACCTTTTTACTACTTGTCATGTGCATGGCATTTGTTGTCACTTGTTATGAATTCTTGAAGAGTTGAGTTTACTGTACTAAAATCTCAATCTATGAGATTGATTTTATTTGTTTGTAAGGAAGTCTGTAATATACTCCACATGTGTTGTTACCACTGTTGTTGTGATTATTGAATGTTCTGGTGGAAGCAAGAATCCAAAATTATCAGTCCATTTTGATCTGCGGCATTGGTTTCATTAGTCCACCGTAACCTCCTGTGTGAGCATTGCAGCCTGGTGGATCAGGGAGCACTAGAGGGAAATGCACCATCAGCCATCAAGTGGTCCACCGCACTTGGTGTAGAGTTTTGGGCTCAACATTCCCCACACACACAAACTCAGCCCGTGTTTAGCTGTCCGTGGATTAATACGTGGCCCATCCGGTGCAGAAATTTTGTGCATCCACACTTATGAATAACAATGTTTTAATCTGTTTAATCATATGTATGCGCGTGCTTAGAATGATGTTAGAATAGATTGGAATCTGTGAAAATCTAGAAAACATCATTGGAAATTGATTAATCTGAGAATAATTGAAGAAATTTTCCCTCTAGTCTCAAATCGAATAGAAACATGAGTGCTGAATCGGGCATTCAACGTGTCTATCAGCACTCAAGTCCCAGTTTTGTATAGATTGTGCACTGATGCACGTTTTCTCATCTTGGTTGCTGTGAATTTAATTTTCTGGAATAATTTAATGATAATTGAATGATGACTGAGAATATAATTGCTTGCTTTCATTAAAGATCATCGTGATTAAAATTAAATTTGGTTAAGAAATTAATCCTTGTTATTTTTATTGCATGTATCTTTGGAATGCGATAATTAATTACTAAGATGTGAATGTGAATACTTAATTGAATCGTGAACTAGTGGTCATTAATTAGATCATAGGAGACTGATTTAGGTTAGGTTAGATGAGTTCCTAACTCCTTCTCACCTAGTAACTTAGGCCCCAAACTTACTCTTTGGGAGATCTAGGATTAATTTGTAATCTTTTTTATTTTATTAAATAGATTATAACTAAGATTCAAAGCCTTGTACTATTCTGTTTTAGATTGTATTTAGGATCAAAATCTTGTAACTTTCTTATTTCAAGAGAATTCACCGTAAAATTTTTACTATTAATGAAATGATGTTTCTTTTTAGTTTTTCATAATATTTATTTACAAAATTAAGTGGCGACTCCATGTAAGTCCCTACATCATAGGGGGCTCAATATCATCATGTCGAATCACCACTTTTGAGGGCCATGTTTAAACCCAATTCTTGAAATTAAAACCATTCTAATTGTCTGTCTTCTCTTGGCTTCCACATTTCTCATTTGAATTGCAGTTTCATTCCCACCTGTTGATAAGAGCACAAGAAATTTCTAGTAGATAGTTGTGTTTTAATTTCTAGCAGATGGCCTCCCCTAATTTTTAAAACAGGTACAATTTGTTTTATAAATATTTAAAATAATTTATATATAAAATTTAACAATGCCCCTTAGATTTTAATTTTTTTTACTACATTTATATAAATCATCAGAACTTTTTTTTTTTTTTTTTTTTCATTTATTACTGCTATTCCATATATAACTCATAAAAGTATAATGTATTAAAGGTATTTTTTTTCCTATCCACAAGGCATTTAGTCAAATGATGTTCTTCCTCCTCTTTGATTTGCATACCTCTATAAGGGTGTAAGTTCGAATCCCCAAATTCACAAATTAGGTTAGATTAAGATTTCAATCGGTACTAAAAAAGTATTCTAAAAAAATAAAAAATAAAAACTAATTTCATTAATAGAATCCTTCTTTATTTTTAATTTTTAAAATCATTTAGAGAATTAGAAATATGAACACTATTTTTTAGGCTAAAATATATGTTTGATTCCTAAAATTGACATCAATTTGTATTTTATTTTCTAAAATTTAGAAACTTCTATTTTAGTTCCTAACATTTGAAAAACTCTATTTTATTCCCTAAATTTGCATCATGTTCTATTTTCGTCCCTAAATTTATAAAGTGCATGTCTATAAAACAGTCTTTCAGTCAAAGACTATTTTAAAAACATTTAATAATTTTCAAAGACTAAAATAAAATTTTCAAATTTCACTGACTAAAATAGAATCTGGTGCCAATATCAGGGACCAAACGTATATTTTATCCCTTTTTTTTATTTTTTTATTTTTTTATTATTATTATCTTAGAAGGAAGGAGTTAGACATTTGTATTGCATTTGTCATCTATGAAAAATAAGGTTTGTTTTTAGTTTTTATTTTGATAATATTTTTCTTATATTGACTTGTATATATTTAGGCATGTAAAGTGATTAAATTATTAGAAAATGATTAAATAAATTATTAAAAAATGATAAATTATTATATGTTTCATTATTTTTAAAAATATTAGTATGATTTAATTGTATAATTTCTAAATTGTTTAAAAATCTTGATCTAAAGTGTATTAATATCAATTATGATAAATATGATTTAAGTTATGAAAAACTATTATTTTAATTAGGTGAGTACTAACTTGGTGTAAATATTTTTGTTATTAATGAGAAAATAATATTTGTTAAATGATGTTACAAACATAGGTTATTTATAAGTCATAGTAGGTTATTTTTTGGATTGATTTGTTTTTTGGATATATTTAGTCCCCCCTAGGACCCGAAAAAATGTCTCACTCCACCACAATTTAATAGTTCAAAATTATTTTTCATATACAGATTGAAATGAACTCTCTTGTTTTAAAAAGCCTAAAAGTTAACCAAATAAATTCGAAGGTGTCTCGAGTGGCCTCTACGGCCTTATCCTAGCCTCCGCGGCCACGCTCGGCCTCAACGGCCTTGTCCCGGCCTCTGCGACCACGCTCGGCCTCAACGGCCTCGTTTGACCTCAACGGTCTCGTCTCAGCCTCAACGGTCTCGTCTCCGCCTCAATGGCCTTATCTTGGCCTCCTCGGCCTAGTACGGCCTCCATGGCCTCATTTGACCTCTATGGTCACATTATGGCCTAAGCGGCCTTATCCCGGCCTTTGCGGCCACGCTCGGCCTCTATGGCCTTATCCCGGCCTCCAAGGCCACGCTCGGCCTCAACGGCCTCGTTTGACCTCAACGGCCTGATCTCGGCCTCCATGGCCTCGAGTGGCCTCAACGGCCTTATCCCGGCCTCCAAGGCCACGTTTGACCTCAACGGTCTCATCTCGGCCATCATGGCCTCGAGTGGCCTCTACGGCCTTATCCCGGCCTCCGCGGCCACGCTCGGCCTCGTTTGACCTCACGGCTTGTCTTGGCCTCAACGGCCTCCCGGCCTCCACGGCCACGTCCGGCCTCAACGGCCTTATCTTGGCCTCCTCGGCCTAGTACGGCCTCATTTGACCTCTATGGTCACATTACGGCCTAAGCGGCCTTATCCCGGCCTCCGCTGCCACGCTCGGCCTCTATGGCCTTATCCCGGCCTCCAAGGCCACGCTCGGCCTCAACGGCCTTATCCCGGCCTCCACAGCCACGTCTGGCCTCAACGGCCTTATCTTGGCCTCCTCGGCCTAGTACGGCCTCCATGGCCTCATTTGACCTCTATGGTCACATTACGGCCTAAACGACCTTATCCCGGCCTCCATGGTCTCGTTTGACCTCGACGGTCTAATCTCGGCCTCGAGTGGCCTCTACGGCCTTATCCCGGCCTCTAAGGCCTCGTTCAATCTCCACGGCCTCAATCCAGTCTCTAAGGCCTCACTTTGGTCTTCGTGACCTCACTTGGCCTCCACGGCCTCAATCCGGCCTCTAAGGCCTCACTTCGGTCTTCGTGACCTCACTTGGCCTCCACGGCCTCAATCCGGCCTCTACGGCCTCACTTCGACCAGCGTGACCTCTCTCCGGTAGGCGCAACCTCGCCTTGATTTCGTCGATCTTACTGGCCTCCACGACCTTACTACAGTCTCAATGATCTCATCCTTGGCCTCCTCGACGTCACTACGGTCTCACTGACCTTATTCTCGGCCTCCGTAGCCTCATTGCGTCGGTCTCGATGACTTTATTTCAATCTCTACGGCCTCATTTGGCCTCAATGATCTAATCTCGACCTCGACTTCCACAATCTCCGTAGGTCTCAGTGACCCAGGTTCAGCGTTCATAGCCCATGTTGGCCTAAATTATCTGATCTCGGCCTCCACGGCCTCTGTTGACTTCAACGGTACAATCTAGGCCTCCATAGCCTTCTTTGGTTTCATCAACCAAAGCTTGACCTCTATGACCTCACCATGGCCATCCAGGCCTCGTTCCAACCACGTTAATATGGACCAGCACGTCTCACAAACTATCGAGACTACTATAGTCTCACCTATCGATGGAGGGATTAAGTCTACTTTAGTCCTAAATGGTTTCAGCCTTCACTTCCCTCACCTCATTCGGGAAAGCGAAGACTGAGGGGCTATTGTGATGCCAAAAAATAATAGGCTAAGCCCAATACACCAAGCCCACACAGGCCCATTAGAAGAGGCCCATAAGAGAGAGCAATTGGATAAAAGAAAAAGAAAGAGGAAAAGGGAGGGGGACTGGAGATAGACACGGCAGACACAGACAGAAAAGAGAAAGAGAAGAGGAAGAAGAGAATGGGGGCTTCGACCCCCTTTGTTCATGATTTTGTATTGGCTATTACGCCATTTATATGTATTTCTCCCCATTTATCTAGTGAAATACCCCCTCCCCGTGGATGTAGGCATTGTTGGCCGAACCACGTCAAATATCGTGTTTATTGTCGTGTTTTCTCTCCCTCAAGCTTGTGTCTCGTCGGATTAAGCCACTCAATCGGGCTCCCATCGTGTCCAAACTCGCTGTTAAAGAGGTTCCGTACGTATCCCTTTGCTACCCGAGTTTTTTTTTACGTTACAATAGGTTATTTTTTGGATTGATTTGTTTTTTGGATATATTTAGTCCCCCCTAGGACCCGAAAAAATGTCTCACTCCACCACAATTTAATAGTTCAAAATTATTTTTCATATACAGATTGAAATGAACTCTCTTGTTTTAAAAAGCCTAAAAGTTAACCAAATAAATTCGAAGGTGTCTCTAATAAATTCTAACCAAATAAACCCAGATCATGAGGTAGGTTCACTTTATGATATTTTCAATATATGGAAATCTAGCTCCCATTGTTAGGTTCACTTTATGATATTTTCAATATATGGAAATCTAGCTCCCATTGTTCTTGTTTCCTCGTTAGTTTCTTTAATTTGGTTATATATATTATGATAACTTAATCTCCTCTCTCAGAAAAGTGTGATCCAAATCGTCAATCATGTTTCGTGAAGTCCTCAACTCGGCCCTTGAAGCCACTAGAGCTCCGCCCTTGAAGCTGCCACATCCATTGCTTAAGCCGCCACCTAGCTACGCCCTCCAAGCCGTGACCTCCATTACCATCAAATCCATGTGTTGCTTCGTAATTGCCGCCCAACTCCATGTTATAAAAAAGGGGTATATAGGTGTAATTGCCCATGTGACCCTCTGAGTTATATATGAAGCACTATGGTTCAACAATAATTAAGTAATAGTCATAAACCCGTGCGATGCACGAGAAATATTTTTATTAATAGATTTATTAAATCTTAATATAATTATTGTTTAGCATGAATACTTTTTATAAATAAATTAAATAAATATATTAACCAGGCAAAAACAACATTAATACCCAACGGCTTTCTCCAGCTCATCGTCATCAATCATGTGATATGTTTTTGTAAGGACAAAATTCTTGAAATAAGGATTAGTATCAATGAAGAATTCCAGCTTACCACCCTTAATTTGGGTCATCAATTCTATACCACTTGATATCTTTGAGGTACTTAAGAGTTAAGACTAAGAGCCTTTTTATCACGCTCTGTGATCTAATCGAAGGGAACATTCAATCATAATTCCACAATCAATACAACATATATAGATAACAACATATATGCAACAACAAAGTCTTATACCCAAAACTATGGGGAATAGATAATATAAATAATAGTTTACAAATTTCGTCACCTCCTCAACTAGTACTTCATTGATGTAAGCCAGAAGTTAGACACCCCTTTCTTTGCATTGCCAGATGAAATCATAAATCAAGTTGAAGGGATAATGATTGTCAATCAAATAAAATTTGAACTGTAAGCCAGAAGTCAGGTACCGCCTGTGGCTTTGTCCTCTTCTTGGTCCACATCAGCTTCACTTGTAACTCCTTGTACTTTAACTACACCATTTCATATGATTTGGGGTTTGTGATGCCTCTTATAATTCCTTGTAATATTATGCACTCCATAATAGTTTGATGTAATATATGCAAAATAAAAGAGTAGACTAAAAGTCAGTCATGAATTGGCTTATCAATTCATATGAGACTTCCATGCAAATTCCAAAAATTAACAGGAAAATTTCAAGTTATAATAAGAATTATTTTGAGGCCACATTTTTCCGAAAGAATAGACAAATAAAAAAAAAAAATTCATGCAAAATATTCATGAATCTGAAAAGAAAAATGTTATTGACTTTTCAACGTAAAGAAGATAATATAAATGTTGCAAAGTTCTTACGGATACACTAATTACACTACAAGAAATTTAGCCTTTAGCGACCAAAATTTCAGCGACGACCTAAAAATCGCTGCTAATAAGTAAGCATTAGCGACGAAAAATTATTGTCATCGCTAATTTTCAAAACAAATTAACAATAGCGACGACGTTTTAAGTCGTCGCTATAGGTCGTTGTTAATACGATGGATGCTAAAATTGGAGATCTATTTGTGACGAATATTTACTTTTTAGCGACAAGATTGGCGTTGTAAATTAATTTTTAATATCAACGATGACAATAGTCATCGTTAATTGTTATTTATTTGCGATGACATTGTGTGTCGTCGCAAAAATTTGGCAAAAATAATAATAACAAATATGATTTTATATCAGCAACGATTATTTCTGTCGCTAATATATTTTATTTAGCGACGATTTTGTGTGTCATCGCTGATATGTGACAAAAAAATAATAACATATAAGATTTTATATTAAGTTATTAAACGTTTAGCGACGAGATTTTGAATCGTCGCAATCGTCGCTATAAGCACATTATAGCGATGATTTTGTGTGTCGTCGCTAATATGTAACAAAAATAATAATAACATATAGAATTCTATATTAAGTTATTAACCGTTTAGCGACGACATTGTAAATCGTCGCTATAAGTTCTTTATAGCGACGATATTGTGTGTCGTCGCTAATATGTGACCATTTTTAAAATCCTAAATTTTAGTATTTATTTTAATCATAGTTTAAAGTATTAAAAAAAAGTCATATAGAGAGAAAAGAGAGAAAACCTAAGTTTTCCCCCTTTTGTGATTTCTCTCCAAATCTTCTTCCCTTCTTGAAATCTCTTCTACTATTCTTCTTCCTTCTCACCAAGAACTACATTTTTAGTGTTTTCCCCTTGAAATTTCAGACTTACCCTTGATGGCTTCATCTTCTTCCTCAAGGTCAAATAGGCCAAAAAATAGGAGATTCATGACAACATTCAACCCGGATGATTGCTTTCTTCAAAACAAGTGACATTTTTTTTTCTAATGGTGCTAGAAGTGAGGTATGTAGTATCAAACACTCAAATCTGAATTTTTTTTAGATTTATTCATGCAATTTTCGGATGTATGGGTATTTGGTGTGTCTTGGAATTGATTTTTGCATGTTTTGTGTTTTCATACTCCAATTTGTAATGGGTTTGTGTTGTTGTTGTTTCATAATGTTATTGAAATATGTTTAGAGTATAGATTGTGTGTATAAAATCTATAAATGTATGTAGGAAAAATGGATTTGTAAAGAAAACTTATGTGTAGTGTAATATGTAAAGTTGTCTACCAAGTGTTTGATGAAATGTCCCTTTGGAAGCAAATTCCAAATGGTGAAGAATTTGGTCATGGACCCTTCATAAAAAATGTTTATTTTACCATTTAGAATGAATCTAAAACAATTTTAGGATGATTTGTGCAATTTAGGAACAAAATATGTTTAGATGACCATGCTTGATGCAATTTTGACCTCCATGTGGCACCTTGTGATTTTTTTAGAATTGGGTCACGGACCCTTCGTGAAAAACATTTGTCTCATTATTTAGAGTAAATCTGGAAATTTTGAGAGTTATTTGTGCATTGTAGATGCAAATCTCATTTTATAACCGAAAATTAACTCACGGAGACCATTTAGAACCAAGTTCTAAACGGCTTTGAATTGGGTCACGAACCCTTCATGAAAAACCTTTGTCTTATAATTTAGAGTAAATCTGGAAATTTTGAGTGTAATTGGTGCATTGTTGATGCAAATCTTATCTTTTAACCGATAATTGACTCGCGGAAACCATTTAGAACCAAGTTCTAAACAACTATGAGTTGGGTTACGGACCCTTCATGAAAAACATTTTTCTTATAATATAGAGTAAATTTGGAAAATTTGAGAATAATTGGTGTATTGTTGAAGCAAATCTTATTTTTTAACCGAAAATTGACTCGCGAAGAGTATTTGATGATAATTGAATGTTGATAGTAATTTATTTGCTTGCTTTCATTAAAGATCATGATTAAAATTAACTTTTTTTAACAAATTAATCCTTGTTTATTATTATTGTATGTGATATTGGAATGCAATGATTACTAAGATGTGAATGTAAATACTTAATTGAATCGTGAACTAGTGTCCATTAGATATTAGGAAGCTGATTTAGGTTAGGCTAGGTCGGTACCGAACACCTTTCCACCTAGTAACTGAGCCCCTGAGCCTACTCTTTGGGGATGTAGGATTAGTTTGTAATCTTTTTACTTTCTTAGATAGATTGTAACTAGAATTCAAAGCCTAGTAATTTTTTTATTTTAGATTGTATTTAGGACCAAAGCCTTGTAATTTTCTTATTTCATTGTAAATTTTACTATTAATCAAATGATGGTTCTTTTTATTTTAGATTGTATTTAGGACCAAAGCATATATTTTTCTCTCTTTTTAATTATAAGCAATTTTTATGGTACTTTATAGAGGATTGTTTTCTTGAATATTCGTTGTCATACTTCATGTGTAATAACGACTTTAATTGTTAGCGTGATTAATATGTAGGTTGATTGTTCCCGAATTGAGTACTTGTCTCGGATAGACTAATAGCTGGGCTGAGTAAGTTCCATAACGATATAGCTTACCCATGAAGCTGAGTAGATAATGTTGACCAAACATTGATCAATTATGTTTGATTCTTTGTTGTAATATCTTAAGGATTTCTCCAAATTAAAACAATAAAAGTAAAATAAGGTGTAAAGTGTAAAGCTTGATTCTTGAGTTAGTTCCAAAGTCAATTTCACTCATCCTCACAAAAAAATTTCAATTTCTGATAATGTCATTATATCATAAAAATAGTTTATTTCCTAATGATCTATTAAATTGGAATTCAACAATACTAATATTATCAGCCTTTTGCCGATTAGTATTTTATAAATTCCAATTTTAGTCTTAAATTTAGACAATTTTAGTCTAAATGTAAATATTACGATTTAAAAATAATAATAATTGATGAAAATGCATTTCTTGAATTGCTTGTGAATATATAAAAAGTGGGACACAATGATATCACTTATTCAAGTTATCTCTAGCCCCATATGTTTCTCAATATTTATTCGGTTATTCACGTCGAAAGTGATTATACATTTTTCTTTTCATATCTACGATTTTTTATTTTATTTTTTTTTTTCATTTGTGTCTAGTTCTTTCATAATTAAACTGTGGCCTCAAAATAATTCTTATAACTCAGAAGCTTTCCAAAACGCTAGACAAGACAATATTTGGAATTTGCATGGAAGTGTCTCAAATAAGGCAAGTGACTAACTTTTAGTCACCTCTTTTATTTTGCACACGTTACATCAAACTATATTATGGAGTACATGACTAGGAATAAGATGAGACATTACAAACCCCAAACCATATATCACACAAAACCCACTTTATTCTTAATTAATTAATAATTGCTCTCCACGACAATAAGCAATATATATAATGCTTAATTGTTGTTGAACAATGCATGGTGCCTCATAACTCAAGGGCTTTTAGGTGGGCACTTAGACCTACTATATTTGGTGTTTTTCTTACATGGAGTAGTTTTCGTCGTTGTTCCCGAATTCGCAACGTCTCGACCTGAAAGCTTAAAGGGTAAAGCTGGCAAATTGTCAGAATTACCTGACATATGAAATAAACTTATCAAAATATAATGCACTGTACACGTTCTAAGTTTGGCCAATTTTGATTTTGTTCCCTAATGTCTTCAAATTTTGATCCACTCCCTCTTAGTCGGGGTCTGTCTGTACTTAAGCCCTCCCGTACAAAAAACTTTAACCCCTGACCATTAAGTACCAACTAAGTCTGGCACATGTGTTAGTTGGCCCAATTAAATCATGCCACATCATTCTATTAGCCATGTGAATTAAATATTTTTAACAAATCATAAATATTTTTGAAAAAATTCACTAAATTCTAAAAATTACTTTAAAAAAATAAATAAATTAATAAAATTTCTTTCCAATATTTTTTGGGTATCGAAACATTTTTCTCTTTTCAAACCCAGCACAATCACAATCTCCCTCACACAACAACAATCAAAATAATCAAATAGAAAAATCAAAACAAAAATTAACTCTATTGTAAGATCCACATAACAACAAAAACCAATTTCCATTGATTGGAAAAACCAAATCAAATAACAAATCCCATTTCAGATTCAACCACTTTTGTTTCGCTTTCTCAACAAACCAAACTTAGATTTAGGATGCAAAAATCAAATAAGCCAAACCAAATTGACCAATGTGAGATCAACTAATTAGCTCATTTGAGTTTGAGCACTGACCAAATACAACAGCAGAAGAAGGAAAGAGAGACACATAGAGCCTAAAGGCATCAGATTTTCACAACAAAATCAAACCCATTCCCGAGCCTCCTCGTCGAAGTCTCGCCTGAAATCCAGTGCAGATTTGCCACCTCAACCGTCGCTGCCTCCGCCGATTTCTTCTTCCACCATTACTCTCACCTCCATCACCACCACTGGTTCTCATTCTCAAGTCCTTGTTGAGTCTCTCCTGAAAACCCTAAAACCAAATCCAATAACAAATCCAGCCACTATTTTTCCCAATCTTCTCCGCCAACAACCTACACGACACCACTCCAACCCCAACCCCAACCCTAACTTCTTCGCTCTCTGCCGCCACTTCAAGTATTCTCTCGAACACCTTCACCAATGCCTACTGCGCCTTCGACACATCCACCTCTTCAATCTCTTCTCCATTTCTGTTCTTCAATCTCTTTTTAGGGTTTGCTTAATTTTGTTGCTTAGGAGGAGATTGGAAATGAAATTAAAACTGGAGTTCATATGTTGGTTTTTTACTTGGGATTAGCTTAAATGGGTTTTGTAGGTCTGGTTTTGTGAGTTTTGAGGCTAATCAATGGTGACCTGTGGTAGATTTTAATTTGGTCTGTTAAGTCTGCTCCTGCATTTATCTCTCTGTGTGTGTGTTTCTAAGAGAAAGAAAAAGACAAGGAACAATGTGTGAGATGATGTTAGACAAGGAACATAATTTTCGTTTTTAATTTTTCTGAAGTATTCAAGGATGAAGATGAAGATGATGGAGGCTTGAGTTGAGGATGATGTTAGAAAATGAGGTATTTTTTCTAGGTATTTTTTTCTCTAACTAATCGAATTTGGTCTGGCTCAATTAAGGTTGATTTTTGTTTTGATTTCGCAATTTGAATATTTTGATTGTTGCTTTATGAGGGAGTAATGGGGATGATTGTGCTGGGTTTGTAAAAAAATTATGTTTGGATACCAAGAAAATCTTGAAAAGAAAAAAAATTAATTAACATTTTATTTTATGTAATTTTTATATCTTAAATAATTTTTTTTTTTTCAAATTTTTTAAAATTGTATATAATACATTTGACACACGACATGATTTAATTTGACCACCTGGCATATGTGTCAGATTGAGTTGGCACTTAGTGGTCAGGGGCTAAAGTTTTTTAGACGGGGAGGGCTTAAGTACAGACAGACCCCAACTAAGAGGGAGCGGATCAAAATTTGAAAACATTAGGGAACAAAATCAAAATTGGTCAAACTTAGAGGGTGTACAGTGCATTTCAATCTAGAATTTATTAGAGACACATTTGTAGGTGAATAAATGATTATATTTTACGCCTTGAACAACAACGCTCATTTCAATTTAAAAAGTAAAAATAATGAATTATTCATTCTAGACAAACTATTTGAAACAAAACTTTATATTTAAATAGACTGCTGGTCCCTAACGTTTACCTTAGTTGCACATTTGGCCTCTAACGTTTAAAACTGACAGAAATGATCTCTAACGTTTCGAAATCGTGTACCATTGGTCCTTCCGTTAGTCTCTGTTAACTTGATGTATACGTGACTAACGAATTGATGACGTAACCAATTTTTAATTAGGGTGACATTTGTTTTTCATTCACAACTAGGATATGATATAGCATATCCATTTAAAATCAACCCAACCCGAATTGAAATAAACCCCACCCAATTAAAAAATCAACCCACCCCTAAAATTAAAAATAATAAATTATTCATTCTAGACAAACTATTTGAAACAAAGCTTATATTTAAATTTTTTTCAAAATAAATGAGCCACTGCTAGTATGTAAAATCTTTACTCAATGAACTACAAGAAATTTTGCCTTTAGCGACGACTCGAAGTCGATGCTGATGCTTTAAAAGTCGCCGCTAATGTTATTAGCAGCGACAATGTCGCTGCTAACAGTGGTTGTGTCTGCTCCGTTGCTAATTGATTTTCTGCAGCGATATTTTGTCGCCGCTAAAAGATTACCATCAGCGACAACATATTTCTTCTCTAACAGTGACTATCATCATCGCAAATAATGTAAGAACATACATCCATAAGTCACCGCTGATATGTCATTATTTGCAACAACTCCAATGTCGTCGCTAATATATTATCATCAACGACGACAATTGGTGTCGTCGCTAATAGGTATTTGTCAGCGATAACACAAATGTCGTTGCTAATATGTAATAATTAGCGACGATATTACGTCGTTGCAATAGGTATTAATTTGTAATTAAGTTCTTATCAACGACAAGACAATATCGTCGCTAACAAGTACATATTTGTCACAACATTGTGTCATCGCTAAAAACTTTTTACATGAGCTCCTGATGGAAATAGAAAATACAAAATCTTCAATAAACATTTAGAATAAAAAGAAGACAATATTCAATTACAATCCATCACATACATAGTTTAAATTTCATAATCTATTACATAATACATATTGTCTTATCAACTAATTAATCAAACATCCTCATGAGGATATATAGTTTCTAATCAAACTTAAAATAACTTGTTGCGTTAAGATGAATCTTCCCTCGAACTGTAGGCACAAATCATTACTTCTCCATGAAGTCAAAAACAAAACTCAAAGTAAAGACTTAATTACAAATATATGACAATACTTACTAAATAGTTTTAAAAAGAAAAGCAAACACACAAAGATTGTAAACAAATAAACAATAGCAAACCAAAATACATTACCATGACATAGACTTCACTCATAATTCCAAGTAGTGTTTACAAATAGAATACAATGAGTATCGCTTTAACCATAGTTTTGCAAAACCAAATTGTATACTAAACGGTGACTAACATAGTTACCTCAATTAAGGTTTCAAATAAATAAAATAGAATACTTAATGACAATAATACATGTATCCTCATAACCAGTATTCACTTCACATTCCAAAATCCTAACGAACAAAATTGAATAAAAATATTTCTAGTGACTTGTAATTGACAATTATAAAGAAACTAGACTTGAAGATACCATATATCGGAAATCCTTTAAATGAAATTGTTAAAAAATTGTAAATGATTATTTATTCATTTAATTCTGATTCTCTTGATAAATTCAACAGTCAATTTTTCCTTAAAGTTCATAAAATGCAAGTTCTACCAATCACAATCATTATTTAAATCATTTACATCACTATTAGTATTTCTACTAGATGTACAACTGATATAGACTTCTCATGATAATTCTCTTATACTTTATGCAAGTCACCCGCTTGATCCAATTCAAACAACCACCACTACCATAACTTAAATTGAACTAATATTCTTTATTATGATATACCACAACATACACATTAAGCAATAAACAATCAAATAACAAAAAACCAATAAACCAATAAACACTTCCAAAGTTATAATAGGCCACCCTTATACACAATGCAAGCCACCCGCTTGCTCCAATTCAACCCACCACAAAACAGTTCTCAACGTATGTTCATTATACCATATATATATATATATATGACAAACCTTAATAAAATATAACACTTACTTGATTGAAGAGTTAAGTAATTGAGCTTTTCAATTTGTCTCTACCTGCAATGCCAATTTAATGAAATACCTAACAACATATATGTAATATTAGTCATATACATATAATTATACACACTTAATCAATAATAAGATATTTTTAACTAACCTCAATGTAAGATGCAACAAACTCTAAGTACTTATCATTAGTTGTAGCAATAACTATATCCTAGAAATATTAACTATCACTCAAAGAGAAGAACTCAAAGGGCATCAATAGTTGTAAACCTATTTTCCAAAAAATTTATCTTATCAAAATGTTATTTTCTAGAAAACACAAATATTGACCACCACTAAAATTTTCCACAAATTTAAACCCCTATTAAAAAAAAAAAATTGCCCAAAGTTATAAAAACACACAAGATAGCATAAGATTAAAAGAACACAAAACAAAATCCAATAATATTAAACATATATAAATAGAATATATTAAATAATTATAAAAATGAGAGAGAGAGAGAGAGAGAGAGAGAGAGAGAGAGAGAGAGAGAGAGACCAACCTTGAGGTAGAGGGGCGACAGTGGTGGTCGTCGGAGGTGGTGGTGGCCGCCGGAGGTGGGTTATGACCACCAGAGGTGAATGGTGGTGGTGGTGGTATGTGAGAGAAAAATATTGTGAGAGAGGGTTTGAAAGAGAGAAAAAATGAAATTGAAAGTAAAAGTGAGAGTGATAGTAAATATTTGGTGATGAATATAGAGGGAGATGAAATTTTGGTGAAAATAAAGGATGGGGGGAGATGAAAATGGGGGAAATTCAAAATGGATGGAGGGTTTAGAATTTCAGAGGGGCGGGTGTTACAAAAATTTGGGATAAGGGTGGGTAGGTGGGAGGGTTTAAAATATCTGTTTTTTTTTTTTTTTTTTTTTTTTTTTTTTTGTCTTTTTTTTTTTTTTTTTTTTTTTGATCCCTTTTCTTTTTTTTTTTGTTTTATACTTATATTTAATGTCTAACTTTAGTATGGAGGGGAATCTGACGTTTTCTTTTTCTTTTTTTTTAACTCTAATATTTAACTTTAGTGGTGATCTTGATTTTTTTTTTTTTTTCTTTTTTTTTCAATCAAACTTATATAAAGGGGTAAGATAGTATATATTTTACTTTTTATTTTTTTTAATCTAATGTTATATATATTAGGTATGGATCCACTGTAGGGCCAGTGCCCACCCACCCTCAAATGTTTTATTTAAAAAAATTATTAGGTATAAAATATAAAATATAATTGGATTTTATAAAGTGTCCACCTTCAATTTTTTGGATAATTCTACAATACCCACACTTTTTTTTTATGTGTAGTACTTTTAATAGATAAAATGTCACATTGATGATATTAATGTCACACGTGATAGTAATTACTCCACATATATTAGTACCTATGATCACATTACTTTGATACCCTAAATTTTTATTTATTTATTTAAATTTAATATATATATAAAATTGGAGAGTACTAACATCGCATTGGATAGCACTACCATCACATATGATGACAACTACATCATATTTGATGATAACAATTTAGTAGGTACCAAACTCTGCTGATTTGGAGATGAAACGGTTGAGCGCGGCAGCCATGCCTGTTAGTCTTCGAATTTCTCTGACGTTCTTAGGGGGTTGTAGCCCCTGGATAGCCGCTATTTGATTTGGGTTCGTCTCTATGCCGCGTTGGGTTACCATAAAACCCCAAAACTTTCCCGAACTTACCCCAAATGCGCATTTCGAAGCGTTGAGCTTTAAGTTGTGCGTTCTCAGTATTCTGAAGACCTGCCTCAAATCTTGCACGTGGTCGGTGCTTCTGACGCTTTTGACGACCATATCATCAATATAAACTTCAATGGTCTTTCCTAGCAATTCTGAGAACATTTTAGTAACCATCCTCTGGTAGGTGGCCCCGGCATTTTTCAGTCCGAACGGCATTACCTTGTAGCAGAATACGCCCCGTGGTGTAATGAATGCTGTTTTTTCCTGGTCCTCTCTCCTCAAGGCGATCTGATGGTATCCTTGAAAAGCGTCTAAGAAGCTCATTCTTTCATGTCCAGCTGTGGAGTCCACCAACTGGTCTATCTTTGGGAGCGGGAAAGGATCTTTTGGGCAAGCTTTGTTCAGATCCGTGAAATCCACGCAGACCCTCCACTTCCCATTCTTTTTCTTCACGACAACTGTGTTGGACAGCCATTGTGGATACAGGACTTCGCGGACCCCCCCAATCTTCAGGAGACGGTCTACTTCTTCCCGCATGGCCTCGGCGTGCTGCGGAGCCGTCCTTCTTGCTTTTTGGGCTACCGATTTGTACTCGGGAGAGACATTCAGCTCATGACAGATAAACTCTGAATCTACTCCGGGTGCCTCGTATGGAGTCCATGCGAAGACATCTTGGTATTCCTTTAGAAGAGCCAACAGTTGTGACTTGTGTTCCTCGGATAAAGAGTTACCTATCAAAAATTGCCTCTGAGCTTCACCCTCAGCTATTGACACTGGTACAAGTTCTTCCGCACATTTCTCTTGAGGACGGCGTTCTTCGCAACCCTCCTCATTCTGTAATTGCTATTTACCCCTCTCGGGGCCTTACTTCGGTTCTTGAGATTGTTGGGCTCTTTGCTTAACTGTGGCCACCAAACATTGTTTTGCCGCAAGCTGGTCCCCCATTACTTCCATGACACCCTACGATGTCGGGAACCTCAGTCGTTGGTGGAGTGTGGAGGGAGCCGCGCCCATCCGGTGCAGCCATGGTCTTCCCAGGATTGCATTATAGGGAGAGAATGTATTTAGAACGAAGAATTCAGTCGGGGATGAGACCGTTCCGGCTGTAACGTCGATCGTCACCTTCCCGGTTGGAACGACCGTTTCTCCAGAGAAGCCACTGAGCGGTCCTTCGGGGCGGCTCAAATCCTTGTCTCCGAGCCCCAACCCTTTGAAGAGGGATTCGTACATAATCTCGACTGAACTGCTGGGATCTATGAGGATCCTTTTGACGTCGAACTCCCCGACTCTTAGGGTTACCACCAACGCGTCCGAATGCGGGAGCTGCACTCCTTCCAAATCTTGATCATTGAACAAAATCTGTTTGGATGATTCTTTCTTTGATGGAGCTGGAGCCATTTGGGCCGAGTCTCTAATTTGGAACACCTCCCTCAAATGCGCCGTTCTCCTCATTTCTCCTCTTTGGTCATTGCCAGTTGTCCCATAGTGTATTACGTCGATGATCCCTACGGGAGCCGAAGCCTTCACAGTAGTTCTTGGTGTTTTAGTCTGGTGGGGATTTTTCGACTCGTCCACATATTGCTTGAGATATCCGTTCTTCACTAAGTGCTCTAGGTGGTACTTGTAGGCTCGACATTGCTAAGTCAAATGTCCACGCTCCCTGTGATAACTACAGTACGGCTTATTTTCTCTGGTGGCGGGGTCGCCGGGCATCTTCTGAGGCCACTCAAAGTAGGGTTTATCTTTGATAAGGGGAAGGAGCCGATAGATCGGCTCTTTGAAGGTTGTATACACGGCCAGGCACAGACCAGTCCCGGGCGGATTTGTTGAACTTTTGGATTTCTTGGCCCATCGTGACTCGGGTTGTGCTGCCTTTGCGTCAATAAGTGGGGCCGCTTCCGCGAGTTTGACCGTGCTCTTTGGGTCGTCTTCAACTCTGATATGCTGCTCCAGGCGGGTCATAAGATCTGCCATGTTGACGGGAGGCCTTTTAGTGAAGGACTTCATTAGTTTGCAATCTTGGTGTAGGCCAAACCGGAATGTCTTCACCACTATATCTTCGTCGCATGCGTCGATGTCATTGTAGACCTCCCAGTATTGTGTTGAGTATGCCTTCAACGCCTCTCCAGCTTTCATCGCGAGGGCCAGTAAAGAATCAATCTCCTTAGGTTTCCTGGTGTTTGTAATGAACCTTGCGGTGAAAATCTGAGACATCTCTTGCCAGGAGCGAATGGACCCGTGCTCCAGGCGGTCAAACCACCGCAAACCCACCTCGCCTAAACTTGAGGGGAATACGCGGCACATGAGTGCATCATTATTGTTGTGGAGAGCCATCGCTTGCCGGTAGCGGCTCAAGTGTCCCACCGGGTCACTCTTTCCGTTGTACACAGGGAGGCTGGGTGAAACGAATTTAGGCGGAAACTTTGCTCGATCTATTTTGGCTGAAAAAGGAGAGAGTGAGATCTGCTGGAGCTTCCTCCAGATTGGGTTATGCTCGTGCTGCGGAGGGGATGTCTTAGCATGATTATGTCTGCGTCTCTTGGGAGGTACTGCCCTCTGGTGTCTGTGCTCTGATTTTCCGCCGCGGTCCTTACGACCAGGAACACGATGAGAACCTTCACACGAGTCTGAATGACTGCTGCTTCGTCTTCTTCGGTGTTGCTCATTTTCATTTTCATGTTTCCCTTTTAGGAGCTTGAGTTCCTCTTCAAGTTCCTCAATCTTTCTCTTCTTTCTAGCTTCTTCGAGGAAGGAGGGTTCTCTGGAATGTGAGTGCTGCCTTTGCTCGGTCCTTCCTCGGGAACGCTGCATTTCTCGTTCTCTCTGTCCGCCTGGAACTCGCACCTCTGATTGTATCCTTTTGCGGTTGAAGGTGGGTAGTCTATTGCCTCCTCGCTCATTTTCTGATAGGGCCTCCTCTTCCATTCTGTACTGTGAATCTGTAACCTCTTCCTGAATTGGCCTTTCCCACAGACGGCGCCAATTGTAACGGGAAAAAAATGTAGGTATCAAGAGTATCAAGGAAAGACCTTTCCTGGAGTGGTCCTGAAGATTACTTCTTGGAATCAAATGGTGGTCCTGCACAGAATAGGTAAAGTGAGAAGGAAATTGTCCCTGGTGTTGGGGACTGATTACCCTCCGATGGTGAAGTCAGTCAAGTATGATTGCAAGTAATGGAAATGATAAAGCTTTTTCTTTCTCTGTGTGTGTGTATGCATACCTGGTTTCTGTTGATCATGCCCTTTTATAGGCTCTCCAATGACAGCTCACCTGCCAACTGAATCATTACTCTGTCTCCTAAGAAAGGGATAGTATCCCTTGATGGGACATGGAGGTGTCTGTCCGTCCTCGCTTGTGTGGGTTGCCCTGGTGCATTTATGATTTTGTGTGCTTGTCACCACATGGGACATTACCTGGCAGGTCACTTCGCCGTATCGCATTTAATGTTTGCAACCACCCACTCGATGTGCATTAAATGTGGAGATTCGGTGTATCTGTTAACCGGAGCGGCACATATCTTTTGACCGGAGCGGCACGTCTAGATGCTGTGGGTTCGCCTTGGAATGAATAATATCCGTGCATCTCTTCTCTGATAAATGTCGCTCAAGGTGCCTTTTGGTCTATTCGCAAATTTTACCCTCACACAATTAATTGTTCCAAGCCTCAATCGAACCGGATCTGAACAAATTGATGTGTTATATTTCATTGTCAAGTCTAATATTTGGTATTTTATGGTTACGTGCACAGTAGATTCACGTAATGAAATCATATGGCGTAAATGGTTTAACAACAGAAAAAATGATGTCACTCATTCGTGTTACCTGAACCCAAATATCTCTCAAACATTCCAATGGTTTTTCACATGGAAAGTCATTATCCAATTTTTCCTTTCAGATCTGTTAATAGTTTATATGATTTATATATATATATATATATATATATATATATATATTATATATCCTCTTCTTCTTTTTTTTTTTTTTTTTTTTTTTTCATAAATATGGACTCAAAATAATTCCTATGACTAGCTCAAACTTTTTCAGCATACTAGATAAGACAGTATTTGGAATTTGGAGCCGCCCAGCTTAAGGCTATGTGAATGGCTCAGTAGGAGAATTTTATTAGTTAAATATATATATTTTTTCTTTTCGAAGAAGTTTTGAATCTTTTGATATAATTTTGAACATGATATAAAATGTAATATACTTTACCTACCTACCAAAAGAAAAAAGAAAAAAGAAAAAAGAAAAAGAAAAAGAAAAAAAGTAATATACTTTACCTACGTGAGTAAAGAGAAATGTGGTGCCCAAATGTTTCTGGACTTAGTGAAGACTCTAGGTCAACTACAAATGGACTGATCGTGTTAATATTTTCCATGTACCTAATTTGGATCACAAAAAAGAACGACAGGCTTTTGCATTACGGAATCTCTTCTTTTATAAATTGACCCCACTTGCTTTTTATCTTGTCTTTGCTTGAAGACAAGAAAATGGGAAAAGTAGACGAGATTAGTAATTATCGGGGTTACGAGGATGCATGTTTGTTTGATTGTTTTTTTTTCTGAATTTTTTTTTTTAATTTTTGTGCACCGAAACTGAAATAAAAAAATAAAAAAAATAAAATAAAATCCATCAAAATGAGGTCTCCATTAAAGTACTATTGGGCTGAGGGAGAGAGGCAAAGTCCTATATCCTTCACTGAACCTCTCCCCCAAATGTTTAAAGAGTAGCAAGAGAAGCACATTCCGATGAATTCTTTTTATTTTGATACCACCAATAACAAATTATCTACTTATTCCATCCTAATTGACATGGCTTGATTTGAAAATGAATTCTCTTTTTTTCTTTTGTCATAGAAAAGGGAAGAATATTATAGCATATTGAAGAAATATAACTTTCCATTTTAAACACACATATTTCGGGATATCTTAAAAAGAAAACCAAAATATTTAAATTTGAACAAAGAACTGAAAGAACAAAATTAAGTTGATTGCAAAAAAATAAAAAGACCAATTGTTCAAATGCAAATTCATCTTTCACAACTAAAGGAAGCTAACAGGTATAAACCAAATGCAAATGCCCCGGCATATTAATGAAATTATGTCAAGATTTGTAAAATAAAGATAGGACGTAACAATAATAGTAAAGGCAACTCATTTCTATTGGTCAATTACTCAGTGGCGGACCTAGGAAGAGGACCAAAGGGGGCCATGGCCCTCTCTAAATATTTTATTTTTATTTTTTTTTAATTTAATAGTATATATTATCTTTTATTAACTAAACATAAACAAATTCCTTATCAACAGCGAAAAAACTCTTGCTCAGGAAAAAAAGTGGGACTTATTTATTGTTTGGTATGACACCTTGGTTGTTTGCATTTTTAGGAAAACAAGTTAAAAGTTTGAGGTTTTAGGATTTGAGTATTGTGTCCTACTTCTAGCTCTATCTAGAGGATTGTTTGTTTGCATTATTTTTTCCTTATCAACAAGGTGACTTTACAATTAAGTATAATTATTGATTAGATATTTTCTATTTTGCAATAAATTCTCAATTACAAGAATTAAAGTATTGGTTTTAGTGAGCATGTTGTGGAATTACTTGTTATATATTCTTACCTCAGCTCTGGATTATCAATAAACACATGAATTTTTTTAGAATTGATTATATTTTCTTTTTTTGTTAGTAAACATGTTTTATCAACAAGATTTCACAAATCATGAGGAACTACTATTGAAAATAGAAATTCATCATTATAATGAGCATAGTTCAAAATCTCAACTTCAAAAATTTGGTAAATATTCTTTAATTGTGACAATAGCTAATAAGGACTAGAAAATCAATAGCCTATCAATTTTATTTATTTATTTATTTATTTTTTAAAGGGAGTGTATTTGTACTCACTCTTCAAATTTCTACAAAGCAAAATAGAACGATTCAATCATGAATATTGCTAAAACTAGATTTCAATTGTAAAATATTTAGAATAATTGATTTCTATTTTGTTCACTATCCTATTTTTCTAGCCAAGGTTGCATCAACCAAAGATAGCACGTATGAAAGGCCAGGGGGAGTGGGGGACCATGTCTTATAAGCTGCCACGTAGTGAGTTGTCATTATACACTTGGATGTTCTATAAATACAATCAAGGTAGAGAAGATTACAACTATCAAGTATCAACTCTTAAAATGAAGGCCATTCTAATTGTCTGCTGCCTTCTCCTAGCTTCCACATTTTTCATTCCTTCTTCAAATGCAGCTCGAGAATTAGCTAGTGGTGAGACTAAGAGTAGTAGCTAGATAGTTGTGTTTTAATTTATTTTGCAGCATATATACTTATTGAACCAAACTTTTGATTTTGTTTACAGAAAGCAGTTCATTGAGTGAAGATTTTACATACTAGCAATCGCTCATTTATGTTGAAAAATATTTTGAATATAAGCTTGTTTCAAACAGTTGGGCTAGAATGAATAATTCAAAATTATGTTTTATATACTAATTCAAATGAGCTTTGTTGTTTTAAAAGGCCCTAAAGATAATATTTTATTCACGTCCAAATCCTAGTTAGTTTTCAAGTACTTTCACTTTTGAGAGTTTCAAATATATGGAACTCTCTAGCTCCCATTGTTCTCGTCCATGTTTCCTCGTTAATTTCTTCAATTTCGTTATACTCTGATAACTTTTATCTCATATCTCAGGCTCAGCTAAGTGTGTTCCTAATGATCCATATTATCGTCGATCATGTTTGAAGCCACCAACTCTGCCTATGCAGCCGCCAGCTCCACTCGTGCAGCCGCCAACTCCGCCCGTGCAGCCGCCTGCTCCTCTCTTGAAGCCACCAACTCCTCCCTTGCAGCCGTCTCCGCCATTGTTTGAGCCGCCACCTCCATATTTTAAGCCCCCAACTTCATGTCGTAAAGCAGACCCATATAGGCGTAATTGCCGGCCACCTACAAGCCCTTGAGATATGAAGCACACCATGATTCAACGATAATTAAGCATTAGGTTGCTTATTGTCGTGGAGAGCAGTAATTAATTAAGAATAAAGTGTGATTTGTGTGATATATGGTTTGGGGGTTTGTGATGCCTCTTCTTATTCCTAGTCATGTATTATATATGCACTCCATAATAGTTTGATGTAGTGTGAAAAATAAAAGAGTTGACTAAAAGTTAGTCACTTGGCATATTTTAGGCCATTCCATGCAAATTCCAAATATTGTCTTATTTAGTATTTTGAAAAAGTTCGAGTCATTTAGAGCATCTCCAACAAGCCTTCCAAACTCACGTGGATGTCGCCAACAACTCTAAATAGCTCATGAATCAAGTCCAAAAGATATATCAAAAATGACATGTCATTTGGCATCACAATGAGAGATTTCAAATTTGACATCTCCATATTAATTGAGTAGTCAAATATCAATTTTTTTATTTTTTAAGTTCATGATTTTGTAGATATCATTTTTAAATTTGACATATTAGTTGGAGTGTCTAATTTTGGAGATGCCAATTTTGAACCTTCAATTTTCCACATCAAAAGGCCATATTTACTGGAAAAAAAAAATGGACAAATGCTATTCATAGATTTGAAAGGATAAATGTATAATGACTTTGAGAATACAAAATAATTAGTCGCAAATGTATTGAAAATGAAAATCTAAAGAATATTTTCTTTTTGAGAGATTTCTTCAATAATAATATCATTATAATTTATCTTGAATACTTTTCATTAATGTATGAAATGCATATTACGAGAATGATTTGAAAATATACTAAATGTAGCAATTCTTCTTCCTTTGTTGCTCTAGAGTAGTCAATGAATAATTACTATCGTTCCCCATAATTGCAGATATGATTGTGAGTTGTGTATTGATTATTTTTTTCCTCAAGAAGAAGAATATAGAGAGAAAGTGAGAAACCAAATCAAGATGACCCTAGCAACCAAATTCTTTTCCTCTTTTAAGTGTATTCGTGTTCATTGAGAAGACAACTTTTAATCGTGCATGGACTGTGGTTAATGGCAATGTTCTTTTGTCTTTTACAAACGACCTCCCTAATTAAATGTGGTTTTGTCATTTAGGCAAGAATATAGACTACGTTGCATTTCTGGTTCCAAAATATCAACATGTTTTAAACAGTTCAAATAATTGTTCTTGTAGGCTAGAACAATTGTATGCTCATTTTAGTAATCCATCAATATCTATGTGCAAGTTATTTCTTTGTACTAATAAAGTATGGTGTGTTTTTACACGTAATTGAGGTAGTTGGGCAAGCGCAGGAATATAAATTTGGCTTATGCCTCTTCCACAACTTAAAAGGTGTGATTTTAGTTTTCATATGTGGCACCCAATTTAAAACATGACAAGCAGTCAATATTGTTTCACCCTAAAGGATTAAGGAAGCGCCTGATTCTATTAACATTGCATTTGATAACTCAATAAGAATTTATTATTATTATTATTTTTTTTTTTTTTCAGCCATACCATTAGAAGTGGATGAGTATGGTGGAGTATAGTTTCATGGATAATTCCTAAAAACTGAACATATGAGTTAAATCTAATGGATTCATACTCTCGAGTAGTTTTATGGATAATTCCTATATCATTTCTAAATCTTTTTATTTTCCAACTGAATTGATTTTCAACTTCTTTACGAGGTTTTTGGAATTTTTCAAAAGCATCACTTTTATTCTTCAACAAGTACACATGTATATATTTTGAAAAGTCATTATTAAAAGTGATAGAAAATATATTTCCTCAACAAGTTAAAATCCCTCAAATCCACATAAATCAGTGTGAATTAATTCAAGCAACTTGGTATTTCTTTCTACACAATTTTATGAGGCATTTTTGTAATCTTTACTTGACTATAAGTTTCACAATTTTTTTTTTTTTGGTTAGTCTTGGAATTAATCCTAAACTACTCATGATTCACATATAAACAGAACTACTAGACAGTTTATTTTCAACATTCCATCACAAGCATATCCCTTGCCCACAAATAATCCTTTTTCGGTGATTACATATTGATTAGATTGCAAAGTTTGCAAAGTTTTTTTTCTTCCTCAACCTTGTTGAGCAAATAGCTTGACATTAGGTTCTTCCTCATGGACGAAGTGCGAAGTAATACATCTTTCAAAGTTAGCACATTTCCAGAGATAAAATTCAGTTCGACCTCACCACTCCCAAACACCTTGGTTTTCCTAGAGTCACCAAGCATAATAGTTTTTTCTTGAACCAAATTTTTTCAAAGTAGACATGCCTATTAGCACTAAACTCTGCCCACCACCCCTCAACAAATTGCACCATATTAATTTCTGTAATCATCGCCATTAATGGCTCTTCGGTTACGTTAACTTGTGGTAGCCTCACGCTTCCGGAATTCGCAAATTCGAGCAATATTCACAGTCTTGCCATAGACAAAACACACATAAGTTTTTTTTTTTTTTTTTTTTTTTTTTTTTTTTTCTTTAGCTTCAATTAACTTGTACATAACGTTTTTTCTTTGGCTTCAATTGACTAGTTTTTGGAAAATGACTGTAGAAATAAAATTTACCTTAGTGGTGGAATGCCCATTGCCCTTTTGCTTCTTCCTCTGCATATTTCTTTGCATTAGCTTCTTCAGTATCATACTTACTCTGTAAGGATAATTCAAAAGATAGAAACAACAGTTATACTCATCCTTTTGATACTTATCTATTTTTTCTTAATAATGGGCACAAAACTCATCTACTGCTCTTCACTTTCCCCCATGCGCATGTGTTTGGACCCATCTCTTCTGCATTAGATGCTTAAGCCCAATACCTATAAATAAATAATTATTCTTTCTCATTTTTAATGTGGGTTTTTTTTTTTTTTTCAAAACACTAACTTCTCACTTTAAAACTCATTAACCAAGTGAAACTCTTATATTTTCACATTTAATTTGTTGCTTTAAATTAATATTAACATGTTCCAACTACTTTCAAAAAAAACTTTTGAATGTATATCGACATGTATCTACATTATTTCTCAAGATGTACACCTATAGTGTCAACAAAGGTCCAAAGTAGTATCAATTATCATCAAATCTATGCACATGGAAAATTATCAAGTTCTAATTTAGTTGTATTACTACGTAATCTCCATTATTTCTCAAGTGTGATCACTCTTAAAGAATCAAACCACCAAGTAATTTAATTTTCAAAATTTTCCATTACAAATCATCAAAAATAAATATTCATAAGTAAAATTATAAGCAAACTTTGGCTAAAATTGAAGTGAGCATGCTAAAGCTCTGACTCTCAACTGTGCTTTTTTTTTTTTTAAAAGGTCACCTTCACCAAACAAATCAAGTCACAGGCATCTCTCTATATCATGTGCACAAATATATATACATATTCCCTATGCTTAGCTGCAATTGAGAAATTTAGTAGCTGTCTCACATATAGTAATTTTCACTATCCAATGTTGTTTATCATTTCGCATGTATTCACCCAAACAGTTTGACCTCTGTGGAAACCCAAGAATATGGTTATTTTCCAAACTTGAATGGATTCAAATATAAATATATACCCCCCAAATTTTTTGAAACCATTTGGAAATAGAAAATCTGAATTATAATAGATTTAATAGTGAGATAGTCACTTTTTAGTTTTGTTAATATCAATTTCGAAAAAGTATTATTTCTAGGTGCATAGATTATATTTCAGATACTACCATGACATTTACTTTTTTGGTTTTAGTAGTCATATGAAACATTACAATATATAAGGACAAGTACTATAATCCCATGGAAACTTGGAAGGTGTTACAGTGATAAACAGCCTGCAAAGCCTTCAAAATTGTTTATCATATTCATATCCCATTTAAAACTACATATATAAAAAACACTGCTTGAGGATTTAATATATTCCAATATTATGATCTGATTTTCAGCTTCTTTCGCAAGGTCATTCATAGTATGGAATCTCCTTCCACTACTATCTTCCTTGACTGCATTTCATGAGCTAGTTGTACTTCCAACTTCCAAGCATGTAGTAAAAAGCTTCTGCAGAAGGAAGGAGGATGCATGCAGTGATTCACTTGGCCCAAGCTGTAAGAAGTTTTTGAACTTCATGTTCTACTAGACTACTACTCTATCTTTTCCTTCCTTTCTTCCTTTTTTTTTTTTTTTTTCTGCTAAGACTTTCTTCTTATTTTACAGTTCTAATTCTGAATGATATATTTATTAGTAACTTCGACTACAACAGCTCCAAGTTCTATCTTTTCCTTATTTTCTTCTTATTTTGCAGTTCTAACTTTTAAATGCTTTATTTATCATTTGGTAGATAAGGAAGCTGGAAACTACTATAATTTGTAAACAAAGACACTAACGACAAAGGAAAATAGCCATTAAACAAAGGATTTGGAGAAAAACACTAAAGAAATATTCTCAAAATACATAAAAGGTAGCAATACCGCCTAAACACTAAAAGCAAGTGCTAATTAAACCCCCTTAAATAAATTCAAGATAATCCTAATTAATTTTCAAGAGGATGAGATGCAAAATACACTAAAAATAGAAATCATAAACCCCCTTAAATAAATTCAAGATAATCTAATTAATTTTCAGAGGATGAATCAAATACACTAAAAATAGAAATCAAATCTAACAGAAAATCAAATAGAAAAGGACCAAATAAGATGTTGAAGCGTCGGCTTGAATTGCCTTTTAGACAAGGAATCCTACATCAACTAGAATTCCAATGAGTGTGGGGCAAGTAGTGTGATACTATTAGGCAAAGGATTCTTGAATCCTTTTTCTAGTAGAACTTAACTTAGTGAAGGTATATAAATATACCACAAGCCATTGTGAAATAATATAGAGTGTAGTCTTCTTAGTACCGCGGCTAATAGAGTGCAGAGCATTAGTTTTAGTGTGTATGAGATTTGCCGTAGAGAAGAAGCTCTTGTGTCTTTTGTGTGAGAGAGAATAGGGTGTATTTGGGGTTTAGGTTTCTTGAGAGAGTCTTTGTGCCACAACATGTAATCTCCCTATTTTATAGTGAAACTTTCTCCCCGTTGCCGCTCGTGGATGTAGGCGGATTGCCGAACCACATAAATTCTTGTGTTTTCTGTGTGTACTTATTATTTATTTGTCTTTACTATTATTGGTTTGAATCCCTGGGGTGCTATTTGCACAACAATTGGTATCAGAACAAGGTTAGGATTCAATCAATTAGTTAAAGATGTCAAGCACCAAGTATGAGGTGGAGAAGTTTTGTGTTAAGGGAAATTTTTCTCTTTGGAAAAGGCGAATGAAGGATCTCCTAATTCAACAAGGAGTTCATAACGCCTTACTTGGGAAGGCAAAGAAACCTGAAAAGATGAGTGGCGAAAATTGGGAAGAGATAGATGAGAAGGTAGTCAGTGCAATTCGTCTCAACCTAGGTGATGAGGTCATTCATAACATCCTAGAAGCAAAGACAGCAAAGCGTATTTGGAAGAACTTAGAAGGTCTCTATATGAGAAAGAATCGGACGAACAAGTTGTATGTGATAACGTGAAGAAGCAAATTTACAGTTTGCAGATGAAGGACGGTTCAGATTTTTTGGGGCATCTCAATGCATTTAACATGTTGATTACTCAACTGAAAAATTTTGGAGTAAATCTTGAGGAGAAAGATAATGCGATACTTTTACTAGCATCGCTCCCCACATCTTTTAATCATCTAGTGACTACATTGATGTATGGGAATGAGACTTTAGAACTCGAAGAGGTGACTAGTGCTCTCCTATCACATTCTAAGAAGAAGCAAGATGGTGATGACTCTCAAGGTGATGGACTTGTTGTACATTTAGAGTCGAATCGCAATAGAAACAAGTCAAGAGGAAGCAACTCCAACAAAGAGAGATCTCAGTCCAGGTCACATGCAAAGAAGGATGTAGAGTGCTTTTATTGTCACAAAAAAGGACACTACAAAAATCAGTGCAAAGAGTTGAAACAACACCTAGAGGAGAGGAAGAATGAAAAGAAACCGCAAAATCAGCTAGTGTCGTTGAAGAAAAACCAGACGGCAGTGAAGTTGATGGAGATCTACTTTCAGCTTCATCAGGTAATGATGCTTTATTAGAATCATGGGTTTTAGATTCTGCATGCTTCTACCATATGTGCCCAAAGAAAGAATGGTTTGACACATACAAACCTTGCAAAAGTACGGTCATAATGGGTAATGATGCTACATGCTCAATTATTGGGATTGGTATTGTGAAGATCAAGATGTTTGATGGAGTTGTAAGAGTTTTTGAAGATGTCAGACATATTCCGGATCTCAGAAAGAATTTAATTTCTTTAGGAGTATTGGATGATTTGGGTTATTCCTATTCATCAAAGGGTAGAGTCATGAAGATTACTAAATGCATCTTGTTAGTAATTAAGGGACAGAAAGTAAATCAGCTATATAGACTGATTGGGGACACAATTGTAGGTGGAGCTACAGTTATCACTTCAACAGAGTCTAGCACAGACGACACAAAATTATGGCATATGCGACTTGGCTATATTGGTGAGCGTGGCATGTTAGAGTTACACAAGAGAAACTTGTTAAAAGGAGTGAAGACCTGCAAGCTAGACTTTTGCAAGTTTTGTGTGTATGGGAAGCAGCCTAGAGTCAGTTTCAAGACAGGCTCTTATACCAGTAAGGCTGTTCTTGATTATGTCCATTCACATGTTTGGCGGCCAGTTTCAGTTTCTTCTTATAGAGGTGCTCACTATTTCGTCAGTTTCATTGATAACTACTTTAGGAAGGTATGTATTTATTTTTTAAAGTGGAACTCTGAAGTATTTAGCGTATCTAAAAAGTGGAAAGTGCAAGTTGAAAATCAAACTGATAGAAAAATAAAATACCTTAGAACTGGTAATGGCCTAGAGTACAGAGATAGTGAATCAGAAGGTATTACTCATCACTTCATACCACAATAGAATGAGGTTGCAGAGAGAATGAACAAAACCTTAGCAGAAAAGGCTAAATGCATTAGATTGAATGCAGGGTTGTCTAAGGTATTTTGGGCAGAGGCAGTTAATACAACAAGCTTCATTATCAACATATCTCCCGCAGCAAAGAATGATTTCAATGTTTCACAAGAGGCTTGGTCAGGAAAACCAATTGATTACTCATGTTTGAAAATCTTTGGTTGTCCAGCTTATGTGCATGTGTAGAGTGGAGAGTGTACAAAATTGGATCCAAAGTCAGGAAAGTGTATATTTCTTGGTTTTGAGAAAGGTGTTAAAGGTTATAGGCTTTGGGATCCGATCTCAAAGAAAAAGGTGATCAGTAGAGATGTCATATTTGATGAAACCTTTATGTTAAAACAAAATGAAGCAGAAGTATGTGAAGATAGCCCAAAGGAGAAATTAATAGTTGAGGTGGAGTTTGGTGAGGATAATTTACCTAGTGATAAGGATAATGAAGAGGATGACTTGCAGCAACAACAACATGAAGGGCCTTATTCAATTGCTAAAGGTAGACAAAAACGAGTTCACAAAGCACCACAAAGATATGGCTTTGAAGAAATGGTTAGCTTTGCTCTCGTTACTAGCAGTGGAGATCCATTGTCTTACAAGGATGCTACAAACAAGAAACACAGTGATAAAATGGCTTGTAGCAATGTCAGAAGACATGGAGTCGCTACAGAACAAAATTTGGGAATCAGGGAAATTGTCCAAGAAAAAGAAGGCTATTGGCTGTAAGTGGGTATACTGCAAGAAAGAAACATTGTCAAAAGAGAAAGGTGATATATCTTTGTCGACGATTCACACTAATGAGAATGCTTCTAACATGTTGACGAAGCCAGTTCCTACGGACAAGTTCAAGCATTGCTTGGACTTGATTGGT
>OU015762.1:38654891-38721185 GCA_907173295.1 Fagus sylvatica
CAAAGAATGATTTCAATGTTTCACAAGAGGCTTGGTCAGGAAAACCAATTGATTACTCATGTTTGAAAATCTTTGGTTGTCCAGCTTATGTGCATGTGTAGAGTGGAGAGTGTACAAAATTGGATCCAAAGTCAGGAAAGTGTATATTTCTTGGTTTTGAGAAAGGTGTTAAAGGTTATAGGCTTTGGGATCCAATCTCAAAGAAAAAGGTGATCAATAGAGATGTCATATTTGATGAAACCTTTATGTTGAAACAAAATGAAGCAGAAGTATGTGAAGATAGCCTAAAGGAGAAATTAACAGTTGAGGTGGAGTTTGATGAGGATAATTTACCTAGTGATAAGGATAATGAAGATGATGACTTGCAGCAGCAACAAAATGAAGGGCCTTATTCAATTGCTAAAGGTAGACAAAAACGAGTTCACAAAGCACCACAAAGATATGGCTTTGAAGATATGGTTAGCTTTGCTCTCGTTACTAGCAGTGGAGATCCATTGTCTTACAAGGATGCTACAAACAAGAAACACAGTGATAAAATGGCTTGTAGCAATGTCAGAAGACATGGAGTCGCTACAGAACAAAATTTGGGAATCAGGGAAATTGTCCAAGAAAAAGAAGGCTATTGGCTGTAAGTGGGTATACTGCAAGAAAGAAACATTGTCAAAAGAGAAAGGTGATATATCTTTGTCGACGATTCACACTAATGAGAATGCTTCTTACATGTTGACGAAGCCAGTTCCTACGGACAAGTTCAAGCATTGCTTGGACTTGATTGGTGTTCGCAGTTTGTGATAGCCCTGAGGGGCTAAGGTGGAGGTGATGGAGGAGTTTGATTTGTGTAGCTTGATCTAATTCAAGCAAATGTGGAGATTTGTTGAGGTGTGGCTTGAATTGCCTTTTAGACAAGAAATCCTACTTCAACTAGAATTCCAATGAGTGTGGGGCAAGTAGTGTAATACTACTAGGCAAAGGATTTTTGAATCATTTTTCTAGTTGAACTTAACTTAGTGAAGGTATATAAATATACCACCAGCCATTGTGAAATAAAATAGAGTGTAGTCTTCTCAGTGCCGCGGCTAATAGAGTGCAAAGCACTAGTTTTAGTGCGTGTGAGATTTGCCGTAGAGAAGAAACTCTTGTGTCTTTTGTGTGAGAGAGACTAGGGTGTATTTAGGGTTTGGGTTTCTTGAGAGAGTCTTTGTGCCATAGTTGTAATCTCCCTATTTTATATGAAACTTTTTCCCTGTCGTCGCCTGTGGATGTAGGCAGATTGTTGAACCATAGAAATTCTTGTGTTCTCTGTGTGTGCTTATTATTTATTTTGTCTTTACTATTATTGGTTTGAATCCCAGGGATGCTATTTGCACAATATAAGACAATATATAAATCAGCCAAAATTTCAAAGGCCAAATATATATATATGCACTTACTAGAAAAAAAAAAAAAAAAAAAAAAAAAAAAAAAATAATTCACAATAATTCATCACAAACATAGTGCTAAGTTTGTCAATATCATCTAAATGGTGTGGCCTATGATGCAGCTAATCCTTAAAAAAAAATAAAAAATAAAAAACTGAGAGAGAAAAGTATATTGAAGATAGATATGGAAAAAAATTCATAAACTATTATAAAAAAATGTATTAAATACAAACCTCAAAAATCAAAATTCAAACTTGATGGAGATTTGAACTTTTCACTTTCGGAATAGGATGAGAGAGTGATAAAAGAAATTGAGATTAGAGAGTAATAGAGATATAGAGAGATGAAAAAATATTAGAATAAAAGATTAACAGTGACGTGTAGAGAAAGAGAGTAAGAGATGAGAATAATAGAATAAAAGAATAAAAATATCGTGTAAACTGTAAAGAGTGAGAGAGTCAAAGAATGAGTGAATGACTTTTGAAATTAGGGTTGTCAAAGTGATAGACGGCTAAGTTATAGAGAGTGAAAAATTTACTTACTTTTTTTTTTTTTAAGGGTTATATAATGTTAGGACTTGGGCTAGAGATATAAATTATTGAGCTTATTTTAAAGGTTTGTTTTAAATATATAAGCCTTTTCCATTTTTTGTATAGGGTTATATTATAATTTTTTTAGGCCTTTCAAAATTATAAGCGCCTTAAAACTTTTTGGGATGAGGCCTAATTTTGGGGTGAGGCCTAAGGCGGTCACCCACTTCGCCCTTGCCTGAGCCCATACCTGAACCCACCCTAGAGCCCACAATACATCCACTCGGCCCAACTATTCCTAACCCTAACCCAAACACAATTTCACCCATGTCTTCATCCTTCCCAAACATAATGTAAGAGAATCTCCTTGCAAATGACATGTTTGTATCCCAAATCCTTTGCTTTTGCTCCTACTAACCAAGGTGCCTTAGCTTTTACTTTTAGAGTGTCTTGATCTTATGTCATTTCCCTCTAAAGAAAGATAACCCTCTTTTTATGATTTCTACCCACCACAGCTAAACAAGCATTCTCCTCACTGATAGTTGCGTCAAAATTCACTTTCACAAAAGGGGAATGTGAAGGTCCCACGAGCTTAATCTTGAATTTTATACATCTACAGTTCTACACAATCCTAAGACTACATACAATCAATCTATACATTTTTTATGAATAATGATGTTTTAATCTGTTTAATCATATGCATGCGCGTGCTTAGAATGATGTTAGAATAGATTAGAATCAGTGAAAATCTAGAAAACATCATGGGAAATTGAATAATCTAAGAATAGTTGAAGAAATGTTCCCTCTAGTCTCAAATCGGCACTTCGAATAGAAACATGAGTGCTGAATTGGGCATTCAACGTGTCTATCAGCACTCAAGTCCCAGTTTTGTATAGATTGTGCACTGATGCACGTTTTCTCATCTTGGTTGCTGTGAATTTAATTTTCTGGAATAATTTAATGATAATTGAATGATGACTGAGAATATAATTGCTTGCTTTCATTAAAGATCATCATGATTAAAATTAAATTTGGTTAAGAAATTAATCCTTGTTATTTTTATTGCATGTATCTTTGGAATGCGATAATTAATTACTAAGATGTGAATGTGAATACTTAATTGAATCGTGAACTAGTGGTCATTAATTAGATCATAGGAGACTGATTTAGGTTAGGTTAGATGAGTTCCTAACTCCTTCTCACCTAGTAACTTAGCCCCCAAACTTACTCTTTGGGAGATCTAGGATTAATTTGTAATCTTTTTTATTTTATTAAATAGATTATAACTAAGATTCAAAGCCTTGTACTATTCTGTTTTAGATTGTATTTAGGACCAAAGTCTTGTAACTTTCTTATTTCAAGAGAATTCACCGTAAAAATTTTACTATTAATGAAATGATGTTTCTTTTTAGTTTTTCATAATATTTATTTACAAAATTAAGTGGCGACTCCATGTAAGTCCCTACATCATAGGGGGCTCAATATCATCATGTCGAATCACCACTTTTGAGGGCCATGTTTAAACCCAATTCTGAGTAATGGTACTCACACTAACAGAAACAATGGACACTTAAAAAATATGATTAGAAGGATATATACCAGTGTGCTACCAATGCATACCTGTATTTGTTCTTTTTCTCATTTTTTGTTATGAATTTTTATGGTACTTTATAGAGGATTGTTTTCCTAAATATTTGTTGTCGTATACATAATGTGATATAACAACTTTAATTTGTGATTAATATGTAGGTTGATTAGCTTTCCAAAACGCTAGATAAGACAGTATTTGGAATTTGCTAGGAAGTGTCTCAAATAAGGCAAGTGACTAACTTTTAGTCAACTCTTTTATTTTGCACACATTACAATCAAACTATTATGGAGTACATGACTGGCAATAAGAAGAGCATCACAAACCCCAAACCATATATCACACAAAACCCACTTATTATTCTTAATTAATTACTGCTCTCCACGACAATAAGCAACCTAATGCTTAATTATTGCTGAACGATGCATGGTGCTTCATAACTCAAGGGCTATTAGGTGGACACTTACGCGTATATGGGTCTTTTTTACACGTTGGTGGCGGATAAGCGGGTTTGTTCGGATTGGTCGGATCTCCAGTACCTGACTTATGAAATACACTGCTTTCTGTAAACAAAATAAAAAATTCAGTTTAATAAATATGCTGAAAAATAAATTAAAACAAAATTATCTACTAGTAACTAGTGATCTCACCGCCAGCTAATTCTCGAGCAGCATTTGAAGAAGAAATGAAAATTGTGGAAGCTAAGAGAAGGCAGACAATTAGAATGGCCTTCATTTTTTAAGACGTGACACTTGATACTTGTAATCTTCTCTACCCTCATCTTATTTATAGACCATCCAAGTGTGAGGATGTGGCTAGAACACTATGGTGGAACTCAACTGTATAATTGAAAAGTATTACACTAAAAGGGGAATATAATTAAAAATAAGACTTCAAAAACTAAGGGGAAGACTTAAAAAGTGACATTTCAAAATGTGGTTTGGGGTGGGTATAAAATAAAACTGTCATTTTTTTAAAATCAGGCAAAGTGAAATTGTCCCCAAACCATAGCTGGGTAAAGTACTAAAGTGTCATTTTTAAGACCACATGTAGACAGTGAGGTGACTCCAAGCCACATGTGAATAAGTTTAATTATCCCTAAAATTTATTAAAAATTATAGATCGATATACATATATATATATTTAAGTAAACCAATGTTTTTACATTAATTGACAGACCAAAAGATTTGATTCGTCTTTGCCTAAAGATTAATGTCCTGTGTATAAAGATGGGGTGTAAGTATTCTTTGACGGGGTGTAAGTGCGAGTGTCTTGCTTTGACATTTCCTCTGAATTGGTGAAGACTCCAAGTGAACTACAAATGTTTTTGGACTTGGTGAAGACTCCAAGTCAACTACAAATGGACTGATCCTAATTTTTTCCACACTACTAATTTAGGGACTTTCCAAAGTGCAATCACAAAATAGTAGTCATGGAACCCCTTTTTTCTCATTCATAAATTGATTTATTGAAGTGAATAACCTCTTGGTTTTAAGACAATATTATGGGAAAAGTTAACCATTAGCTGCTAGCTTGATGAGATTCGTAATTAGCGGGGCTATGAGGATGCTAGGTGTTTATTTTGCTGAAATATTTTTGTTGGCAACTCATTTCAATAGTTTTGAAAAAAAGAAGAAGAAAAAAGAAAGACCCATGTCTTGTACGTCCCACTGAGTTAAAGAATAATGATTATTAGAAAACTTTACCCTAGTCAATTTTTAAGTGATCTAGCCACCTTAGTTTTTAGTGTAATACTTTTCAATCATATCTACTTGACAATGTCTTGGTCGAGTGAGTTTAGTGGTCTATTACACACCCTCACACTTGGATGTTCTATGAAAAAAAGATGAGGGCAGAGAAGATTCAAACTATCAAATATCAACTCTTGAAATTAAGACCATTCTAATTGTCTGTCTTCTCTTGGCTTCCACCTTTCTCATTTGAATTGCAGTTGCATTCCCACTTGTTGGTAAGAGCACGAGAAATTTCTAGTAGATAGTTGTGTTTTAATTTCTAGCAGATGGCCTCCCCTAATTTTTAAAACAGGTACAATTTGTTTTATAAATATTAAAAATAATTTATATATAAAATTTAACAATGCCCCTTAGATTTTAATTTTTTTTACTACATTTATATAAATCATCAGAACTTTTTTTTTTTTTTCTTTTTTTCATTTATTACTGCTATTCCATATATAACTCATAAAAGTATAATGTATTAAAGGTATTTTTTTTCCTATCCACAAGGCATTTAGTCAAATGATGTTCTTCCTCCTCTTTGATTTGCATACCTCTATAAGGGTGTAAGTTCGAATCCCCAAATTCCCAAAATATAATAATAATAATAATAATAATAAAACAAGGGGGTTTACTTTTAGGGTCAACTTAGTAATTTTGACAGTGAGAGTTAGTAATATATATACTCTAGATTAGAAACCCTAGCCGCCATAAAACCTATTACTTGTTTCTGACTCAAATAATCATAGAAAGAAGGTTGCTTGAAGATTTTCTAGAGAGGAGGCTAGCAAATTCTTAAGGATCTGATTTGTGAATTTTGAAAAGAAAAGATAGAGAGTATTACAAGATCTCTTGCTTGCTAGGTGTAAGTGACCTTTATCCTTAACTAGAATTTTCTCAATTTTATATATTAAATATTCCTATTTGCGAACTTAGTATTATAGTTTATTGTTCTATTATGCCAAAATCAATTTTGTTTCGAAATATCAAAAAGATCATTGTATTCGTAAAGTATTGTTTACTTCAAAAAAATTCGGATCAAGCATGTGATTATATGTTACAGGAATCTTTGTACAACTTTTGTACAACTTATTTGTTAAACTGATTTGTTTCCGTACATAATTTGAATAAGGTTTGAAAAATCACTATGTTTTGTAATTCAAATATATTTTAAATGTGTTTTGATATTTGAAAACTCTCAGTCTGACTATGTTCTGGGCCCCGCCAATGGGGATTATACGTTGGTATCGAAACTAGTTTCATTCTGGGGTTTGCCACCGACCTATGTGTGGTTTTTGGGCCTTGTCACAAGGATAATGTGGCCGTAGTCACTAAAGACTGTTTAGTATATGTATTATATCTATATCTGTATCCGAATCTGAATTTGAATCTGTATCTGAATCTGAATCTGTATTTGAATCTATATCCGTATCTGTATTTATTTCCGAATATGTTTAATTTACTGTTTGCAAATAAAATAATATATTTTATTTTATGAACTAAACCAAATGCTTTATCAAAGCAATCATTTGAGAATTTTGTATTACCTATGTATATCCGTTTTTAACTAATGTGTGTTTGATCCGACTGGATAAGGATATTGGTTATTTACTGGGCCTCCCAGCTCACCCCCCATTTATTTCCCCATTTCAGATTCTGAGGATTAATTAGCGCAAACGTTGCAAGGGAGTAGTGTGGGAAGAAAGTTAGACAAGATTAGCAAGCGTATCATGATTGCTATTTTTGTGATTTTGTGAGAGACCTTTGTTTAAGTAAATTTTGGATTAGTGATGTTATGAAATTTAATTATTTGATACATCTTTGATTAGTGGATTATTTTGGAGATTTTAATTTCATTTGGTACTAGTATTGTAATTTGTTAGTGAGGCCTAGCACACTTGTAAGGCATGCCTTATGGGTGTGCGGCTGTTGTCACGTGTCGAACTCATGCTTTGGGTTCGGGGCGTTACAATTAAGTGGTATCAGAGCTTAGGTTATGATTCTGTAGATTTTATAAAACTCAGGTTATGACTCTAAAGAATTTATGAAGTTCAGGTTATGATTCTGTAAACTTTTTGGAGTCAGGTTATGATTTTGTAGACCATGTGGAGTTAGGTTTTGATTTGTAAACTTTGTGGAATTTAGTTTATGATTCTATAGACTTAATTTTATGATTCTATAGACTTAATGGAGCTTAGGATATGATTTGGTAGTCCTTATGGTCAGTTTCAATCTACATGGGTTGTAGACAATTTATAGTAGGACAAAGAAAAATAATTTGAGGTTGTTGCTCTGCTAAAAATATATTCAAATGAAATTTTCAGGGTCTTACAAACAATAGAGTTTGAATATGTTGGATTTTATTGGGTTTTTATGTTAAAGTTTGATTTTCATTGAGTTTAGATCATCGTTGGTTAGGTTTGATTTGTACGTATTGACGGACAATTCAGAGACAACTAAATATCTAGCATTTTGGGATTACGTTTTGTGCTATTGGAAGATTAAGTCTCTTATTAGTTGTGACATAATTGGAATCCGTAACATTCTAATATCATTTTATATTGATTATAGGTTAAGATGTTACCATGTAATATGAGATACATGGACATTCCCAATGACACGCAATAATGAACTTGGTGAATTGAATCTGACAATATAATGAATACTGTGATATTATAGGTTTTGTAGAATGCAAAAGGCTTGACTTGGAGAATTAGTATCAGTTTAATTATGAGAGGTACTTGTTATGGGATATATTCTACTATTACAAAGTTGAGTTCCTGATTTTTATTTTTGGAGCATGGAAATTGTTCAACATTGTAAGGATTAAAGTTTGAATACCATATTTGTGATTTTTAGTTGATATGAAGTTAATGAATTGGATCTTTCAATTGAAGACGAATTGTGATTTTACAGAGGGTGTAGAATGCAATGGTTAGTGGTATTATTAACTAGGGGCTCAATTTTGATAAGATGTTTATTAAGTTCGATTGGAAGACAATGCCATTTTTAATTTGTTCGTGATAATTAGGTATAATAAACTTTGGCGCCTTAGATTCTACATTGACATGTATTTAGGACTTGTTACTTTTATAAGTACATAAGTTTGGGTTATTGGACCAACTTCTCGATAAGATAATTTTTTGGATAGATTTATGTAACAAGCTTATAAGATTCCAGTAGTTTCCAGATGTTCCCTTTGAGATTTATGTGTTGGAGATTTTCAAAGGTTAAAGTTTGATATTACAAGTGTGAGTTGATTATTGAAAGATTTTACTGGTTCTAGATTTTTTGAGTCTCGTACCTAGTTAAGCTTTAGAGTAATCTGTTGGAATTTTTCAAAGGTTTGACAATTTTCCGTAGACATTGTCTCTTCAAACCCTATACAAGTGAGAATTATACGTTTATATTTGATGGTGGAATTTTGAAGGAATAAATTTGTTTAAGGAGTTAAATGAAAACATAATTGTATTAGACTATAGTATCTAAAGGATAGAGAAGATATAAATTCTTTTAGTCCCCTATGATTATTATGTGTGATTGGCGAAATCTATAAGAATGACATTAAGGTAGTATTCAGTTGATACTTAAGGTCTCTTGGGAATTTCTATATACAAGTAATTTGAGAAAAAACAAAAATTTATGGAGATATATTTCCCAAATAGTAACTGTTGTTTTCAATATGAAACTTATATGAGTTATACCTTCCATTAGTGGATCGTTCTTATTGAGTATAATTAGGTTGCTTTTGCGTTAGCTTTACAGTGGTGTAGTCTTATCAACTCTAAAGGAGAATAATTTTGATTTGAGGCATAAGAGTGATGCTATCAAAATGAGAGGTACTGAAAAACTCAAATTGTGATTCAGGAACATAAAAATGAACAAAGCAATGTTAGAGATTATTCTTGAGTTTTTAGCATTCGACTTTAATTGATGAAGGACGGTTGATAATATTTTCCTTCTCAAAACTTTAGGTATATTAGTGTATTCAATTGTAATGCTTTGGATTCTATAGTGGTAAATCTTTTGAACTTTTGAAGTTATATAGTATTTAGATTGAGGTTGCTAGGCCTACTTTCGAGTAAGGTGAAAATTTGGGCTGTTTTATTTAGTGATCTAAAAAGTTTTCTGTTCATAAAGGTGACACGGTGGACATCGTCCTTTCTAGCCAAACAGCACTTAGAGACTATAATTCTATATTGTGAGGAACTCGATTTGTTTAAAGAGTTAAGCCTAAGTACTATCGTATTTGACTATCTAAAAGTTAGAGGTGATCTAAATATGGTTTAATTGCAAAAGATCATTTCTATGATTGAGGTATTCTATGACGTAGGCACCATATTAGTGCTTAAGTGAAATATGTAAGGAGACTTTGGATATCTTCTAGTTACAAATTGTGTTATAGAAAATATATATGGATATATCATGAAACATTTTTGAGCTTATAAGAGAATGGAGACATTATTTAATCTTGAGGTACAGAATTAAATGGCTGTTAGAGTTTAGTGATTTGAGCTTACAAGAGAATGGAGACATTATTTAATCTTGAGGTACCGAATTAAATGGCTATTAGAGTTTAGTGATTTACGTGCACCTTGAAATCATGGATTTTCTTTTGTTATACTTTTGGAGACTCATTAAGATTTTTGATTTATTTGAGACTAGCCAGTGATAAATTACAGATTATTTGGATTATTTTTGAAAAATAGGTTGTATAATTTTTATTCGTTATGGAAGGGATTTAAAGAATTAACTTGGTAAAAGTTGTATGTATTTGAAGGATTTTTTCATATTTTAGTAGTTTGTATACTGTGATGGATGAGTAAGGAAATTTTATTGACAGTATTAATTTGTGGCATTAGAGTAGCGCAGTGGAAGTGTGATGAACTCGTTCAATTTGGAACGAATTCAGAGGACTGAATTCTTATAAGTGGGGGAGAATGTAATACCCGGCCCAAAAATATAATAATAATAATAATAATAAAACAAGGGGGTTTACTTTTAGGGTCAACTTAGTAATTTTGACAGTGAGAGTTAGTAATATATATACTCTAGATTAGAAACCCTAGCCGCCATAAAACCTATTACTTGTTTCTGACTCAAATAATCATAGAAAGAAGGTTGCTTGAAGATTTTCTAGAGAGGAGGCTAGCAAATTCTTAAGGATCTGATTTGTGAATTTTGAAAAGAAAAGATAGAGAGTATTACAAGATCTCTTGCTTGCTAGGTGTAAGTGACCTTTATCCTTAACTAGAATTTTCTCAATTTTATATATTAAATATTCCTATTTGCGAACTTAGTATTATAGTTTATTGTTCTATTATGCCAAAATCAATTTTGTTTCGAAATATCAAAAAGATCATTGTATTCGTAAAGTATTGTTTACTTCAAAAAAATTCGGATCAAGCATGTGATTATATGTTACAGGAATCTTTGTACAACTTTTGTACAACTTATTTGTTAAACTGATTTGTTTCCGTACATAATTTGAATAAGGTTTGAAAAATCACTATGTTTTGTAATTCAAATATATTTTAAATGTGTTTTGATATTTGAAAACTCTCAGTCTGACTATGTTCTGGGCCCCGCCACCAATGGGGATTATACGTTGGTATCGAAACTAGTTTCATTCTGGGGTTTGCCACCGACCTATGTGTGGTTTTTGGGCCTTGTCACAAGGATAATGTGGCCGTAGTCACTAAAGACTGTTTAGTATATGTATTATATCTATATCTGTATCCGAATCTGAATTTGAATCTGTATCTGAATCTGAATCTGTATTTGAATCTATATCCGTATCTGTATTTATTTCCGAATATGTTTAATTTACTGTTTGCAAATAAAATAATATATTTTATTTTATGAACTAAACCAAATGCTTTATCAAAGCAATCATTTGAGAATTTTGTATTACCTATGTATATCCGTTTTTAACTAATGTGTGTTTGATCCGACTGGATAAGGATATTGGTTATTTACTGGGCCTCCCAGCTCACCCCCCATTTATTTCCCCATTTCAGATTCTGAGGATTAATTAGCGCAACCGTTGCAAGGGAGTAGTGTGGGAAGAAAGTTAGACAAGATTAGCAAGCGTATCATGATTGCTATTTTTGTGATTTTGTGAGAGACCTTTGTTTAAGTAAATTTTGGATTAGTGATGTTATGAAATTTAATTATTTGATACATCTTTGATTAGTGGATTATTTTGGAGATTTTAATTTCATTTGGTACTAGTATTGTAATTTGTTAGTGAGGCCTAGCACACTTGTAAGGCATGCCTTATGGGTGTGCGGCTGTTGTTACGTGTCGAACTCATGCTTTGGATTCGGGGCGTTACACCCCAAATTCACAAATTAGGTTAGATCAAGATTTCAATCGGTACTAAAAAAGTATTCTAAAAAAATAAAAAATAAAAACTAATTTCATTAATAGAATCCTTCTTTATTTTTAATTTTTAAAATCATTTAGAGAATTAGAAATATGAACACTATTTTTTAGGCTAAAATATATGTTTGATTCCTAAAATTGACATCAATTTGTATTTTATTTTCTAAAATTTAGAAACTTCTATTTTAGTTCCTAACATTTGAAAAACTCTATTTTATTCCCTAAATTTGGCATCATGTTCTATTTTCATCCCTAAATTTATAAAGTGCATGTCTATAAAACAGTCTTTCAATCAAAGACTATTTTAGAAACATTTAATAATTTTCAGAGATTAAAATAAAATTTTCAAATTTCAGTGACTAAAATAGAATCTGGTGCCAATATAAGGGACCAAACGTATATTTTATCCCTTTTTTTTATTATTATTATTATTATCTTAGAAGGAAGGAGTTAGACATTTGTATTGCATTTGTCATCTATGAAAAATAAGGTTTGTTTTTAGTTTTTATTTTGATAATATTTTTCTTATATTGACTTGTATATATATTTAGGCATGTAAAGTGATTAAATTATTAGAAAATGATTAAATAAATTATTAAAAAATGATAAATTATTATATGTTTCATTATTTTTAAAAATATTAGTATGATTTAATTGTATAATTTCTAAATTGTTTAAAAATCTTGATCTAAAGTGTATTAATATCAATTATGATAAATATGATTTAAGTTATGAAAAACTATTATTTTAATTAGGTGAGTACTAACTTGGTGTAAATATTTTTGTTATTAATGAGAAAATAATATTTGTTAAATGATGTTACAAACATAGGTTATTTATAAGTCATAGTAGGTTATTTTTTGGATTGATTTGTTTTTTGGATATATTTAGTCCCCCCTAGGACCCGAAAAAATGTCTCACTCCACCACAATTTAATAGTTCAAAATTATTTTTCATATACAGATTGAAATGAACTCTCTTGTTTTAAAAAGCCTAAAAGTTAACCAAATAAATTCGAAGGTGTCTCTAATAAATTCTAACCAAATAAACCCAGATCATGAGGTAGGTTCACTTTATGATATTTTCAATATATGGAAATCTAGCTCCCATTGTTCTTGGTTCTTTATGTTTCAATATATGGAAATCTCTCCCATTGTTCTTGTTTCCTCGTTAGTTTCTTTAATTTGGTTATATATATTATGATAACTTAATCTCCTATCTCAGAAAAGTGTGATCCAAATCGTCAATCATGTTTCGTGAAGTCCTCAACTCGGCCCTTGAAGCCACTAGAGCTCCGCCCTGAAGCTGCCACATCCATTGCTTAAGCCGCCACCTAGCTACGCCCTCTAAGCTGTGACCTCCATTACCGTCAAACCCATCTGTTGCTTCGTAATTGCCGCCCAACTCCATGTTATAAAAAAGCGGTATATAGGTGTAATTGTCCATGTGACCCCCTAAGTTATATATGAAGCGCTATGGTTCAACAATAATTAAGCAATAGTCATAAACCCGTACGATGCATGAGAAATATTTTTATTAATAGATTTATTAAATCTTAATATAATTATTGGTTAGCATGAATACGTTTTTATAAATAAATATATTAACCAGGCAAAAACGACATTAATACCCAATGGCTTTCTCCAGCTCATCGTCATCAATCATGTGATATGTTTTTGTAAGGACAAAATTCTTGAAATATGGATTAGTATCAATGAAGAATTCCAGCTTACCACCCTTAATTTGGGTCATCAATTCTATACCACTTGATATCTTTGAGGTACTTAAGAGTTAAGACTAAGAGCCTTTTTATCACGCTCTGTGATCTAATCGAAGGGAACATTAAATCATAATTCCACAATCAATACAACATATATAGATAACAACATATATGCAACAACAAAGTCTTATACCCAAAACTATGGGGAATAGATAATATAGATAATAGTTTATAGTTTACAAATTTCGTCACCTCCTCAACTAGTACTTCATTGATGTAAGCCAGAAGTTAGACCCCCCTTTCTTTGCATTGCCAGATGAAATCATAAATCAAGTTGAAGGAATAATGATTGTCAATCAAATAAAATTTGAACTGTAAGCCAGAAGTCAGGTACCGCCTGTGGCTTTGTCCTCTTCTTGGTCCACATCAGCTTCACTTGTAACTCCTTGTACTTTAACTACACCATTTCATATGATTTGGGGTTTGTGATGCCTCTTATAATTCCTTGTTTTTTTTGCTAAATATGAATTTTCATTAAACAGAAACACCAAGACACAAGATATCTCTAAACCAAGCCTCTTCAAGAGGTCTTGGGAGATTTTTAGGGAAATACACGATAGAGGAGCTAGGCAAAGGAACCAACTTAGCAAATGTATGTGCTACCATGTTGGCCTCCCTATTCACCCAGCAGAAAACACAAAAACTAAACTCCAAGGCAAGAGTTTTTACATTATCACATAATACTTTAATTCTCCACTCACAGCTGACCTACTCCAAAACCAGGGCATCAACACATACCTTTGAGTCACTCTCAATCACAATATTACTCCAATTCTCATTTTTGGCTAGTATAATGGCCCAATGTATAGCATAAGCTTCGGCTAACAGTGGATCTTGAGTCAAAACAGGTTTCACCCAAGCTCTAATCAATAATCCTTCTTCATTTCTAGCTATAGCAGCAATCATAGTAGAGGATGGATGGAGAGCTGCATCAACATTAATCTTAACCCAACCCAGTGGAGGAGGCTTCCAAACACACTCCTTAGAACTCATAGGACCAAACAAACCTGGGAGGGCCTGCCAGTGTGCAACCACTTTCATCTCAAGAGTTTTAAGCAAGACAAGGTGGTTCTCCGTACCTTGAAGGTGCACATGCTGATTTCTGAAGTTCCATATACCTTCCAAAATGAGTGCAAACTGCACAGAAGCTTGTGAAGAAACTAACCTTGATGAGGAACATCCTGAGGTTGGCACTGGCGGGTTCACAACCAGCTTGACAACATCCATATCGCTTAACACCGACAACAAGTCAGCTCTAATCCCCCAATTGGTTCCAAACCAAAACATTTTGGTGACACGGCATTTGAAGAACAAATGAGGACTAGATTCCACATCATCACCACATAGTGGACATAATGGGGAGCCTTTCGATAGTCTAGAGAAAACGTTAAGATTAGTCGGGAGTGAATTGCTTCCAATACGCCAAACTAGAGTTTTTAATCTTTCATGAATTTTGCACTTCCAAAGTGCCTTCCAACAAGGCTCTGGATTAGTAGGCCAGGTATGAGAGAGATTTAACTTATATGCAGATTTTACAGAGAAAGCTCCCTTAGAGTCCACAATCCAGGCAAGTTTATCCGGAATTGGACGCATAGGCAAGTTAATTCTTCCAATCGCATTGACAGACTCAGTATCAAAAACTTCTTCAAGAAGCTCCAAATTCCACGATCTGTTGCTGCTGTTGATAAGACTAACAACCAGAGCTAGCTGTGTAGAAACCAAGGAGGATTTCGGTTTAGGAAGGAAGTTTGTGAGCCAAGGTATCCAAGGGTCTTTCCAGTAGTCCACACTTTTGCCATCTCCAATAATAAAGCAGGCACCTTTACTAACAGAAGGCTTCAATCTTTCAATCGCTCGCCACGTGGACGAAGCGACTTTAGGAGGTTCACTATTTATCCATCCATGCTGGACCTTATATTTACTTCTCAACGCAGTCATACACGGGCTGTCTCGACCAGAAGCAACCATCCATGCTAGTTTGGTAATCATAGCGTCATTTGTGTGCTTAGCTCTTCTAAAACCCAAGCCCCCACTGGCTCTTGGAGTACATAAATCCGCCCAAGCTTTCCAGGCCAAAAATCTGCCAAAATCACTACTTGGGTTCCACCAAAATCGACGGACAGCAGCATCCATCTTGTCACAAACAGAAACTGGAACATCTGAAGCAGAGAAGGTGTAAGAAGGTAACGCTAAGGCAACCGCCTTGATCATAGTGGCCCTGCCAGCCCAAGACAGAGCCTTACACCTCCAACCTAACAATCTTAATTCTAGTTTCTTTTGTAGGAATGTGAAGCCCCTGATTCTACTCTTAGAATTAAATAACAGGGACCCAAGGTATTTAGCATTCAAGTTGACTTTCTTCATGGCAAGTAAACCTTTCAACTCTCTTCTTTTAGCCTGGGTCACCAATTTAGAAAAAATTAGCCCAGACTTAGACTAATTCACTTTCTGCCCCGACCAAGTGCAATACGTGTCAAGACAATCATCAAGTATTTTAACTTCCCTGTAATTAGCTCTAGCGAAGACCATAATGTCATCCGCATACATAACATGAGTAAAAGCCGGGCCAGCCACATTCATCTTGACTCCTTTTACAGTGCCCGCTAAAAATTCCCGATCAATGAGTCTAGAAAGAACTTCCTGACAGAGAATAAATAAGTATGGTGAGAGTGGATCACCTTGTCTGAGGCCCCGAGTTGGCTTGAACCTTTTTGACATACCCCCATTAATCAAAACAGAGAAAGACACTGATGAAATACACTCCATAATCCAACCAATGAATATAGGAGAGAAACCAAAATGTTGCAATACAAGTTTGAGAAAACTCCAACTAACTCGATCATAAGCTTTTTGGAGATCAAGTTTTAGAGCGACAAAGCCTCCTTTAACCTTACGCTTCTTGAAGCTATGAAGGATCTCCTGTACAATCAACTGGTTTTCTGCGATCCAACGACCAGGTATAAAAGCTGACTGAGCTAGAGAAATGAGTCTTGGAAGTACACCTCTCAATCTATCGACCAGCAGCTTCGATATGATCTTATATGTCGTGTTGCACAGGCTGATTGGTCGGTAATGATTAATCATTGAAGGACTCTAAATTTTGGGAATGAGGATGATGAAGGAGTAATTCAACTCCTTAAGAAGCTTACCAGAGGAAAAGAAGTTCTGTATAGCTGTAGTCACAGATTGACCCACGATGTGCCAGTACTTTTTATAGAACAGTGGCGGGAGTCCGTCAGGGCCTGGACTTTTTAGGCTCTGCATGCTAAAAACCGTATCCCTAATCTCATCTAGGGAAGGCAATTGACATAAATGGGCATTCTCGGCCATGGAGATAGAAGAGTTGATCAAGTTCTCCAAATCCAAAGGGCAGCAAGCTTCTTCCTCAGTGAACAATTGTTGGAAATTACTCACCACATGCTCTCGAATATCAGAAAGGTTTACTAACCAAATTCCATCCTCCCCTCTCAATACATCAATAGAGTTCTTCCGGCGACGCACCACAGTAGAAATATGGAAAAACTTTGTGTTGCGATCTCCATCTCGCAACCAAGTCTCGCGAGACTTTTGCCTCCACATCAATTCATTCCTAGACAGCCAACAATTAAGTTCAAATTGCAGAGATGCTTCTTTGCTACAGTTCTCAAACGAGGGAGCCTCACATTGAATTTGTTCAATTTGACTAGAAATCTCAGAAATCCTAGATTGGCAGTGCCCAAACACTTCTTTATTCCATTTACGTAGTGCAATAATGGTATGAAATTGTTTCTTGCACAACTGGAAGCACTCATTCCCAACAAACTCCTTCTTCCAAGCTTCATTAATAACACCATAGCATCGAGGATCCTTCGTCCACATTGCCTCAAAACGGAAAGGCCTTGTAGCCTGGATATCAGCCGAGTTTGTGTCAATGAGCAGCGGGCAATGATCAGAATTAACCGCCCCGAGATGGCTTACAGAAGCTCTCGGAAAGGAGGTACGCCACATACTATTAGCAACACCTCGATCTAATCTCTCTTTGATACACCCTTTACCCCATCTCTTATTGCACCATGTAAACTTAGCACCTGAAAAACCAAGGTCCACTGCACCCAACTCAAACATCAAGTTACGCAGATAATTTGTAGCCGAGGTAGAACCAGTATGCCCTCCTAGCTTTTCATTAGCCTCCACAATAAGGTTGAAATCCCCAAAACATAGCCTAAGGGCCCTCCAGAGATTGGAGTAGGGCAACAAGATTAGTCCATGCTTTAATCCTCTTGTGATAATAAGGGGGACCATAGAATCCCACTAAAGACCAGGAACAAACACTATCATGAATAGAAATTGCTACAGTAACAGAGTTAAATTCTAAAACTTCAACAAAGATATTAGATGACCAAAAAAGACAAACACCACCTGATTTTCCTTGAGCAGCAACGGTTAGGTGCTCAGAAAAACCCAAAGAAACAACAATCTTCTTCATACGACTATCAGTAGCTTTAGTTTGACACAAGAACACAATTTGAGGACAGTGGCCCTTCACAAGAGCCCTCAGAGCCCGGACTGTCAAGGAATTGCAGATCCCTCGACAATTCCAACCGAGAATCTTCATGGGACTGGTGGGGGCAGTGGTAGGCCCGCCTCCTCAGCCAAAGATCGAACTTTGTCGAAACTTGAAACAACGTGGCTTGTGTCTTCATGCTCGTTACTTGGAAGATGGTACTCCCCAAACTCTGATTTCGGCTTCTTAGTCTCAATGATGGGCGACTCAGGATGAATTTTCCTCTTAAGATCACTATCAGCTACCTTAGGTGGGGTTGGGGAATTTGGGTTTGATTTCTTTGATTTAGGGATTGGAGGAGACTTTGGTGGTATGGCGTGGGATTTGGTGTAAGTGGTGATCTGAGTGTAAATATGGGTCAATGGGAGCTCTGGGTTAATTGAGACTTAGGACTGATGGATTAAAGAAGGAATATGGGCCTCAAGTGATTCTGGGACAGATGTGGGTTCACATTCAAATGTGGGCTCACTATCTTCTAAGGAATGTTTTAGAAGGCCAGGGCTTTCGGGAGGTGTAAAGACTGGGCTTTGTGGGGCTAGATGGCTAGTAGGCCCAACAATCTGGTTATGCACATCAAAACAAGGCTCCACTTCAACCTTGATGTCAACAGCAACATTGCCTAGGCGAGACGCGGATGTGCTGGCAGTACCAGTGTAATGCACATCCTTGAGGGAGTGCTCCAACAATCGTGCAAAGGACGACACCTCATTCGTGTCAGTGGGTGTGACACCACAAGACTGGACAGCATCAACGCACCCATCTATGTTGTCCTTATTCTCCAGTAGGGCAGTTGGTACATCCGCCTGGGCTGCCACCTCATGTGCCGGACTTAGGCAAGGCAACGAGATGGGATGCTCAGCCAGTGGCTTCTCATAAATCCCTGGCGAAGTTTTGTCATTTCCGATATGAAGCCACTCGCCATACGCCGGAAATTTTAAACCGAATTCGTTGGATAGCACTACCCTTGAAGCTTCACAGAACGCATCAGTATGGCCAATGATTCCGCACCTAAAACAGAAGTCCGGTAATCTTTCATACTTTAGACTTATCCAAATGTCATTCCTATCACCTCTCGGAAGGAAGATACCAAGACAAAGAGGATTACATATGTCAATATTGACGCGAACACGTGCAAACCTCTGCCACCGTTCATAAGGCACCTCAGAGAAATCCACATCTATAACTGAACCAACTTTACCTCCGACCAACTGAACATTGTCTTTATTGTACCATGCCAGAGGTAGGCCGTGGACTTGAATCCAAAATGCCGAACTCGAGAAGTCTATCTCAGACAGTGCGAGGTCCGGACTCCAAATCTTAAGGACGAGGTGCGCTCCACGGATAGTCCATGGGCGCCGATTGAAAGCGAGAGCTCTGTCAGCTTCATGGTCGAAGGCGAACACAAAGATATTTCTATCTACTTTACGAATGGAGATACGGTGCGAAGGATTCCAGGCTCTTAAAATGATGTCTTGGATGACCGCGGAGTGGAAGTTACGATGAGATATTACTTTGCTGATGAGTAAATGGCTCTGGGCTACAGGATTATGGTTTGACATGTGAAGTGGGAGGCGGTTATCGGCGCAGCTAACATTTTGGGTAAGTCTGTTGATTTCTTCAACAGTGGGGATGGGGAGTTCGTCATTTGCCATAGTGGAAGACGACAAACAAAATGAATATACTGAGGGTGAAACTGTAAAGGTGAGGGGAAAAATGAAAATGACGGTGATGTGATAAATCAAACTGGGGATTTGAATGGTAGGTATGGATAGGTCACTGTTTTGTGGGGAAATGGGAGAAGGCGGCGGCAGGGTAGCAAGGACTATAGGTAAACAGATATGGGTAGGTCATAATTAATGGAAGGATAGGGCCCAACTAGGCCAGGTAAAGAGAGACCACTGCTCTCGGGAAGAAAGTTCCTTGTGGCCACCCCTAGTTGTTTCTTAGAGCAGCATGATTTGGGGTTTGTGATGCCTCTTATAATTCCTTGTAATATTATGCACTCCATAATAGTTTGATGTAATATATGCAAAATAAAAGAGTAAACTAAAAGTCAGTCATGAATTGGCTTATCAATTCATATGAGACTTCCATGCAAATTCCAAAAATTAACTGGAAAATTTCGAGTTATAATAAGAATTATTTTGAGGCCACATTTTACCGAAAGAATAGACAAATAAAAAAATCATGCAAAATATTCATGGATCTGAAAAGAAAAATGTTTATTGACTTTTCAACGTAAAGAAGATAATATAAATGTTGCAAAGTTCTTACGGATACACTAATTATTTCCTCATTCAATTCCACAATTTGTTGAAGTGCACGGCAAGTTGTGGTTGGTTCAATATCACATCACGTGAATCCACCTCTGGACCTGTCTTGGTTTTTTGATTTTATTCCACCAACCACAACTCACCACTTCAACAAGTTATGGACTTGGATGTTATTCACCTGCCTTTGTTACATAGCCGTTTGTATATATTCATGTTAGGAACTTTCATTGTGTACTCTTTTTTAGGAACTTTCACAGTTTTTATTCTTTTGGTGACTTAGGTTAATTACGGGTGATTTATACAAGTTGAAAATTTGTTATTTACTTTAATGCATTTACTAGATAAGTCTAAACTTTTTTTTTTTATAAGAAGAAAAGTCTAAACTTGGTTCCACTAATTGGCCCAAAAATCATACGTATTAAAGTGCATTAGTGTCATTTTAGTATTCTTTCATGGTGATTTGACGAAGACACGTTGCTATCATGCAATGCAATGTCCACGAAATATCTGTGAGTGATAGAGTCATGAATTCTCTTGGATTGGTTTTATTTATCTTTGTCTGTTACAAGTTAGTTACTATGTGTTATAGGTAGTTATAGATTCTGTTGTATCAGTTAAACAACATATTGAAGCTTCTCTAGATTAGTTACACACTGTATAAATAGAGGCATAGCTTTCCTCTCATTAATCAAGCAAAAACTATTTCTTTCTTCTCTAAACTCTATCTCTTACTCTCTCTATTCTCTGTTTCTTCTATACTACTCCTCCTCCTCCTATAAACACACAGATCAATACCCAAACACCAATTTTTCTTCTCTCAAACATCTCAAATTAACTATGTCATAGTTAAGCTTGATCACTCAAATTACCTTATGTGGAAGTTCCAAATCACAGGAATACTGGATGCTTACACTCTTCTTGATCATCTTTAAGATCCAACTCCATGTCCTTACAAGTTCCTTCTTGATCAAACTGGAGCAAAAATACAAGAAGTTAATCCTCTGTATTTCCAATGGAAAGCACGAGATAAGGCACTTTTCTCACTGATCAGTTCAACACTTTCACCTTCAGCAATATCTTTAGTAATGGGGCAAACATCAGCTTCTGGAATTTGGAAGATAATTGTGAACAGGTATACATCAATTTCTCGATCCAGTATTGTCAATCTCAAACGAGAACTCAACAGTATAAAAAGAACTCTGATTCAATGACAGATTACCTACAAAATATCAAAGAAGCCAGAAACAAGTTAGTGAGTGTAGGTGTTCATATTGATGATGAAGAGATTCTTCACATTGTACTTTAAGGTCTGCCATCATAATTTCATTCTTTCACATCTACCATGTTAACTAAAAATGAAGTTGTAAGATTTGAAGAATTACATACCTTGATGAAGACTAAGGAAGATCTTCTCAAAAGTGCTATGGATAATTCCAAAGAAATTGCCCAAATGGCTATGGTAGCCAACAAGAACTCTCAACCAACATTCAACAATCTCTTAAATGCTAAGTTCAATGATAACCGAGGGAGAGGCAAAAATCAAAATCGTGGAAGAGTTCGTGGTGGCGGCAGATTTCAGAACTACAACAGTGGTTGTGGTGGTTTTAATCAAGGAAGTTCCAACAATGGAGGTAATTTTTCCAATTTCACTCTAAATTCCCAAAATCCCCAATCTTGGACTTCAAACCCTCGTTCTCACCCAACATGTTAGATCTGCTATAAGCCAGGCCACACCGCCATTGATTGTTACCTGAGAATGAATTACTCATATCAGGGACGACATCCTTCAGCCAAACTTGCCGCCATGGCTACCGCTGCACCCACATACCCTAACCAAACCACCTGGATTTCTGACACAGGTGCCACGGATCATTTCACACCCGATCTCAACAACATACCTGACAACCAAGCCTACACTGACTCCCAGCTTGTCTCCGTTGGCAATGACAATCAACTTCCGATCTCCCACACTAGTAATGCCCAACTTCAAACTTCCTCTTATCTTTTTTGTCTTCGCAAAATTTTATGTGTGCCTTCAATGAAATCCAATCTCCTTTCTGTACAAAGATTTTGCCATGATAATGCAACTTCTTTTTATTTTGATGCAAATCGCTTTCAGATCAAAGATCTTCTTACGGGGAAGCCTCTTTACAAAGGTTCCAATAAAGATGGACTTTACTCAATCACTAGTCTTTCGCTTCCATCGTGGAACTCTTGTGTATACAACTTTCTTTCTCCCTCAAAGAATGTTGTGCCATCTCAAGTTGCTTCTCATGTTTCATACATAGCAAGCCTTCCTCGATTAGATCTCTTTTCTACTGATCTTTGGCACATGCGCCTTGGACATCCTCAGTCCCGTGTTTTACATCATGTATTAAATCACCATTTTGTTAGTCATAAGTTTACACTGTCTTATACTTTTTGTAAACACTGTGTCATGGGCAAAATGACCTAATTGCCATTTTCTGCTTCAAATTCTTGTACTAAATTTCCATTAGAAATTGTACACAGTGAGGTTTGGGGTCCCGCTCCTATCAATTTAATAAATGGCCATCCTTATTACGTCATTTTTGTGGATGATTTTTCTCGATTTAGATGGTTTTTCCCTTTGAAACACAAATCTCATGTTCTTGCTTCATTCCAACACTTCAAAAATACTATGGAAATCACCTTGGCACTTCCGTTAAAATATTATGAACCGATTGTGGTGGAGAATACACCAACAATGAATTTCGTATTTTTTGCTCCAAATTCGGCATTATCCATTAATTCACTTGTCCTCACACATCTCAACAAAACGGTGTTGCTGAGTGCAAACATCTTCATATTTTTGATATGGCCCTCACCTTAATTTCCCAATCATCTCTTCCTTTTTGATATTGGACTTATGCCATTTCTACGGCCATTTTTCTTATTAATCGTCTTCCCTCTTTTCATTGTCATTCAAAAGCACCTTGGGAAACACTCTTTGGTAAATCTCCAAATTACTCTCTTTTCAAAAGTTTTGGTCGTGCATGTTTCCCTCTCTTGCGTCCTTATACCAAACACTAATTTAGTCTCCGTTCAAAAGAATGTATTTTTCTTGGTTATGCCTTAAACTCTAAAGGACATCTTTGTCTAGATCCAACGACATCTAGAATTTATGTCTCACGTCATGTTACTTTCAATAAGTCTCAGTTTCCATTTTTCAATTCTTCTTCATCTTCTCATCAACACTCAAATTCTTCTTCTACATCAAATAATTGGCTAAGTACTCTTTTAGTTTTTCATCCTTGTCAAACCCCTTCAAAATTGGGCCCTACTCCTGTTTCACCAAATCCATTGTCTACTGCCAACCAACTTCCCTTAATTTTAGGCCCAATTCTCTTAATTTCAAATTCCAATTACCTAGAGCCCACACCTGAGCCCAGGGTCGGTCTTGAGAATTATGAGGCCTGGGGCGATACAAAACAATGAAGCCTTTTATCATATATATATATATATATTGAAAAATTTCTCTACACACGGTTTGTGTTTTCTATTCAATTTTCTCTAATAAATCTTATTCAATAGATAATATGGCTAATCCATTTAATCTTTATTGTAACATAGTTGATCGCAAGTAAGATTTTAATATTTTTAACTTTGAAAAACTTTTTTCAGCAAATGTGACTGTGACAGGTATAGTCAATAATATTTTATATGGAAAAAAATTCTTAAACTATTATAAAAAAAATGTATTAAATACAAACCTCAAAAATCAAAATTCAAACTTGATGGAGATTTGAACTTTTCACTTTCGGAATAGGATGAGAGAGTGATAAAAGAAATTGAGATTAGAGAGTAATAGAGATATAGAGAGATGAAAAAAATATTAGAATAAAAGATTAACAGTGACGTGTAGAGAAAGAGAGTAAGAGATGAGAATAATAGAATAAAAGAATAAACATATCATGTAAACTATAAAGAGTGAGAGAGTAAGAGAATGAGTGAATGACTTTTGAAATTAGGGTTGTCAAAGTGATAGACGGCTAAGTTATAGAGAGTGAAAAATTTACTTACTTTTTTTTTTAAGGGTTATATAATGTTTGGACTTGGGCTAGAGACATAAATTATTGAGCTTATTTTAAAGGTTTGTTTTAAATATATAAGCCTTTTCAATTTTTTGTATAGGGTTATATTATAATTTTTTTAGGCCTTTCAAAATTATAAGCGCCTTAAAACCTTTTGGGATGAGGCCTAATTTTGGGGTGAGGCCTAAGGCAGTCGCCCACTTCGCCCTTGCCTAGGGCCACCCTTGCCTGAGAACATACCTAAACCCACCCTAGAGCCCACAATACATCCACCCGGCCCAACTATTCCTAACCCTAACCCAAACACAATTTCACCCACGTCTTCATCCTTCCCAAATTGACCTATGACTTCAACAGCCCCTGCCCCTGCCCCTGAAAATCCAGTCGTCTCTCTCCCTACACACCCTATGCAAACCTGTTCCAAGTTAGGCATCTACAAAATGAAGTCCTTCACCACATCCATTGCCATTAATTACCTTCAAATAGAACCCTCAAACTACACCATAGCTTCTAAAATTCCCGAGTGGCGTGCGGCTTCTGAGTTCGATGCCCTTTAACGACAACAAACTTGGTCCTTAGTTCCTCCTTCTTCAGATCACAATGTTATTGGGTGTCACTGGGTCTACAAAATTAAACGCAATACCAATGGCTCTGTCTCTAGGTATAAGGCTCGACTCGTTGCAAAGGGCTTCCATTAACAAGCCGGGGTTGATTATGATGAAACATTTAGTCTAATGGTCAAACCACCAATAGTTTGCATCATTCTGTCTCTGGCTGCTCAGAATCGATGGTCTCTTCGCCAACTAGTTGTAAGTAATGCCTTTCTACACGGCTTACTTAAAGAAAATGTGTTTATGGCACAACCACTTGGATTTGTTGATTCAGCACTTCCAACACATGTTTGCCAATTACACAAGTCTCTGTATGGGTTAAAACAGGCCCCCCGTGCCTGGTTTGAAAGATTCACATCCCACCTCTTCACATTGGGTTTTACTGCTTCGGTTGCTAATGCTTCTTTATTCATATTATCTCATGGATCAGTCATTGTTTCTCAGTTATCTACTGCATTTGAACTCAAGGATTTAGGTCATTGGCGTTATTTTTTGGGACTCCAAATTGATTATAAGAAAGTTAGATTTTTTGTTCATCAAACCAAGTACCTCACAGATCTCCTTCACAAGTTCAACATGACTGATTGTAAAGCTGCATCTACACCTATTGCAACCACTCCCATACTGTCTACTACCCGCACTGATATTCTCTCTGATCCTACTCCTTATCGTAGTCTTGTTGGGGCTCTGCATATGCTACGTTTACTCAACCCAATATCACATTTGCTGTCAATCGTGTATGCCAGTTTATGCACAAACCATCCTCTGCTCACTTTCTTGCTGCAAAACGCATCCTGGGATATGTAAAGGGTACTCTTGACAAAGGAATTTTGTTTCAACCTGGTCCAATTGCTCTCACTGCTTCTACAGATGCTGATTGGGCTGGGGACCCTTGTGATAAGCGCTCTACTTCTAGCAATATTGTGTTTCTTGGTAATAATCCAATTACCTGGCTTGCAAAGAAACAACACACAGTTTCTCGCTCATCCATTAAAGCAGAATATCGTTCTCTTGCTACTGGTGCTGCTGAGCTTGCCTGGATTCGTCAAGTCCTTTGTGATCTGGGTTTGTATATTTACCTTCCGCTCCTCTGATATGGTGTGATAACACCAGTGCACTTGCCTTAGCATCAAATCTAGGATTTCATGGTCGCACAAAACACATTGAGGTTGACTATCACTTTGTACGTGAAAGAGTAGTTTGTGGCGACCTTGCACTCCAATTCATATCTACTGATGATCAGCTTGCAGATGTCTTCATTAAAGCACTTCCCTCTACTCGGTTCCATAGATTGTGTTCCAAACTGTTTGTCTGCTCTACTTACCATCAGTTTGAGGGGGGATGATAGAGTCATGAACTCTCTTAGATTGGTTTTATTTATCTTTGTCTGTTACAAGTTAGTTACTATCTATTATAGGTAGTTATAGAATCTGTTGTATCAGTTAAACAATAGATTGAAACTTATCTAGATTAGTTACACACTGTATAAATAGAGGCATAGCTTTCCTCTCACTAATCAAGCAAAAACTATTTCTTTCTTCTCTAAACTCTATCTCTTACTCTCTTTATTCTCTGTTTCTTCTATACATTCTGTTTTCCTTCAGTGAGGAAAGTGAAAAAACCAGAAGCAAATGCAAAATATAGAGATAAGAACAAAGAGAATGTAATGTAGAATTGGTTATATTTCTGGTTAATCTTATCTGTTACATTAGAGGTATATATATACTGTTTAGAGTCGGTTTAAGCCTTCTAACAAACTCTCTTAACAGACTTAACTATTCCCACTTTATGCTCTAAGATTGACACGTGCATTTCAACACGTGTTTCACATGTTTAATAACTAAACTGATTTAAGTCTTTCTTAAACTACAGTCGTTTAGCAGCTTGATCTCTACATAAACAAACGGTCTATCGTTTACTTCATCATCCCCCCTCAATCACATGGGGACAAACAGGAACTAGGAGATTGTGTTGAAGATCAAGAAAACGAGTAGTGGGAAGACTTTTGGTGAAAGTGTCAGCTAGTTGATCTATGGTAGAGACAAATTTAACAGCCAAATCCTTGTGAAGTACTCGTTCTCGAACGAAATGGAAATCAACTTCGATATGCTTGGTGTAAGCATGGAAGACTGGATTGGAGGCAATGGCAAGAGCTGAGACATTGTCACACCAAAGGATAGGTGTGTCAGGCAGATAGACTCCAAGATCACGAAGTAGATTTCTAAGCCAACAAAGTTCTGCAGTTGCAATGGCGAGAGCACGATATTCAGACTCTATTGAGGAGCGAGAGACAGTAGCTTGCTTCTTGGCACACCAAGTGATAGGATTAGATCCCAAATATACCAGAAATCCAGAAGTGGAACGACGATCTAATGGGTCTCCAGCCCAATCTGCATCTATGTAAGCAAAGAGGGTCATGAGGCCAGGAGTGAATGATAGCCCATGATTTAAGGTGCCCTTCAAGTATTTGAGGATACGTTTAGCAGCTGTAAGATGAGTAGTTGTAAAAGAATGCATGAATTGGCACACTTGGTGGACAGCAAAGGACAAGTCTGGTCTGGTAAAAGCGAGGTAATGAAGTGCTCCAACAAGACTTCTGTAAGAGTGAGGTTCTTGAAGTGGAGTGCCATCAGTGAGGGTTAAACGAGTATTGGGACAGAAATGGGTTTTGGCTGGTCTAGTATCAAACATGTTGTGCTTAGTGAGTAAGTCTGTGGCATATTTGGTTTGGCTGAGGTATAGACCTTGAAAGGTTCTTGTAACTTGAAGGCCTAGGAAATAGGACAGGGGGCCTAGATCCTTAAGTTCAAACACTGAACTGAGAGACTTGATGAGTTGATCAAGGTAAGCAGGGGTGTTACTGGTGAGGACTATGTCATCAACATGCAAAATTAAGTAGGCTGTGACTTGCTTGTCTTGAAAGATGAATAGAGAGCTGTCAGCTGACGAAGCAGTGAAGCCAAGGTGAAGTAATTGCCCTGTAAAGCTCTCAAACCAAGCTCGAGAGGCTTGTTTGAGTCCATAAAGGGATTTGTGTAATCTGCACACATGATTTGGGAGTTGAGGATGAACACAGCCTGGAGGTTGAGCCATGTATACCTCTTCTTGTAAAGTGCCATGTAGAAAGGCATTTCTAACATCCAATTGTCTGAGAGGCCAGTTGAGAGAAACAACTAGGGATAGAACATGTCTGACAGTGGGAGGTTTAACCACAGGACTAAATGTGTCCTCATAATCCACTCCATATTGCTGGTGAAACCCCTTACCTACTAGTCTGGCCTTGTACTTTGAAATAGAACCATCACTATTGTGTTTGAGTTTGTAGACCCATTTACAACCAACAATGTTTTTGGTTGTGGGAGGAGGAACTAGAGACGAAGTACCCTATCTCTGCAAGGCATCATACTCCTCTTGCATAGCATTACACCAGTTAGAATATTGAGCTGCAGTTTTGTAGGATGGTGGCTCAGTGACAGAGTAGTTTGGTTGAGTCATGTAACAGACTTTGGGTTTGAAGATACCACTCTTTGCACCAGTTGTCATTGAGTGAGTGGATGTGAGAGAGGCATCTGGAGGTGCAGTAGCTTGATACACATGATTCAGAGGTATCAGGGATGACAACTGGGGTTGTAAGAGCTGATGCAGGGTTAGTATCTGGTATAGGATGGTCAGTGAGGCTAGGATTGGTATTTGTGATGCTGTTGGGATTAGAGTGAGGTTCAGGATTATGTAAGGGTAATATCTGGTGTGGTATGAGATGGACCAAAGGGTAATGGTGATGCAGATATAGATGTAGATGCAGGTATAGGGGCAGAAGTTGAATATAGGGATTGAGAATTGTGAGAGCAGTCATGATGTGATAAAAGAGAAAGTAACCAGTTATTTGTGGCAGAAGTATTAGATGGTGAGTCACTAGATGTATGGGAGAAAGTGTGAGCTGTAGAAAACTGACTTTCATTAAACAAAACATTTCTAGAGGTATAGAGTCTATTAGTAGACTGGTCTAGACAGAGATTGCCTTTGGAAAAAGTTGGATAACCAAGAAAGATGCACGGTTTGGTTTTTGGTTGAAGTTTGTTGGAATGATATGGAGTTAAGAGTGGAAAACAAGTACAACCAAAAGTTCTGAGATGGGACAAGACAAGTGGTTTGTGAAATAGTGTTTCCCAAGGAGTTTTTTTATTAAGGGAGTGGGGAGTCTGTTTATGATATGGCATGCTGTAGAGAGGGCATAAGACCAGTAGGAAGTTGGTAAACCAGAGTGGGAGAGCATAGCTAGAGTGCACTAGACTAAATGCCTGTGTTTTCTCTCAACTACTCCATTTTGCTGAGGAGTGTGAGGGCATGAGAGTTGGTGAATGATGCCATTAGTGGCACAAAAGTTGTCAAATGGTTAGGAAGTGAATTCACCCCCACAATCACACATAAGGATTTTAATGGTATGATTGAACTGATTCTTGATAGTGGCTGTGAATTGTTGAAACATAGATAATGTATCAAATTTGTGTTTCAAAAGATAAATCCAATAGAATTTGGTATAATATTAGTGGCAACAGAGGTTGCAGGACCCCACAAGTCAGCATGAAGTAAATGGAAGGGATGCAAAGATTTTGTAATTGATTGAGTGAAAGGAAGTCTATGCAGTTTACCAGATAAACAATGGTTACAGTGTACAAATGCATACTCTTTTGTAAGAGAATTGTAACTAGACAAATTAGGGAAAACAGAATGTAAAATCCTAGCACTAAGGTGACCTAATCTGTGATGCCAGAGAAGCCAATTCTTGGTACTTGAAGCAGAGGTTGTACCAGTGTTATTAGATTTGATTGAAGTGTAGACAGAAGAATGTACATGTGATGAGAGTTGGGCAATAGCTCTAAGGTGCCCGAACTTAGATGAGTAGATGGGATAGACACCATTTTCACTCAGTCCCTTGTAAAGAATTTTCCCCGTAAGTAAATCCTGAACAGAGAACTTGTGAGAATCAAAAAAACAAGAACAGTTGTTATCATGACAAAGTTTATTGACTGAGAGAAGATTAGAAGCTATTTCAGGAACATGCAAGACATTATTTAAACAAAATTTATGAGTTTGAGTGTAAAGATGAGTATTACCAATGGTGTTGATGGGAAGGTTTTGGCCATTACCCACTACTACTTAATCTGAACCATTGTAAGGAGCTTGAGTTGTGAAGTTATTCATGTTGGCTGTAATGTGGTCTGTTGCACCAGTGTCAGTGAGTCACATCTCTTCAACCTGAGAGGGATTGTTGGTAGCAGCCATTGCTGCAAGTTTGGATGGAGGATTTTTGTCTTGGTAGGCAAAGTTCATCCTCTGATAACAGTCAATAGCCAGGTGGCCTAATTTTCCACAGATTTGGCACTGAGGCCTTGAAGAATCTGTTTTAGTAGAAAATTGTTGTTGAGGGTTGAATGAAGAACTCTGAGAGAATTGCTGTTGGTGAGGCTGAGGTGTAGAGAATGAAGGATTGAACCTGCCACCACCTCTGCCTCTGTGATTGTTCCTGCCTCCTCTGCCTCGATTGTAGTTAACAAAGTTGCTTTGGCCATTTCCACCAAACTGGCCAATGTTACCACTGAAATGACTTTGTGGCTTATTGTTGGAGGCAAACATTGCTAATGCAGTGTTGATCTCTGAGGTTTCTTTCATAGAATGTTCCTCAGTCTGTAGAAGAACAAATAGTTTCTCAAAGGATATAGGATCATCACGGGTTCTGATTACTGAGCAGAAAGAGGCAAACTCTTTTGGCAGGCCTTTGAGGATAATATGTAGTAATTCCTCATTGTCAGTTTGAACACCAACAGCAGATAGGCTATCTTAAGCAACTTTGATGCGTTGAAGATACATTCTTACAGAATCAATACCTTTCTTCAAAGACTGAAGCTCCATTTTCAGACTTAGTATGTTGGATCTGGTGTTAGAGGTGAACTTTTCTTCCAATGTTTCCCAAACCTCTTGAGCACTGTCCAAACCTACCACCATTGGTAAGATTGATGGAGTAAGAGTAGAGTAGGTCAATGTGAGAAGAGCCTTGTCTCTTAGTTGCCAAGCTTTGAAAGCCTGATTGATCTCCAAGGTAGGAGAGCCTACTGCATCAAGAAGAAATTGGCTAGGACGAGTCACTAAGCCATCAATATGATCTTTCATGGAGTATGCATCTAGAATCACAGTGAGTTGGAGTTTCCAAACAATGTAATTGATGCTATCGAGTTTGATAGACATCAGATTGGACATGTTTGACAGTAAAAGCAATGGAGATTGGGTGAAGGGAATTTGTTGAGAATTTGCATTAGAGGAAGCCATGGTCGATGGTTCTGATACCATGAAAGAACTAGAAGCAATACTAATGATCATAAAAATAGTTAATTTCCTAATGATCTATTAAATTGGAATTCAACAATACTAATATCATCAGCCTTTTGTCGATTAGTATTTTATAAATTCCAATTTTAGTCTTAAATTTAGACAATTTTAGTATAAATGTAAATATTACGATTTAAAAATAATAATAATTGATGAAAATGCATTTCTTGAATTGCTTGTGAATATATAAAAAGTGGGACACAATGATATCACTCATTCAAGTTATCTCTAGCCCCATATGTTTCTCAATATTTATTAGGTTATTCACGTCGAAAAGTGATTATACATTTTTCTTTTCATATCTACGATTTTCTTTTCTTTTTTTTCATTTGTGTCTAGTTCTTTCATAATTAAACTGTGGCCTCAGAATAATCTTATAACTCAGAAGCTTTCCAAAACGCTAGACAAGACAATATTTGGAATTTGCATGGAAGTGTCTCAAATAAGGCAAGTGACTAACTTTTAATCACCTCTTTTATTTTGCACACATTACATCAAACTATATTATGGAGTACATGACTAGGAATAAGAAGAGGCATCACAAACCCCAAACCATATATCACACAAAACCCACTTTATTCTTAATTAATTAATAACTGCTCTCCACGACAAAAAGCAATATAATGCTCAATTGTTGTTGAACGATGCATGGTGCCTCATAACTCAAGGGCTTTTAGGTGGGCACTTAGACCTACTATATGCGGTGTTTTTCTTACATGGAGTAGCTGTCAGCGTTGTTCCCGAATTCGCGACGTCCCGACCTGAAAGCTTAAAGGGTAGAGCTGGCGAATTGTCAGAATTACCTGACATATGAAATAAACTTATCAAAATACAACTAAACTGAAGAAATTAACGACGAAACATGGACGAGAACAATGGAGGTAGAGAGTGAATCTCAAAAAGTGAAAGTACCTAATAACCAACTAGCATTTGGTTAGAATTTATTAGACACATTAATTTGGAGGTGAATAAATGATTATATTTTAGGCCTTTAACAACAACAAAGCTAGCTCATTTCAATTTAAAAAGTAAAAATAATGAATTATTCATTCTAGACAAACTATTTGAAACAAAGCTTATATTTAAATAGATTATTGGTCCTTAACGTTTTCCTAAATTGCACATTTGGTCTCTAACATTTTAAAATCGTGTATCATTGGTCCTTCTGTTAGTCTCCGTTAACTTGATGTATATGTGACTAACGGATTGATGACGTGACCAATTTTTAATTGGGGTGACATTTGTTTTTTTCATTTACAACTAAGATATGACATAACATATTCATTTAAAATCAACCCAACCCGAATTGAAACAAACCCCACCCAATTAAAAAATCAACCCACCCCTAAAATTAAAAATAATGAATTATTATCATTCTAGACAAACTATTTGAAACAAAACTTATATTTAAATGTTTTTCAAAATAAATGAGCCACTGCTAGTATGTAAAATCTTTACTCAATGAACTGCTTTCTATAAACAAAATCAAAAGTCTAGTTTAATAAATATGCTGAAAAATAAATTAAAACAAAATTATCTACTAGTAAACAAAACTATCTAATAGTTGTAATATTCTTCTCTACCCTCATCTTATTTATAGATGGTCCAAGTGTGAGGATGTGGCTAGAACACTAAGGTGGAACTGTACCGTATAATTGAAATGTATTACACTAAATGGGGAATATAATTAAAAATAAGACTTCAAAAACTAAGGTGGAAGACTTAAAAATTTACCAGGGTAAAGTTTTCCAATAATAATCACTATTCTTGAATTTAGTGGACCAAGATGGGCCCTTTTAAAACAAACAAACAAATAAATAAAAATAAACAGTCCCCGCTAATTATTTCAGAAAAATAAACACATTACACATACATCCTTCATGACCCCGTTAAGCTAGCAGCTAATGGTCTACGTTTCCCATTTTCTTATCTTAAAGAAAAGACAAGATAAAAAGCAAGTTGGATCAATTTATGAATTCCATAATGCAAAAGCTTGTCGATCTGTTTTGTGATTGCACTTTAAAAAGTCTATCTAAATTAGGTGTATGGAAAAACTTTACATGATCAGTCCATTTGTAGTTGACCTAGAGTCTTCACAAACTCCAAAAACATTTGGGCACCACATTTCTCTTTACTCACGCAAGTGAAGTATATTACAATATTGTACGTCATGTTCGAAATTATATCAAAACTTCTTCGAAAAGAAAAAATATTAATGAACTTAAACCAATAAAATTCTCCTATATAAAACACTCACCCCCATATTGAAATTTCATTGCAACAAAATGGCTTTCCACGGATATCACGTGGAAATTGCATGATAACAATGTGTCTACATCAAATCGCCATCAAAGAAATGCCCAATGACACTAATGCACTTCAATAAGTATGAGTTTCGTCCCAATTCGAACTCAAAAAGTGGAACCAAGTCTAAATTTAATTATTATTTTTTCTTTTTTACTGAAAAAGGAGAAGGGAAAAAAACACAAAAATCAAAAATAAAAGCAAATTACAACAGACAGACACTAGATCCATCTTTATCGTGTGGCGCGAGGCAAAAAATAGGCTCGAATAAGATGAAGATAGGTTCCTCCCAATTACACAAAGTAGCCCACTTGACTAGATTATAGGCAACAAAATTAGTCTCCTTATATATCTGAATTACAAGCTAATCCGTGAAAGAATTCAAAATCTTTTTTAATAATATGTTTGATTTCCCAATGTAGTGCAACATAATGTAAGAGAATCTCCTTACAAATGACATGTTTGTATCCCAAATCCTTTGCTTTTGCTCTTACTAACCAAGGTGCCTTAGCTTTTACTTTTAGAGTGTCTTGATCTTATGTCATTTCTCTCTAAAGAAAGATAACCTCTCTTTTTATGATTTCTACCCACCACAGCTAAACAAGCTTTCTCCTCACTGATAGTTGCGTCAAAATTCACTTTCACAAAAAGGGGAATGGGAAGGTCCCACGAGCTTAATCTTGAATTTTATACATCTACACAATCCTAAGACTACATACAATCAATGTATACATTTTTTATGAATAATGATGTTTTAATCTGTTTAATCATATGCATGCGCGTGCTTAGAATGATGTTAGAATAGATTAGAATCAGTGAAAATCTAGAAAACATCATGGGAAATTGAATAATCTAAGAATAGTTGAAGAAACGTTCCCTCTAGTCTCAAATCGGCACTTCGAATAGAAACATGAGTGCTGAATTGGGCATTCAACGTGTCTATCAGCACTCAAGTCCCAGTTTTGTATAGATTGTGCACTGATGCACGTTTTCTCATCTTGGTTGCTGTGAATTTAATTTTCTGGAATAATTTAATGATAATTGAATGATGACTGAGAATATAATTGCTTGCTTTCATTAAAGATCATCATGATTAAAATTAAATTTGGTTAAGAAATTAATCCTTGTTATTTTTATTGCATGTATCTTTGGAATGCGATAATTAATTACTAAGATGTGAATGTGAATACTTAATTGAATCGTGAACTAGTGGTCATTAATTAGATCATAGGAGACTGATTTAGGTTAGGTTAGATGAGTTCCTAACTCCTTCTCACCTAGTAACTTAGCCCCCAAACTTACTCTTTGGGAGATGTAGGATTAATTTGTAATCTTTTTTATTTTATTAAATAGATTATAACTAAGATTCAAAGCCTTGTACTATTCTGTTTTAGATTGTATTTAGGACCAAAGTCTTGTAACTTTCTTATTTCAAGAGAATTCACCGTAAAATTTTACTATTAATGAAATGATGTTTCTTTTTAGTTTTTCATAATATTTATTTACAAAATTAAGTGGCGACTCCATGTAAGTCCCTACATCATAGGGGGCTCAATATCATCATGTCGAATCACCGCTTTTGAGGGCCATGTTTAAACCCAATTCTGAGTAATGGTACTCACACTAACAGAAACAATGGACACTTAAGAAATATGATTAGAAGGATATATACCAGTGTGCTACCAATGCATACCTGTATTTGTTCTTTTTCTCATTTTTTGTTATGAATTTTTATGGTACTTTATAGAGGATTGTTTTCCTAAATATTTGTTGTCGTATACATAATGTGATATAACAACTTTAATTTGTGATTAATATGTAGGTTGATTAGCTTTCCAAAACGCTAGATAAGACAGTATTTGGAATTTGCTAGGAAGTGTCTCAAATAAGGCGAGTGACTAACTTATAGTCAACTCTTTTATTTTGCACACATTACAATCAAACTATTATGGAGTACATATATAATACATGACTGGCAATAAGAAGAGCATCACAAACCCCAAACCATATATCACACAAAACCCACTTATTATTCTTAATTGATTACTGCTCTCCACGACAATAAGCAACCTAATGCTTAATTATTGCTGAACGATGCATGGTGCTTCATAACTCAAGGGCTATTAGGTGGACAACGCGTATATGGGGTTTTTCTCTTACACGAAGTTGGTGGCGACTTAATGGGCAGACCGCGCTCAGAATTACCTGACATATGAAATACACTGCTTTCTGTAAACAAAATAAAAAATTCAGTTTAATAAATATGCTGAAAAATAAATTAAAACAAAATTATCTACTAGTAACTAGTGATCTCACCGCCAGCTAATTCTCGAGCAGCATTTGAAGAAGAAATGAAAATTGTGGAAGCTAAGAGAAGGCAGACAATTAGAATGGCCTTTGTTTTTTAAGACTTGATACTTGATACTTGTAATCTTCTCTACCCTCATCTTATTTATAGACCATCCAAGTGTGAGGATGTGGCTAGAACACTATGGTGGAACTCAACTGTATAATTGAAAAGTATTACACTAAAAGGGAAATATAATTAAAAATAAGACTTAAAATTTTATTAGGATAAAGTTTTCCAATAATAATCACTATTCTTGGACTCAGTGGAACAAGATGGGCCCTTTTTCTTTTCTTTTTTTTCTTTTTTATCAAAATGATTGAAAGTAGTTGCCTTTACTATTCTTGCTACGTTTAGTTTACAAATCTTGACATAATTCCATTAATATGTTGGGTCATTTGTATTTGGTTGATACCTTTATAAGTGACTAGATATACTGATATAGGATGGTAAAGAGATTGTTGAGAATAAAGAGAGAGGAAAGAAAAAGACAAAAATTGAGCAGTAGCTCTGTGATAAGTCATGAAATATGACTTATTAAGCCCATTTTCTAAGGTTTTTAATATAATTATTTTGCATTTTATTTTTAGTTGTATGCAAATCATTGCATTTCTTTGATTTCATTGTGTATATGTTCATGCATAAAATGTGAAATAAAGCTCATCATTAAAGCAAACTTAAAGTTTATTGAAAGGAAAAGCCACTACATTTTCCCACTACATTTTTTTAGGGGATTGGGCTAGAAGCCAATTCTTTCACCTCAAAAAATAGCTTCTCAAACTGCTTCTAAAGCTCAGCAGTGGTCTTGCTCTGCTCTATGAACCAGGTTACTAAATCATTAGCATAAGAATCCACGAGTTTCACCAGTTTTTTGTTCTCCTCCTTAAACTCCCCTACCTTCTTCTTGCTCTCCTTAAGCAACCTTTGCAAAATGGTAACTGGGGAACACAACGCTCGAACTTCATGATTCCTAACATGCAGACGTCGTCCCATGTTAGAAACAAAGGCAACACACTAAATTGTGAGTGCCATTGAGTCATTAATTATTTGAGGATCTGTCCTCCCAGCCAATACCTTCCCATCCTCTGGAGTGCAAAGACCCGCAGCTACTGCAGTTGCAGTTACACCATTTAACATCATGGAATCAATTACCGTGATAGGGTAATTTGGGGAAAGGAAGTAAGGACACCAGACCTCTGGCATTGAGCTAGGTGCATGCATTACACTAGGTACATCATTCAGATCAATTGCTTCTTGAGTGTTTAGAGAAGAAGAGGAAGTCATCTTAGAAAATCTAATAGGAGATTAAGTTAAAAGAGAAAGTGATGAAGTTAATCAAAAAAACCAAATAGCGTTAAATAAACTTCAGAATTTCTCTGTGTGATTAAGCTGTCATTCGACTCCCGAGAGAAGTCTATACGATTCTCTGTCATCCGACTCCCGAGACACCTTTGTTAAGATTCGAGTTTTAACCTATATGGAAAAATCTCTGACTCAGAACTCGATGCATCAACAAGGTCAATTCGAGTTTTAACTTATACGGAAAATTCTCTGACTCAGGACTCGATGTGTCGACAAGTTTTAACTTATTCGGAAAAATCACTGCCTCAGGAATCGATGCGTCGACAAGATCTCTTTTTGAAAAAGCAGATATCAATTCCTGAATTATCGATGTCTCTGGCGTGGGAGGGTAGATAAGCCAGACACGTAGCACAATAAATTGATTAAATTTGAACCGTTCATTCACCCGCATGACACATAGCGCAATTTGAATCGTTCATTCACCCGCATGTCTTTCCTATAAATTCGCTTCTCTTCACCATTGCATATCGCACCTCTCAAATATTTCTCTCTCATCAATTCTTCAGATTAAACTCTAAGAGGATGCAACATCATAAAAAGATTCATAAAATCAAAAACTTAATCCTCTCAGATAGAAGCAAGATTATTATTGATCAAGTTTCCACGAAGCAAGATTATTCTTGATCATGCTTCTTCGTTGAAGTACCTCTCTCATACACCAGGTAGATGGGAAGATCTCAGGCATACACTCTTAATATATCTTCCTCATCCAAATCGCTGGAAAAATCCCTATCTAATACTCCTGCAACTTTGTATGACAGAAGAGAGAGAGTACCTAATATATGGGTATCATCCTATATCCTTTCCGGATTGCTTAAATCATCAGCATTTAAGGACCACGTTAAGGAAATCATATCCTTTCATGAAGAATCATATCGTAAGTCAAAGAACACTGGCATGTAAATGTATTTGTTTTCATTTTTCTTATGATGCCAAGGAGGAGAAATATGATATATTTGGTTGGTTGTTATCTGTTCTATGTTTTAACCAAATCAAGGAAAAGAGAAATGTGCTTTAGTGGAATTTTCTTGCATCAAATTCTCAATTACACGTAAATTATGATAATCTTTTCACACCATTACATAGCATAGAATCCATTCTATTACGTGTATTATTTCATTAAAAACTCTACACGTCTCATTTAAATTTAATTTAATGATACAGGACCCATTTTATTTTCTCTATTACCCACCGGGATTACACATAAATACCATGCCACTTGAAAGATATAGTTGCCAGGAAGCTTCACGTGGGAGAGAAGAAAGGAAAAAGAAATTGGTTAAATTAACATACTTGCCATGAAGCTTCACGTGGGAAAGAATAAAGAAAGAAAAAGTGGGCGGCACTAAATGAGAAATTAAAGGAACCAAGAAGCCGCCTGGGAGCTACTGCCTGGAGCAGGAGTAGTTCTCTTTGTAGCTTTTATTCCATTTTTTCCTTTCTAGTATTTATTTCTCTAGTTTTCTTTTTGTAATTTCTTGTTCTTGATTAACTAAAATTTTAGCTTGGGCTAAGGGGGAATCCAAATTTGTAAGGTAAACTAATTTCTTTTAAATCCATTTTGAGTTTCAATGCTTAAGATTTATTATTTGATTGTTCTTATCTTCTTATTATTTCTTTTATTTGTGGTTCTATGATTTGAATCTTTTCATGAGTTCAATCATGTTTTTCTCATAGTTAAGTAAAGATTTTAGTTCCATTAAATCTAAGAACTATTAATTTCATTGGATATTACTTTTTACTACATTGTTGCTAGATTAATTAGTACAATGTCGATTTTAGGTTTTTCCAACGTAGTTATTTATTATGTGTTTAAATCAATGAACAATCAAATAATATTTCTAATTAAAAATGGTTTTTATTGCAAATGTTCCTATTGAGGGTTTGGGATGTGAAACCCCCAATTGTGTAAATCCATGGATTTAAATTGAATTAAGTTATCTTAGTAAATTGGAGGAACCCAAAGCCCTAGCAATTTTTAGAATTAAGCTTTCTTTACTATTTAAATTGTGAGTTTTCAAAACAACCTAAACATTTTTGTGATTTAATTTCTAGTGTTACGTGTTTACTTTAAAACCTCTCTCTCCGTGATACGAGAACCCACCTTACCATATATACTACCATTTTACCTTATACATCCACATACATATTCATACATATCAAATTTGATTAGTCTCCATTAAAAACAACATTTCGGAGGCCGATCACTCTATGTGTTATATTCAGTGAATAAAACAGTACATAGGTCTACCTTTATATACGCAAAGGTAAGTGTGCTAGACAAGTAATGCATAATGGACCTAAAGCCCATTGGGCCTATACAATATATATTAACACAGATGTTCCAATTTCTTGGATTTTCTAGGTTTTTTGTACACACATAGCACCACAAAACCCATCCCGAGAGTCTAAGTCATCATCATAACTCGAGAGCTCAACCTCGTGGCTTTGTAGATGCAAGTGCGAGGTTCCACTTCATCAGCCAAGGGGGGAGGAGAGTCCAAGCCTCGTCAATTGGCAATAACTCTAGTGGTTTAGAGCACAAATATCGTAGTCAACAGAGAGAGAGAATGAGGGATCCATATTGAAACGGTTGGTGGTAATGCTGACGAGTCAGAGCTTGAGCACCAAGGTCAGTAGAGAGAGAGAGGAATGGTTTTTTTCTTTTTCAAATCATTTGAAATTTAATTTCATTTTTATAAAATTAAAATTTTAAATAAATTTTATTTAAGAAACTATTTTTTTTATAATAAAGTTGTCATTTGCACGGCACGATTTTCCGTTAGCCATAATTGAATTCCATTAGCCATAATAGAAGTTAGCGAGAAGGAAAGATTAGTTTTATGATTTTTGATACCTCGTTAATTAATAACACAAAAATTGAAAGCATAAGAGTCTTTGCAATTTATCCTTTGGTTTTCTTTTTAAGAAATCCCAAAAACTGCCCATTCAAAACCCTTAAGTTCTAAGAGACCACTATCGTTTGAGGACAAGTTCACTCTGCTTACATGTGATTTTAAAGGTGATACTTCAATAAAATAAAATCACATGTGGTTTAATGTGTGTAAAATGTTGGATAGGAATGTACTAAGAGCTACACTCCCCTACCACCCTCCCTTCGTCTCAAAGTTATCATTCATCAGTCTCCCTCTCGTTTTGCACATTTTATATTTTAATCATTATCGTAAAACAGATTCTTTTAACTCAGAAGCCTTCCAAAACGCTAGCAAAGACAGTATTTGGAATTTGCATGGAAGTTTCTCAAATAAGGCAAGTCATGACTAACTTTTAGTCACCTCTTTTATTTTGCACACATTACATGAAACTATTATGGAGTACATGACAAGGAATAAGAAGATGCATCACAAACCCCAAACCATATATCACACAAAACCCACTTTATTCCTAATTAATAACTGCTCTCCACGACAATAAACAATATAATGCTTAATTGTTGTTGAACGATGCATGGTGCCTCATAACTCAAGGGCTTTTAGGTGGGCACTTAGACCTACTTGATGATGTCAAAAATTAGTGGGTCTCTTCCTGTACCTCAGCTTAACTCTTAGTAGATCTACAACCACAGTCAACAAGTCAAAGAGGACACCGAAAGAGATCCGGTGTAGGTTCCTCTGACGGTCAAGTCAGTGATCAGAAGAAAAGATTAGAGGGTTTTTAACAAAATTTATGTAAAGAGTAGATACTGAGAAAGAATGTTGTACCTTGGTTTGTTGGGAGAGGCCCCTTTTATAAGGTTTGTGGACTAGATGACCGTTTGACGATATTAAGTGCCGGCCTTGATCCTTGCTTGTGATTAATGGGTTGTTTATTGGAAAATCATAACGGATCAACACTAATTAGGCAAAGCTGGTGTAACGTTGCCGTGATTGTAGCGTCCTTTAAATGTTGTTACGCGCGTGGTCGTCCATGTATATATTCTGTATGGACGATGACTATGCCATCGATCGTCTTATGAAGGTCTTATGTCGGACAACTGTCGTCTATATTTGTTCGTCCGAATGGGTGTACTTTCGGTATCATCAGATGCCCCCGCAATTCCTTAAATCAAGTTGATAAGGTGCTCGTTTAATGGAATTAATGAAGTGAGGGGCTTGGCGGTAATTTCGTTGCCTTTTGCGCATTATTGAGGCGGGTTAATGATGTGGGGCGCCGTTTTGGTGGCAATTTTCGCCACATGTCATTGTGCTAGTGGACGTATTTGGAACGACACACTCTTTCACCTACCAACGAGGGTTTCGGTTTTTATTTGAATGTTCAAAACCGATTGCCCTCTCATTTTAATTTCTTTCCCCGTTTTTTGTGCTTTAGGTGCTCTCTCCGGCGATTCTTTCCTTCCGTGCTAGGAATCCTTCCGGTGAGTGTCCTTTCCCTAACTCCTTTGTGGTTTTCCGTTTTAAGATTTCGCACTGGATTCTTTGAGTGTTCCTTTTAGAAATTTCTTTGTGGTTGTATGTCGTTTTGCCGATAGTGGTTTAGGGCCTACTCCGTTGGGTGACTATCTCCCTTCCTCTAGCATGCTCCACCGCTTATCGGCGGAGCTTTACTCTTTGTCTTTCCCTGCGATACGGACTTGAGGAGTGATTAGGCAATCGATGGCTGCCGAAGGGTCAGATTGGCCGATCGTTTTATCTGAGGAGTTATCGGAGGGTTTGTCCTCGTCGGGGAGGGAAAATGAGGAGGCGTCGTCTGAGGCGACCACCTCGAGGCATGTATCGTCCAAGCAACCTAGGGTGCCCAAGCGTTGGTCCGTCTATTCTTACTTTTCCAAGTTTAATGCCGAGTCCATAGATAGGATTAGGTTTAGGTACCAGATACTTGAGGACGTCGTCCTTAGGATACCCAACTTGGATGAGAGTGCTTGCTCACCCGAGGAGGACGTTGCTTTTTATGAGTCAGCGTTGACGGCTAGTCTCCGCTTTCCCGTCCAACCCTTCATTAGGGAACTATTAGACTTCCTCTCTTTGGTGCCGGGCCAAATCGCCCCCAATGGATGGAGGGTGATTATATCGTCCATGGTCATGTGGAGGGAGAGTAGCGATGGTTTGGACGACGTTACTGTCGAGGAGTTCCTCTACTGCTTTGAACCGACCTAGATAGCCACCTCTCCAGACTTCTGGACTTTCACAAATAGGGAGGTTTCTGTGAGATTAATGGATGGATTGCCGTCGTCCAACCGTGGTTGGAAGGACGGGTATTTTTTTGTTTGCGGGGACAACTGGGAGAGGCTCCCTAAAAAAGGAGACGACTACATTCGGATTCGGAGGACGTGGGGCACTCCTTCGTCAGCTGGTGTGTGTGTGTGTGCTTTTTCAAACCTTGTTTTCCACTTGTGTATGTATTTTTCCTTAGATTAACTCTTGTTTGGTCTATGCAGCCTTGACTCGTCCTACCCTCACTCAAGTCTGGAAGGATCGTGTTTTGAGGGTCCATCATCTTTCTAACCGTCAATACACTTACTACATCCAGCCGAATCTGCTGTTCTGTCATTCTTTCGGTCCGAAACCCAATGATGTCGTTCTTACTCTTATTCAAACGAACGAAAAGAGTAAGGGTCATCGTCTCTTCATCTTTGAGAATGGTTGTTGCTTTGTGTTCACATTCTTCTCTTTTTTCTATTTGCAGGGGCAGCTACTATGAAGATTAACAAGAGCAAGTTAAAAAGCATGGTTGAGAAAGGGGGCCCGATGGTGCCCGTCGGCATAAAGAGGAAGAGGGTTAACGAGGGTCAACCGTCCATCATCTCTGAGCCGAGCGTGCCTCCTCTAAAGAGGGCACCTACAAGCCAGGCATCTCCTTCCACCCCACCGCAGCCTCCAATTGTTCAGATCCTGAATGAGGAAATTGTTGTCGTCTAGGCTACCGACGATGGTCCGACCATCTGTCGGAGTCATGGGTTGGCGGCAAAGAGAGCCGAGGCCGTAATTATCGAGCTTAACTTTCAAAAGTATGCCAACGCTCGGACTGAAAACATTTCCAAGCTCATGGTTCACTCTCTTATGAGGGTAGGTAAAGCGTTCTTGTTTTTCTTTGTTCCACATTTTCTGTTTATTATTTATCTTGACCTGTCATCCATATGTTCGTCTTCAATCTCTGAATGAGGCGATGGTGATTAGCCACCGTTGCCTTTCTGTGGAAGACAACCTAGCTCGTCTAAGACAGAGGCTAACTGAATCCAAGGCTACCCAGAAGAATTTAAACCGGGCAATTTTTGAACTTAACAAGGAGAAGAGAGACTTGATTGGTGCGGTGGAGGCTGCCAAGGTCAAGCTGCTTGCTAAGGATGGGGACTTGAAGGCTGCCGTGGACGCTCGTGATAAGGCGTAAAAAGTGCTAAAGCATTTAATGGGCCAAGTGGAGGGGGCTAGGGCGGCTGCCGTGTCAGATTATAAGGCCTCCGACGCCTTTGAAGACAACAACCTTCAATGCTTCTACTCTGGGTTCGAGGCCTTCAGGAAGCAGGCTAGGGAGAAGTACCCTGACATTGACTTCGCTGAGTTCCAAATGTATGACGATACGGATTCGATGAATGACGACGGCGGGAGGGGAGCTGAAGGCGACCAGACGGACGATGCCACCTCTTGACTCAAACTAATCTTTCTTTCATATCTTTTATAAACAATTCGTTCCTGTGGGGTTAGTGTTTTGCCCCTTTATTTTTCTTGTTTGAACAATTCGTTTCTTGTTTTGATATTTTGGACGACTTCTTTTTTTTTTTTTTTTTTTTTTGCTTATTCAGATGGTATGGTTTGTTTTGAATGGAATGGTTTGTTTTGGATGGTTGGGCTTGAAAGAACGATGCTATTTAGCCTAGAATGGTTTTTTGCTACAAGATCGTATGGTTTAGCTTAGAATAATTTTAGTCAGAAGATTGTGTTTAACTTGGAATAATCTTTAGTTGGTTAAAAGATCGTGTTGGACAATGCAGTTTAACTTAGAATAATTTTCAGCTGGTTAAAAGATTGTGTTGGACGATGCAGTTTAACCTATGATAATTTTTAGTTAAAAGATCTCGTTGGACGATGCAATTTAACTTAGGATAATTTTTAGTTAAAAGATCGTGTTGGACGATGCGATTTAACTTAGGATAATTTTTAGTTAAAAGATCGTGTTGGACGATACAATTTAACTTAAGATAATTTGTAGTTAAAAGATCGTGTTGGACGATGCGATTTAACTTAGGATAATTTTTAGTTAAAAGATCGTGTTGGACGATGCAATTTAACTTAGGATAATTTTTAGTTAAAAGATCGTGTTGGACGATGCAGTTTAACTTTGGATAATTTTTAGTTAAAAGATCGTGTTGGACAATGCAATTTAACTTAGGATAATTTCTAGTTAAAAGATCGTGTTGGACGATGCAAATTAACTTTGGGTAATTTTTAGTTAAAAGATCGTGTTGGATGATGCAAATTTAACTTAGGAGTGATAAATTGACGCTAGATTTACCGTGGTTCGGCAATAGTGCCTACGTCCACCTTATTTAGTTTTTATTGGAGGTATTCTTGTTTACAAGTACAATTTCTGCCGAGCTCGGTTAGGGGTAGTATTTTTTTAGATGTTCAATATTCCATGGATGAGGAAGTGGTCTTCCATCCATGGTTTCTAAGTGGTAAGTGCCTCGTCGGTGGATCTCAATAACTTTATATGGTCCTTCCCAATTTGGGCCTAATTTTCCTTGAGTAGGGTCTTTGGTAGCTAGGGTGACTTTTCGTAGGATGAGGTCTCCTACTTCGAACTGTCTCGCCTTCACTTTCGCATTGTGGTGATAGACCATTTTTTCCTGGTATCTCTTCATTCTTTCCTCAGCTTGTTCTCAGACTTCGTCAACTAGGTCCAGGTTGAGACGGATCTGTACGTCATTTTGCTGGTCGTCATGCATGGCTATTCGGAAGGTCGTCATTCCGATCTCTACTGGGACGACTGCTTCAGTCCCGAATGTCATCCGGAATGGCGTCTCTCCTGTCGGAATTCATACTGTCGTTCTGTAGGCCCATAGGATGCTTGGAAGTTCTTCTGGTCATACTCCCTTTGCCCCCTCAAGTCGGGTTTTAATGAGTTTGAGCAAAGACCGATTTGTGACTTCGACTTGCCCGTTGGCTTGTGGATGGCCAGGAGATGAGTAGTGGTTACGAATTCCTAGTTCCTTAGAGAATTATCTGAATTTAAGATTATCGAATTGCTTACCATTATCTGATACGAGGACTCTTGGAATGTCGAATCGGCATATCACCACCTTCCAAACGAAATTTTGTATGTTCCTCTCTATTATTGTGGCCAGCGGTTCGGCTTCTACCCATTTGGTGAAGTAGTCAATGGCAACGACAACAAATTTTAATTGGCGTCTTCCGATGGGAAAGGGTCCCATGATGTCGAGTCCCCATTATGCGAATGGCCAAGGTGATGACATTGGTGTTAGTTCCTCCGATGGGGAATGGAGCAGATTGGCAAATCGTTGACATTTGTCACAGTGTTGGATGAGTTAGTTTGAGTCTGCTTGTATGGTCAGCCAATAATATCCTACTCTGATCACCTTTTTGGATAGCGATCGGGCCCCTGAGTGGTTTCCGCATATACCCTCATGGATTTCCCTTAGAACATATTCCGCTTCAGCTGGCGTCAGGCATCTGAGGTAGGGAAGGGAAAAACCTTTTTTGTACAGTGTCCTCTATAGTATGATGAATCGAGATGCACATACCTTGATTCGTCTTGCCTGATGGCGGTCGTTCGGCAAAGTTCCTCCTTGCAGGTAGGAGGTTATTGGCGTCATCCAACAGGTCTCTGTCTCGATGGGATTTACCTCTATTGCCTGTATGCTTGATTGTTGGACGACTTCGAGGTCGTCATTAGGCTCATTTGACGAGGCCGATCTAGCTAACTAGTCTGCGGCTACGTTCTGCTCTTGGGGTATCCGAGTGAGTTTCATTTCATGGAATCTACTCATTTGGTGTCGGACAAGGTTGAGGTATTGTAGCATTCGCTCTTCCTTTGCTTCATAGTCTCCATTGACTTGTCCCACGATGAGTTATGAGTCGCTGTCGACGTCTAGCTCGGTTGCTCCTAGAGTCTTGGCCATCTTTAATCCTGCCAGCAGGGCTTTGTACTCTATCCCATTGTTGGTAGTTGTGTACTGTAGGCGTATGGGCCATTTGATAATGTCGCCCTCAGGAGACCTTATTATTATACCTACCCCTCCGGCGTTTTTAGTTGATGAACCGTCTGTATGGATCGTCCATCGTGATACTCACTCTTCTTCTTTGTTAGTTGGTTCGCCTTCCATGCTTGTGAATTCTGCAACAAAGTCAGCCAATGCCTGGGCTTTGATTGCCGTTCGGGGTCGATAGTTGATGTCAAACTTGCTCAACTCGATTGACCACTGTATGAGTCGTCCTGCTGCGTCCGGTTTGTTCATTACTTTTCGTAGAGAATGGTTTGTGAGGACAATTACCAAGTGGGCTTAGAAGTAAGGACGTAGCTTCCTTGCCACCGTTACAAGTGCAAAGGCCAGTTTTTCCATGGGTGGATACCTCTCCTCCGCTCCTCTGAGTGCTCGGCTTGTATAGTAAACGGGTAATTGTCGTCTATCTTCTTCTCGGACGAGTACTGAGCTGATGGCCGTTGGTGAGACGACTAGGTACAAGTAGAGCTCTTCGCCTTGTTTAGAGGGGCTAAGCAATGGTAGTGTCATCAGCTACTTCTTGAGTTCTTCGAATGCTTGTTGTCACTCATCCGTCCATATGAAGGCTTTTTTCAAGGTCTTAAAGAAAGGCAGACATTTATCGGTTGACCGGGATACAAAGCGATTGAGTGCAGCTACTCTTCCCGTCAGTCTTTGAATTTCCTTGGTTGTTTTTGGTGGCTGCATTTCTAAGATCGCTTTGATCTTGTCTGGATTGGCTTCTATGCCTCTGTGTGAAACCATGAAACCAAGAAATTTATCAGAATAAACATCGAATGCGCACTTACTTGGGTTCAGCTTCATCTGGTACTTGCGGAGTGTTTTGAATGTTTCTCCTAGATCGTCCAGATGATTGTCCTATTCCGTAGACTTGACCAGCATGTCGTCGACATAGACTTTGACATTCCTGCTGATTTGGTCGTGAAACATTCTGTTCATCAGTCTTTGGTAAGTGGCTCCTGCGTTCTTCAATCCAAACGGCATCACCTTGTAGCAAAAGAGTCCTCTGCTTGTGATGAAAGAAGTCTTTTCTTGATCATTCTCATCCATCATTATCTGATTGTATCCTGAAAAAGCATCCATGAATGTTAGTAATTTATGACCAGCTGTCGAATCGACTAGCTGGTCTATTCTTGGAAGAGGAAAACTATCTTTTGGGTAGGCTTTGTTCAGGTCAGTAAAGTCAACGCATATTCGCCACTTCCCAGTATTTTTCTTTACCATGACTACATTTACTAGCCAATCTGGGTAGAAGACTTCCCTGATGAAATTCACCGTCAGGAGTTTATCTACTTCTTCCATGATGGCGTCATTCCTTTCAAGAGCGAAGACTCTCCGTTTCTGTTTTACTGGATGAAGAGAAGGGTTAACATTCAATTTATGAGATATAATAGAAGGGTTGATACCTGGCATGTCTTCGGGGCTCCATGCGAAGACATCCTTGTTGCTCTTCAGAAATTGAATGAGTGACTTTTTTATTTGCGGGGGGAGACTGGCTCCGATTCTGGTTGTCTTCTCTGGGTGCCCATCTTCCAACTCAATCGTGTCTAATTCTTCGGATGGATCCACCAAAGTCTTCCGTTCCTCGATAGTCATTGTCTGATTCTGCCCTTCCGACCCTAGTGAGGCGAGGTAACACTCTTTGGCAGCTATCTGGTCTCCTCTTACCTCCCCTATTCCATGTTCAGTGGGGAATTTGATGAGGAGATGGTATGTGGAGGTCACTACTCGAAGCCGGTTGAGCGTCGGTTGTCCAATGATTGCATTGTATGCTGAAGGGCAATTGACGACGAGGAAGTCAATAGTTTTGGAAACGGTCTTTAGGTAGGTGCCAACCGTAATTGGCAATGTTATGATGCCGACTAGGCAAACACTGTTGCCTGTGAATCCTACAAGTGGTGCATCCATGGGTCACAGTTTGTCTTTATCGAGCTTCAATTGTTGATAGGCTGGAAGGTATAGTATGTTGGTCGAGCTTCTGTTGTCTATCATCACTCGTCTAGTAGTGAAACCTGCAATGTTAATTGTTACAATGAGGGCATCATCATGCGGTTGATGGGTTCCCTAGGCGTCTTCTTCACTGAAAGATATTACTTGATCATCAAGGCGGACGTTCATAGGAGGCCTTTGGACGACCATGATATTGTGTACCTGTCGTGCATATGCCTTCCTCAAGGCTCGTGAGGTTCCTCCAAACGCTGGTCCTCCAATGATGGTTCTGATTTCTCCAAAGGGCCCAAGCCTGTTGTTTTCGATTTGTTCCTTTGGCGTTGGAGGTTTCATTGGACAAGTACCTATCGGGCGGGTAACATATTTTTGTAGCTTACCTTATCAGATGAGTGTTTCCACTTGCTCTTTTAATGCCATGCAGTCTTCTGTGAGGTGTCCATGATCTCTATGGAACCTGCAATATAAGTTTTTCAATCGGCTGTTAGGGTCTGAACGTATCTTACCTGGCCATCGAAGGGAAGGATCATCCTGTATCTGCATGAGAAGTTTGTCGATAGGTGTGTTCAGAGGTGTGAAGCTACTGAATTTTACGGTTGAGGTGGTCGTCCGTTTGCGTTTTGGTGTCTCGGAGAACTTAGGGACCTTCTGCTTGGCAGTTTCCTGCTTACGGTCTTCAATATCTTTTCGTCTCTTTAGAGGAGGATCGTCCATTGATTCCAAGGCATCCTCAGCGTTCATGTGCTTTTGGGCTTCGTTCATAAGTTCGGATAAGGTTTCCGGAGGGTCTTTGCAAAGGTCATAAATGAAATCTCCCTTCCGCAATCCTGCTGTCATAACCCCATTTTTACCCCCGGGATTTTCTCGGGTGTCGGCACGCAAAACGAGACAGCCTGAACCAAGTTGGCCTGATTCGACGAGGGCTTATCACACCAAATAACCTCAAAACGAGGTCTGGGACACATTTCCCAAAATCTGACCAAGTTTGACCAAGGTTGACCAAGTCTGACCGGAGTTAACCAAGTTTGACCGAGGTTTGACCAAGCCGTTTCTGACTCGACTGGGGTCCACTATACCCAAAAAAAAACCTCAAAACGTGGTCTGGGATACATTTCCCAGAGTTCGGAGAGCTTTAACCAAGTTTGACCAAGTTTGACTAAGGTTGACCGAGGTTTGACCGGACCGTTGACCAGACCAAAAACTAGATCGAACTGACCGCTCCTTGACCATTGTATAGAGCATGATGAGAGCTTCGATTCGACACTTTACGGGCCAAAAACGGATGAGAAACGAGGGAGTTATGGTCAAAACTGTGAAAAAACGGTCCAACACTTAGCCAAATTTTACTAAGTGTTGTGGACAAAACAGCCTATTTGGGAGGCAACATTCGCACATAGATTCTCTCCGACCCGCTGCAACTTGGTCCGCGAGCCAAGACCCTTAAGCAAGAGGTTTGCTTCAGCTACCACACGCAACTTTCGGATCGTCAAGAGCTCCTCCGGTCAAGCCGGAATCTCAGTCAAAAGATGACCCCTTGGCATAAGGAACATTCCGACGGCCTCTGTTCGCAAGATCATATCTTGCGAACCCAAGCTCGCCTCTGTGCAAGGCCTGTACCGTTGAAAAGTAGGTAGCGCAAGCTTTCCGACGATACCAAGATCGTCAAAATCCGACATCGGGAGCTACGTCTACCACGCGCGTGAAAACAGGCCGACGAAATAAGGCTGTGCTGAAATTTCCGGAACTTTCCCACCGACGTTGCCACGCTTGCGCACAGAGTCTTCCTGACTCGCAACAAGTTGATCCGCAAGCCCGGGCACGTTGGAAAGAAGACACACTCATGCACGACGTGCAACTCTCAGATCGCCAAGATTTTACCGGGTCTAGCCGGAATCACGATCGGAAAACTGTCCTCAAACGGACCAAAAACACCCCGGCGGCCCCTGTTCGCGGAACCATATCTCGCGAACCCAAACTTTTTCCGGAACCTTGAAAAAGTAGGCAGCACAAGCTTTCCGACGGTACCAGGAACGTCGAAATCCGACATCGGGAGCTAGGTCAAATACGCGCGCGAACTGGGACAAGATTTAAGAAAAAGCGCGCTGGGAACAAAACGCATTTTTTCTCCCGGACAGCCGCCTTCGCGCGCAGAGTCTTTCCTACACGCTACAAGTTGACCCGCGAGCCCGGGTGCGTTGGAAAGATAATGACTCCGGCTACGACGTGCAACTCTCGGTTCGCCGGTAGCATCCCCCGTTTGACCAGAATCTTCGCCGGAAAAACACACAAAAACAGCTCCGACACCCCGACTTCCAGGAGCCATAACTCTCTCGTCCGAACTCCGATTCACGCAAACTTTATACCATTGGAAAGTATACGTCGAGAGCTTTCCGAAGATATACTGCATGACCCATTTTGAGCACCAGAAGGCCTCCAAAACTGTCCTTGAAAATCGGGTCAGAAAAGGGTACGCGTGCAAAAACCGAGGAGGATCTGGTGGGGGGCTGGCGTGGAGGATAAGACTGCCATGTGGTAGCTGTACAACTCACGCAGGACCATACCGCGCGGCGCGTGATGGACCCGCGCGAGGCGTGCACGTTTTTCTATAAAAGCAGCCTCCCCCCCCTCACTTCAGCACAATTTTGCTCGGGCATTAGGCCTTCTTAGAGCGTAGAATAGGCAGAAAATAGGGGTTTAGGAGGTTTTAGGAAGGGTTTTTGGGTAGTCTTAGAGTGAGAGACTCCTCTCTAGGTACTCTCTCTCTCTAAGCTCTTTCTCTCTCCTCTTCTCTCTCTTTTTTTTTTCTTTTCTTAGTGGAGGTGACTAGTGATGATCCCTAAAATGGGAAGGGATTCACAAGGATCCACTTATATTTATGCTTTTTAGTTCATTTATGTTCTATTTTATGCTTTTTAGTTCATGTATGTTCTATTTATGCTCTCCTAGTTCATTTATTGTCTTGTTATTGTTTTATCTACATGCTTTTAGTTATTTATTGTCTCTATTTGTAGATCTAAGTATATTTATCGCTTTATTTACATTTACTACGTACTTGTGAATATATATTGTGATTATCCCTCCCCCGTGTGTTTTAGTACGGCAAAACCCGAGTGGCTTTGGTGGATTATGTAAGTCCTCTATGAGGCCTTAGCCCACGAGGTGCTTGACCCGAAAAATACACTTCCCCATTGTTTAAATAATGTCATTTATCGCTTTATTTACATTTACTACGTACTTGTGAATATATATTGTGATTATCCCTCCCCCGTGTGTTTTAGTACGGCAAAACCCGAGTGGCTTTAGTGGATTATGCAAGTCCTCTATGAGGCCTTAACAGCCATGTTAGCCCACGAGGTGCTTAACCCAAAAAATACACTTCCCCATTGTTTAAATAATGTCATTTATCGCTTTATTTGCATTTACTACGTACTTGTGAATATATATTGTGATTATCCCTCCCCCATGTGTTTTAGTACGGCAAAACCCGTGTGGCTTTGGTGGATTATGTAAGTCCTCTATGAGGCCTTAACAGCCATGTTAGCCCACGAGGTGCTTGACCCGAAAAATACACTTCCCCATTGTTTAAATAATGTCATTTATCGCTTTATTTACATTTACTACGTACTTGTGAATATGTATTGTGATTATCCCTCCCCCGTGTATTTTAGTACGGCAAAACCCGAGTGGCTTTGGTGGATTATGTAAGTTCCCTATAAGACCTTAACAGCCATGTTAGCCCACGAGGTGCTTGACCCGAAAAATACACTTCCCCATGTTTAAATAATGTCATTTATCGTTTTATTTACATTTACTACGTACTTGTGAATATTGTCATTTTCTCTCCCTTTCTCTTTGTGATTTGGGCGTGATAATCCCGATTGGTCGTGGTGGATTATGTGAGACCTCAAGGAGGCTTTATCCACCATATAATTCCATAGGCTTTGGACCCATTAAAAATCCTCCGTTTTAAAGACATTTATCGCTTTATTTACATTTACTACGTACTTGTGAATATCATCATTTTCTCCCCCTTTCTCTTTATGATTTGGGCGTGATAGTCCCGATTGGTCGTGATGGATTATGTAAGACCTCAAAGAAGCATTAACCATTTACGTAATTCCATAGGCATTGGACCCACAAAAATCCCATGTTTTAGGTTTATTACCATTTTAAATTCGTTTATCGCTTTCCGTCATGTTTTAAATTTATTTATTGCCATTATTTCATTATTTACTACGCCGTAAATATTGTTTACCCATTCCCTTTTCTATTTTGATTTGGGCATAAAAACACCGACCAGTATTGGCGGTTTTAGGTAAGTCTTTCAAATAGCACTAAACCCCATATAAATCCATGAGGCATTGGACCCGTAAATTGCAAACATATTTTCAAAATGATTTTCATCATTTAAGTCCTATTTGGCTTCGCGGGTTTAGGTAAATCTTTCAAATAGTACTAAACCCCCGTGTAAGCCCGAAAAGGCATTGAAACCCATTTTCAAAACGATTTTTCTCATTTAAGTCCTATTTGGCTTTGCGAGTTTAGGTAAATCTTTCAAATAGTACTAAACCCCCGTGTAAGCTCGAAAGGGCATTGAAACCCATTTTCAAAACGATTTTTCTCATTTAAGTCCTATTTGGCTTCGCGGGTTTAGGTAAATCTTTCAAATAGTACTAAACCCCCGTGTAAGCCCGAAAAGGCATTGAAACCCATTTTCAAAACGATTTTTCTCATTTAAGTCCTATTTGGCTTCGCGGGTTTAGGTAAATCTTTCAAATAGTACTAAACCCCCGTGTAAGCCCGAAAAGGCATTGAAACCCCCCTTTTAAAACGATTTTTCTCATTTAAGTCCTATTTGGCTTCGCGGGTTTAGGTAAATCTTTCAAATAGTACTAAACCCCCGTGTAAGCCCGAAAAGGCATTGAAACCCATTTTCAAAACGATTTTTCTCATTTAAGTCCTATTCGGCTTCACGGGTTTAGGTAAATCTTTCAAATAGTACTAAACCCCCGTGTAAGCCCGAGAGGCATTGACTCTTGCATTTTATTCATGTAAATCCTAAGGTGGTGTCGAGATTCGAATAAGCCTTTCAAATAGCATCAAATCCCAGTCCCACGAGGTCTTGACCCTTTCCCTAAAATTCTCATGAATTGTACCTTGCCATTTCGATTAGGTGTTGCATTTATGTCATTCCATGTTTATGATTAATGTGCCGCGAACATGCCATGATCATTCCGTGTTTGTCATTTTAGTAATTTATGTGCTGCAACCATGCCGTAATTACTCATCCGGTTTCCATATTTATGATTCATGTACCATGATCATTCCACACTCATTCATTCTTGTGATTCATGTGCTGCGACCATGCTATGATTATTTGTTTGAATGTTTTACCATCTTGATGCTATGGCTACTTGCTTGCTTGTTTACCGCTTTGATATAAAATGTGATTAAAATACACTTTGCCATGAAAACTTTAAAAAGAATAAACATGGTAATGTGGGCGTTAGAAACGAAGTTGGTGCAACCCAAGGGCTACGGCTCGCCCTGGCTTTGGGACACCATGGTATGAGTCCTTTACACGGGGGCGTGGCTGGTACGTGCTTTCGTGTAAGGGATTCTACACGTTCTAACTCCCATAGGATCATGGTCTAAAATTCCCCAAAGTGTGAATTAATCATCCAAAACCCCGCCATTTGACGGACCGCTTTACTCTTGGAAATCAAGGGTAAAGAGATCCCGAATATGGCATCCAAAAACATTAATTGTTTGTCCCGGCACTAGGTGTTAGGATTTCGAAGTATATCCTACCACCAAAATGCCCGGAAATTTAAAAAATACAAAGATAAAGAACGGTGAAATAAAGAGTCTAATCAAAACCGAACGAAGTCACATTGCGTTTGCCACTTTTGGTATATCGCACGACGGAAATCGGGACATTTGTACATAATTAAAACCAACAAACCTAGGCTTAGCAAATAAAAGGGAACACTAGAAAGGAGGTAACCGTTTTCTTAAACGGATGTCGTGGGGTGCCTAACACCTTCCCCACGCATAAGCAAACCCCCGAACCTATCTCTGGTTCAAGACCATTTAGTTTTAGATGTCTAAATAAGATAAAATCTATTAGACATAGGTGCCCAATCACACCTTAAAATTTCCCATGGTTGGTGGCGACTCCAAATTTGCGCTCACACGCACACACGTACACAGGTTCCCACACACACACAACTCATATCTCGAAACGGAAAAGAGATAGAGATCACACACAACACTCGCCAAATGGAGGTCGGTATCTAGGAAAAATAAAAATAAATAAAAAGATAGAAATTTTTCCGCCGGTGTCGACACCTGCCATGAATGCGGTCAGAGTGACGTCTTCCTTTGAGCGGTCAATTTGCATTGCTTCTTTATTGAAGCGGTGAACATATGCCCTCAGGACTCCCCTTCCATTTGTTTAACACTGAACAAGTGGGTTAGAGGTCGCCCTCTCCGTTGGCCACCGATGAAGTGGTCGATGAATGCTCGACTCAACTGGACGAATGAGCTAATTGACTCTTATTCAAGTTTATTGAACCATACTCTTGTAGACCCCCTTAGGCCCATGGGGAATGCTCAGCACATTATCTCTTCGGAACAGCTTGCAGTTGCATGATTGTTTTGAATGCTTCCAGGTAGTCAAATGGGTCCTTGGTTCCGTCGAAGTTTTCGAGCGGTGGTACCTTGTTCCTAGATGGAAGCGAGAAGTTGGCGATCCTAGGGATGAATGGCAAGTCAGCCCGATGCACAAGGTTGTCCAAGTTGTGGGCAACCTTTGCTTTCAAGCTATTCTTCATGTCTCCCATCTATTTCTTCATTTTGTGGAGCTCTTCTTCTAGGCGAGCCGTTTTGTCGTCTGGCTCTCTGGACGATCAGGCTGAACGATCGGGTTGTTTGGATGACCTAACCGAACGATTGGGATGTCTGGACGATCGGGCAGTTCTTTCTGGCCTCTAACGACTAGGATGGGTGGAGCTACCTGCACTCTCTTCCCCATGCCTATTTGGAGACGGGGTTTTCTGTACCTCATCGTTTCTGCGGCAGGTCACCTGCCGGCTATCAGCCTCTTGGTCGTCCGAGTTGTTTTCCCTCTGTGGAGGGGGCTGGTTATCATCATGGGGAGTTAGTGGCCCCTTCCTGATTGCATGCCACAACTCTTTATTCTGCCTAGTCGTCTCTCGAGTTAGGTCTTGGATGCTGGTTGCAATAACCTGCATCTGTCTTTCGATTGGGGTCATGGGAGGATCATTCCTTGTCCCCTCATGATGGTGGGTGCCTTCCATTGTTTCAGCTGATTTGTAGGGGGCCCTTTTGTTTCTAGGAACTCTTGCTTCCCACAGACAGCGTCAAATGATGATGTCAAAAATCAGTGGGTCCCTTCCTGCACCTCAACTTAACTCTTGGAAGATTTGCAACCATAGTCAACAAGTCAAAGAGGACACCAGAAGAGATCCGGCGTAGGTTCCTCTGACGGTCAAGTCAGTGATCGAAATAAAAGATCAGAGAGTTTTTAACAAAAAGTATGTAAAGAGTAGATAGTGAGAAAGAATGTTGTACCTTGGTTTGTGGGGAGAGACCCATTTTATAAGGTTTGTGGACTAGTTGACCGTTTGACGGTATTAAGTGCCGGCCTTGATCCTTTCTTGTGATTAATGGGTTGTTTATTGGAAAACCGTAACGGATCGACATTAATTAGGCAGAGCTGGTGTAACGCTACCGTGATTGTAGCGTCTTTTAAATGTTGTTACGCGCATGGTCGTTCATGTATATATTCTGTATGGACAATGACTATGCCATCGATCGTCTTATGTCGGACGACTGTCGTCTATATTTGTTCGTCCAGGTGGGTGTACTTTCGGTATCATCACTACTATATGCAGTGTTTTTCTTACATGGAGTAGTTTTCGTCGTTGTTCCCGAATTCACGACATCCCGACCTGAAAGCTTAAAGGGTAGAGCTGGCAAATTGTCAGAATTACCTAACATATGAAATAAACTTATCAAAATAACTAAACTGAAGAAATTAATGAGGAAACATGGACAAGAACAATGGAGCTAGAGAGCGAATCTCAAAAAGTGAAAGTACCTAATAACTAACTAGCATTTGGTTAGAATTTATTAGAGACACATTTGGAGGTGAATGAATGATTATATTTTAGGCCTTTAACAACAACAAAGCTAGCTCATTTCAATTTAAAAAGTAAAAATAATGAATTATTCATTCTAGACAAACTATTTGAAACAAAGCTTATATTTAAATAGATTATTGGTCCTTAACGTTTTAAAATCGTTTACCATTGGTCCTTCTATTAGTCTCCGTTAACTTGATGTATATGTGACTGACGGATTGATGACGTGACCAATTTTTAATTGGGATGACATTTGTTTTTTTCATTTACAACTAAGATATGACATAGCATATCTATTTAAAATCACAAACCCACTTGCTCCAATTCAACCCACCACAAAACAGTTCTCAATGTATGTTCATTATACCATATATATATATGACAAACCTTAATAAAATATAACACTTACTTGATTGAAGAGTTAAGTAATTGAGCTTTTCAATTTGTCTCTACCTGCAATGCCAATTTAATGAAATACCTAATAACATATATACAATATTAGTCATATACATATAATTATACACACTTAATCAATAATAAGATATTTTTAACTAACCTCAATGTAAGATGTAACAAACTCTAAGTACTTATCATTAGTTGTAGCAATAACTATATCCTAGAAATATTGATTATCACTCAAAGAGAAGACCTCAAAGGGCATCAATAGTTGTAAACCTATTTTCCAAAAAATTTATCCTATCAAAATGTTATTTTCTAGAAAACACAAATATTGACCACCACTAAAATTTTGCACAAATTTAACCCCCTATTAAAACATAAAAAAATAAAATAAAAACCTAAATTACCCAAAGTTATAAAAACACACAAGATAGCATAAGATTAAAAGAACACAAAACAAAATCCAATAATATTAAACATATATATAAATAGTATATATTAAATAATTATAAAAATGAGAGAGAGAGACCGACCTTGAGGTAGAGGGGCGGCAGTGGTGGTCGTTAGAGGTGATGGTGGCCGCCAAAGGTGGGTTATGACCACCGGAGGTGAATGGTGGGGGTGGTGGTATTTGAGAGCAAAAGATTGTGAGAGAGGGTTTGAAAGAGAGAGAAAAAATGAAATTGAAAGTAAAAGTGAGAGTGATAGTAAATATTTGGTGATGAATATGGAGGGAGATGAAATTTTGGTGAAATTAGAGGATGGGGGGAGATGAAAATGGGGGAAATTCAAAACGGAAATGATTCTTTCACACCACGGTGTGAAATAGTGCTTTCACACCACCACTAAAAGACAAAACTCTTATTCCCAATTAACTATTCCAAGTTTAATTATTTTTGTAACCAAACACTTCTTTTACTCTTACTTTCACTCACTCTATTCACAGCAACATAGATGATAGATTCTCTCTCTTGCAAAGCTCTCTCCTCCGTTGAAGTTGTGCTCCCCCAAAGCTCTCTCCTCCATTGAAGTTCTATTCCTCCCAAAACTCTCTCATCCATTGAAGATCTAAGCTCCCCTCATGAAGGCATGGTTTGATGTTTGAAGGTGTGTGTGTGGGTTTGATGTTTGAAAGAGTGGATTTGCTTAGGTTTGGGAATGATTTCACGGAGAGAGCTTTTGATATTTGTAGATTTGAGATTTCTTTGAGTTTGGGAATGGTTTCACGAAGAGAAGATTTGATGTTTGAAATTGTGGGTTTCATTGTATTGGGGAATAAAATGTGTTGGGTTTGATATTTGTGAGGTTTTGAATGCTTTCTTTTTTGTTTGGAAATAAAGATTTAATTTTGAGTGATTTTAGTTGAGATTGAAAATAATAAAATTTGAACAGTGTTAATATGAACATTCGAATCTATCCAAAAAATGTGAACAGTGTTAGTATGAACATTCGAATCTACCCAGAAAATGTGAACAGTGTTAGTATGAACATTCAAGTCTACCCAGAAAATGTGGATAATTTTATTTAAGTGTGGACAATATTGTCCACACTTTCTGGGAATTGGTATAAACATTCGAGTCTACCCAGAAAATATGAACAGTGTTAGTATGAACATTCGAAGTCTACCCAGAAAATGTGAACAGTGTTAGTATGAACATTCGAGTCTACCCAGAAAATGTGGACAATTTTATTTAAGTGTGGACAATTTTATTTAAGTGTGGACAATTTCTGGGAATTGGTATGAACATTCGAGTCTACCCAGAAAATGTGAACTATTAGTATGAACATTCGAGTCACCCAGAAAATGTGAACAGTGTTAGTATGAACATTCGAGTCTACCCAGAAAATGTGGACAATTTTACCCAGAAAATTTAAGTGTGGACAATTTTATTTAAGTGTGGACTGGGAATTGGTATGAACATTCGAGTCTACCCAGAAAATGTGGACTATTTAAGTGTGGACAATTTTATTTAAGTGTGGACCTGGGAGAAAATGTGAACAGTGTTAGTTAGTATGAACATTCGAGTCTACCCAGAAAATGTGGACAATTTTATTTAAGTGTGGACAATTTTATTTAAGTGTGGACAATTTCTGGGAATTGGTATGAACATTCGAGTCTACCCAGAAAATGTGAACAGTGTTAGTATATGAACATTCGAGTCTACCCAGAAAATGTGGACAATTTTATTTAAGTGTGGACAATTTTATTTAAGTGTGGACAATTTCTGGGAATTGGTATGAACATTCGAGTCTACCCAGAAAATGTGAACAATGTTAGTTAACATTCGAGTCTACCTGAAAATGTGAACATTTAATATGAACATTCGAGTCTACCCAGAAAATGTGAACAATTTTATTTAAATATAGAAAATATTGTCCACATTTTCTGAGAATTTGTATGAACATTCAAGTCTACCTAGAAAATGTGAACAATATTAATATGAACATTCAAGTCTACCTAGAAAATGTGAACAATGTTAATATGAACATTCGAATCTACGTATAAACCTTCAAGTGAACCCAGAAAGTGTTTTCTAGAAATTTGGTCTCAAAACTTGTTTTTGAATAGGTCTTAGAGAGGTTTCGGACTTTAAAACACAAATTTGCCTCATGAAAACCTGGAATCATGTTAAACTCCTTCGCTGATGCATAAAAGAATCATGATGGAATCACTGCCTTAATCCAGTGGCCTAGATTATTAAATTTTAAAATTGAGTGTACCCAGAAAATGTGGACAATTTTATTCAAGTGTGGACAATATTGTCCACACTTTCTGGATATTTGTTTGAACATATTGAGTTTCACCACAATTTGGAGAACATTTTTAGACATTCTTTTTTTATATTTTTCACAACGAGTAATGTGAAGATTTGGAGAATCATTGATTTCAATGGTAATGTGAAGATTTCACCAAAATCCTTAAGGCTCATTTCAAAAACTACCTATAAACTTATTTTTTTACGGAAATGAAACCCAAACAAGTTCTCCGATTCAATTTTTTCAAATTAAAAAAATGTGCACCATCGGTTTCGAATCAGAACGAGCATCTGGTTCGCTACGTGAAAGATCAATAAAAAATTGGGTATTGTTAATTTACTATAAATAAAATTTCAAACTCTTAGCTAAATTTTGAGTAGATACAATTTTTTCTTTTCTTTTCTTTTCTTTTTCATACACAAATAAAATCTGTAATTTATCCTAATATTACATTATTACTCAATAAATAGACTCTAGAATTCTCCATGATAAATAAGAAAGGAAAACATTATATTGTTGGTAAAGTAAAATAAAAACAAAAGTAGAAAGTGGAAAGGAAGAAGGCAAGAAGGCCACAACACTAGCAACACTCTTAGTAAGACAAAAACTTAAGCACCATATTAAAAACATGAAAATTTTAATGCAGCACAACCCAATACTAGATAGGCATTCATAATTTACTGACATTGCCCACAAGACTCTTTCCTAATTTGAAGAATATATAATTAGTTCCTCTGATAAATTTCCAAAGCTTAGAGGAATATACATCCTACAATCAGAACCAAAACCTGAATAATGGGAAACTCCAAAACCCATCTGTCCTTATAAACATAAAAGGAGCCGTAAAGCAAACCAAGAACAAAACCCATGATCCCCACTTTGCCAATCAGCCACTCTCCATCAAAGCCACTAACACTAGCAACACTCACTCACACACAACGGGCCAACCTTTTTGGCTTAACACGCACAATTTCCTCTCTCACTCTCTTCCTCCTCATATAAGAGATATCCTTCACTACTCTCTGTAAACAAAGACAAAACCAAAACCAAAAACCAAAAACTAAAAACCAAAACCGTGGATCTGGTGCTCCTTGATTGGGAGCAAGTGGAGGTAGATCTGCTCCAGGGACTTCATCTTATCGGCATAGACGAGTCGTCCAAGCTTCGTCACCGGAACCCAGTTCTCCTCTCGTCGCGGCGTCCACGGCAACGCCCTCCTCGTCGCGGCGGCAACGCCCTCCTCGTCGCACGGCAACGCCCTCCTCGTCGCGGCGTCCACGCCCTCCGTGCCCCGCGGTCTCCCCTCGGCCTCCCACCGCCGAATCCTCTTCCGAAGCCGCCGCGTTCGCCTCCTCCACCACGCTCAGCCATGATTGCTTTTGGGTTTTGGTTTGTTAGCGAAAATGAGAGAGATTGATAAAGATGAAACCCAGTTCAAGATATGAGATATTTTTAATGGGATTAGTGGATGTTGGGCTTAGCCTTGGGATTCTCAGTTGGGCTTAATTCATTGTATTTGGGAGTGGGAAAATAATTGGCAGGGAGAGGCAGGGAGAGAGGTTTGGAGCCACCAGCTTCAAACTGAAACTCTTTCCCCAAACGTTATTAATGGAGCGGGAATAATTGGAGGGAAATCTTGGGCAGACCACCACTTTCCACGTAGTACACACATCTCCTCACACGTTATTAGTTTTAAACCAATGGATTAAATCTAACGGTTCACATATGGTTTGAGCAGTAAGTGATGATGAATTTTTAATTAAAAAATATTAAAGGTACGTATCTATCAGTAGGAGTAGCTGTAAATGTGTGAGAGATGTGATGGGACAAATGAGTCAAATTTTTTTAGTATATAATTTTTTCTTTTCTTTTTGTTTTTACTTACTTTTCACCTAGATTTGATTGGCGGGAGAAATAAATATTTCTCCCGCCACTCTCATTTGTTTATCGGGTAAGGCTTGGGTCCAGTGCATAGGAGCACTGAACCCGTTAGGATTCTACCACGTGTCTAGTTTTGTACAGTTTTTGTACATGTGGCAGCATCTCAACGGGTCCAGTGCTACTGTATACTGGACCGAAACCATTCCCTTGTTTATCTGTCATCTTACATTTCTCTAATTTTTTTTAATTATTATTATTATTTTTTTATATTTACTTATTTTGAGAAGCTCAAGTCACTAAAATAGGGTCTAGAGAGTCTAATTTTTCCAAAAGAATGAGCTATCAGTGTAATTTTTTTATTATAAATTTTTAGTTTAGTTTCTATTCCTATTAATAAGCTGAGTAGAACTTTTTAAATAAGTTTAGATTCTATTGGCATTGACAAGCTTAAAAATTATAGGAGAGCCTTAAAATTTTAAGTAAAATACATTATATAATATTTTTCACAATAGTTGAGTTGACAAGTTTTCATTAAATATATATTTGGGTAAAAATTATAAAATATATATAAGTTTATGAAAATATGTATACATTATAATGTATTAAATTATATTTTTAAGGACTCTTGTGTATAGGGGCAGAGTCTGAAAATTATTTTGGGATAAGTTGGAAGTATTAAGTAAATCTCGATGGTATAAAAAAATTTTAATCAATAAAAAACGGTGAATCTATTCCATTGTAAACTCTACGAATTTTTTCTAGGGTGATCATTAAAAACTTATATAGCCAAAAATTGAGACTTGTGACCAGATCTTAGTGTATAAGCCACTCAATCTTTGTATGAATGATAAAAAGTGGGATGATAAAAAATAAAAATAAAAAAGGGAAAAGATGATAGTATATTTATTTTAATTCATTCTTTTCATAATTAATATATATATATATATATATATATATATATATATATATATATATATATTAGACATTAAAATTTAAAATTGATGTCAAAATTCGTCCAAATATTTGTGAGATCGGCTAATTCTCCATAAAATTTGTAATTTTAAAAAAATAAAAATAAAAACAAAAACAAATAGTGTCTACGTTAAGGCAATTTTAATTGAAAGAACTAAATAGAAAATATTTAAAAAATAAATACAAATATTGAGGATGGTTGTAAACTTTTAAGAGCAATAGTACTTAAAATAATAAGAGACAGAATATATATATATATATATATATATATATATATATATATATATATAGTAAACTAGGTATCTTATGTATACTTAAAGTTTATAAAGAATGTGTATTTGTGTGTGTGACTTTGGATGATGGAAGGGGTAACTGCTCGAGATGTAGCATTTTGGCTCACCATATCTGTTTTTAAACAAACACTAAAAGTGAAAGTCTGAGATAGTTGATCACCACATCACGTACAAGTGATCCACAAGGGGAAAGTGGATGGCTAGGATGGTTCCAATCAACACACGAACCATGCCTTTTATCACATCATAATGTAGGAGATGGTTTGATTAGGATTGTAAACAAAGAGATATGTTTTTAACAAACATCACAATCTCAATTTTGAACTTTTAGTACTCAGGCTCGGCTCAATATGTTTTCAACCATTGGCATGAATGTATGAGCTTAGTTGATCCAAATATCGTAAGCACAATTTTTAAAATAATATCTACCTTCACATGAACAATCTTTTTTTTTATACAACAACTTGTTCTCTCTCTCTCTCTCTCTCTCTCTCTCTCTCTCTCTCTCTCTCTCAATATGCTACATCTCTACTACAAATGTTTGGGGTCGACTATAGATCCTTAGTCCCAAAAATGTTTGGGGTTAAGTCAACTATGGATCCTTATTCCAATTTTTTTGAGTTGTGAGACATATTTTAGATAGTGAGATGAAATGAGAATTGTGTGGAGCCTTTTTTTAAAGAGTAATGAGAGAGTGAGAGTGAGATGAAGATAAAATGAGATTTGAGAGAATGAGAGAGAGAGATGAGAGACAGAGGGAACATGTCGGAGCCTACCACTTTATATATATTTTTTGCTAAATCCTATTACTTTATATATTTGCACTTTTTATTCTCTCACACCACAATATCAACAATTTCTTCACATCACCACTGTGTTCAAGGACGTAATCAGGATTTTAATTGACGGGGGGTTGAAAGAAGAATCAATTTTTTTTTTAATGAAAATCCAAAGTAACATTCATTATGTATTAACAAAGCAATTATCTAATTAAATGAAAGTCGATATTTTTAAAATTATTGAAATCATCTATTATTGATTTTGTATTAAATGTCGCAACAAATAAATAAAAGTTATGTTTATTATGTCATTATATGTACAATAATATTCTTAAAAAAAAAAATCTAACTATTATTGCTATTGCTAAGTAAAAAAAATGAAAAACCCAAAGCCAAAAAAAAAAAAAAAACTTAAGTTTTAAGCTATTAAGTTTAAAAATAATGATTCCAACAAAGATTGTCAATACTCATACCAGAGGTCATTTCTATATTATTAGAGAAACGAAATATTTCAATACCGTTGATACTAATATACCGAAAAAAAAACATACCCAAAACGGTAATATACGGTATATATATATATTTTTTTGCGGGTATTCGGCCCAGTGGTAATCCCCTCCCCAAAAAGCCCCACTCTATGAGGGTGTGGGTTCGATTCCCGGGATCTTCAAAATATACGTGTGTGTGAGTTTAGATTAGAATTTCTATCATATCTCAAAAAAAATATATATATATATACCGTTTTGGGATTAATGTTATTTTTTAATACATATATATTAGCTAAATATTAAAGTTACGGACACAACACGTTCACAACAATGTTAAGGTATGTCAAATTGTGAATGATAAATAATAAACTGATGTAATTGGTGGGTCTAAATGAAGAACTAATAAAAACCTACCAACTCAGTATTGATGTGAAATTATTGTGAAAATATTGTGTCTATAGCATTGTTGTGTTGTGTAAATACTCAATTGGCCCAATTAATACCCATATCTCCACTCAAATCCGTAGCCCACCTGCCAAAGAGATTTTTTTTCCTAATTCTTTAACTCTCTTTAATTCTCCTCCACTCATTTTCTTATTCTTTTATCATTGTTATTATCTTCTCTTTTCTTTATCTTATCTTCTTAGTTGCTGCTTCTTTTTTTTCTTCTTCTTTTTTTTTTTTTTTTCCTTTCCTCCTTCTACTGCACCACAATTTCTCCATTTCAGACAACAATTTCTTCCCATCTTCATTCTTTCTTTTTTTCTTCCTCTCTTTTCTCTTTGGACTCTTACTGATTGTGTTCACCTTTATTCCAAATCTATGTAAAATTTAATTACACAAACAATGTCTGGGAATGTTTTTGAAGATGTGGACTCTTGATCATGGAAACTGTGAACAATTCCTGGAAATTGGGTTGAACATTTAAGTTTGCTCATAGAAATGTGGATAATAATGTCAATTTCATAATTATTGGTGAAGAAATAATAACTAACAAAACTTAAAAAATCCAACCTTTGAACTGACGTGATTTTCCCCAAAACATGGAATCCAAAACTAACTCCGTTTTTTTATAAATGTGCAAGGCTTTTTGAAACTTTTTGCCTTTGTGCTTTTTTAGTACTGTTTCAGTGGCCATGGCGTGATGAAGAAGAAGACCAGACGGAGAGAAAAAAAAATAAGAAAAGAAGGACACGCTGATCACCTGGTCACGTGCTTCACAAATTTGTGCACAATTTTTACAACGTTTGGCAACAATGATAACTCTATTCTTCATGTGTTTAGTTGCTTTTTCACTTATGGGACCTATGGGACCCATCTGCAATGTGGCCCAATGATAAGCTGCCACATCCATGGTGTGAAAACACTGTTTCACACCATGGTGTGAAAGTAGCAGAGTCCATATTGTTAATGAGACAGATGGTTTGGGCCTTATGGCTCAATATATCTCTAATAGGTATGTTTTTTGAAGTAGCCACCCCAAGTTATACTTATTATGCAATCAGTATGCAAAGCCATAAGATGAAGGTGCACATATATACTGTAAGTGCCACTTACATGTGCATCATTCAAATGGTCTTGATTGGTGAAGCTAAGAGAAATATATTAAGGTGAAGTAATCATTTCAATGATCCTGATCTTATTGACAGAGATGAATAATGATGAAGGTTGGTCTCATGGTCTTTCATGTAGTCTTGTGGAATGCTGTTGTTATCTATACGTGATGCTGTGGATTTTTCGACTAACAACTGATAAAATAGGTGACATTAACGCGTGATCACTTTTAGATTATTGTGTAACGTTTGCCAGAAAATAGAGTCTCTATGCGAATGCTTTACTATGTCAATAAACAAGAAGCGTATTTACAACGTGGGGTTAGCCAGGAACTCAAGGTTAGGATAGGATTTTAAGAACTACAAAGAGTTCTATACTTCTATTAGAAACTATAGAGAAGTTTAATCTACAAAATGGGTTCAGGACTTCAGACACCATTGAAAAAATAAAAACCTGTTGGTACCATTTTGAGAGTATGGCTAAGACACGAGTTGCCCAACTTGAAAACAATATTAAGCAAAATGGGCTGGGCTAGGCGTAAATAG
>OU015762.1:38721285-38816074 GCA_907173295.1 Fagus sylvatica
GGAGAAGATTGGGAAAAATAGTGGCTGGATTTGTTATTGGATTTGGTTTTAGGGTTTTCAGGAGAGACTCAACAAGGACTTGAGAATGAGAACCAGTGGTGGTGATGGAGGTGAGAGTAATGGTGGAAGAAGAAATCGGCGGAGGCAGCGACGGTTGAGGTGGCAAATCTGCACTGGATTTCAGGCGAGACTTCGACGAGGAGGCTCGGGAATGGGTTTGATTTTGTTGTGAAAATCTGATGCCTTTAGGCTCTATGTGTCTCTCTTTCCTTCTTCTGCTGTTGTATTTGGTCAGTGCTCAAACTCAAATGAGCTAATTAGTTGATCTCACATTGGTCAATTTGGTTTGGCTTATTTGATTTTTGCATCCTAAATCTAAGTTTGGTTTGTTGAGAAAGCGAAACAAAAGTGGTTGAATCTGAAATGGGATTTGTTATTTGATTTGGTTTTTCCAATCAATGGAAATTGGTTTTTGTTGTTATGTGGATCTTACAATAGAGTTAATTTTTGTTTTGATTTTTCTATTTGATTATTTTGATTGTTGTTGTGTGAGGGAGATTGTGATTGTGCTGGGTTTGAAAAGAGAAAAATGTTTCGATACCCAAAAAATATTGGAAAGAAATTTTATTAATTTATTTATTTTTTTAAAGTAATTTTTAGAATTTAGTGAATTTTTTCAAAAATATTTATGATTTGTTAAAAATATTTAATTCACATGGCTAATAGAATGATGTGGCATGATTTAATTGGGCCAACTAACACATGTGCCAGACTTAGTTGGTACTTAATGGTCAGGGGTTAAAGTTTTTTGTACGGGAGGGCTTAAGTACAGACAGACCCCGACTAAGAGGGAGTGGATCAAAATTTGAAGACATTAGGGAACAAAATCAAAATTGGCCAAACTTAGAACGTGTACAGTGCATTATATTTTGATAAGTTTATTTCATATGTCAGGTAATTCTGACAATTTGCCAGCTTTACCCTTTAAGCTTTCAGGTCGAGACGTTGCGAATTCGGGAACAACGACGAAAACTACTCCATGTAAGAAAAACACCAAATATAGTAGGTCTAAGTGCCCACCTAAAAGCCCTTGAGTTATGAGGCACCATGCATTGTTCAACAACAATTAAGCATTATATATATTGCTTATTGTCGTGGAGAGCAATTATTAATTAATTAAGAATAAAGTGGGTTTTGTGTGATATATGGTTTGGGGTTTGTAATGTCTCATCTTATTCCTAGTCATGTACTCCATAATATAGTTTGATGTAACGTGTGCAAAATAAAAGAGGTGACTAAAAGTTAGTCACTTGCCTTATTTGAGACACTTCCATGCAAATTCCAAATATTGTCTTGTCTAGCGTTTTGGAAAGCTTCTGAGTTATAAGAATTATTTTGAGGCCACAGTTTAATTATGAAAGAACTAGACACAAATGAAAAAAAAAGAAAATCGTAGATATGAAAAGAAAAATGTATAATCACTTTCGACGTGAATAACCGAATAAATATTGAGAAACATATGGGGCTAGAGATAACTTGAATAAGTGATATCATTGTGTCCCACTTTTTATATATTCACAAGCAATTCAAGAAATGCATTTTCATCAATTATTATTATTTTTAAATCGTAATATTTACATTTAGACTAAAATTGTCTAAATTTAAGACTAAAATTGGAATTTATAAAATACTAATCGGCAAAAGGCTGATAATATTAGTATTGTTGAATTCCAATTTAATAGATCATTAGGAAATAAACTATTTTTATGATATAATGACATTATCAGAAATTGAAATTTTTTTGTGAGGATGAGTGAAATTGACTTTGGAACTAACTCAAGAATCAAGCTTTACACTTTACACCTTATTTTACTTTTATTGTTTTAATTTGGAGAAATCCTTAAGATATTACAACAAAGAATCAAACATAATTGATCAATGTTTGGTCAACATTATCTACTCAGCTTCATGGGTAAGCTATATCGTTATGGAACTTACTCAGCCCAGCTATTAGTCTATCCGAGACAAGTACTCAATTCGGGAACAATCAACCTACATATTAATCACGCTAACAATTAAAGTCGTTATTACACATGAAGTATGACAACGAATATTCAAGAAAACAATCCTCTATAAAGTACCATAAAAATTGCTTATAATTAAAAAGAGAGAAAAATATATGCTTTGGTCCTAAATACAATCTAAAATAAAAAGAACCATCATTTGATTAATAGTAAAATTTACAATGAAATAAGAAAATTACAAGGCTTTGGTCCTAAATACAATCTAAAATAAAAAAATTACTAGGCTTTGAATTCTAGTTACAATCTATCTAAGAAAGTAAAAAGATTACAAACTAATCCTACATCCCCAAAGAGTAGGCTCAGGGGCTCAGTTACTAGGTGGAAAGGTGTTCGGTACCGACCTAGCCTAACCTAAATCAGCTTCCTAATATCTAATGGACACTAGTTCACGATTCAATTAAGTATTTACATTCACATCTTAGTAATCATTGCATTCCAATATCACATACAATAATAATAAACAAGGATTAATTTGTTAAAAAAAGTTAATTTTAATCATGATCTTTAATGAAAGCAAGCAAATAAATTACTATCAACATTCAATTATCATCAAATACTCTTCGCGAGTCAATTTTCGGTTAAAAAATAAGATTTGCTTCAACAATACACCAATTATTCTCAAATTTTCCAAATTTACTCTATATTATAAGAAAAATGTTTTTCATGAAGGGTCCGTAACCCAACTCATAGTTGTTTAGAACTTGGTTCTAAATGGTTTCCGCGAGTCAATTATCGGTTAAAAGATAAGATTTGCATCAACAATGCACCAATTACACTCAAAATTTCCAGATTTACTCTAAATTATAAGACAAAGGTTTTTCATGAAGGGTTCGTGACCCAATTCAAAGCCGTTTAGAACTTGGTTCTAAATGGTCTCCGTGAGTTAATTTTCGGTTATAAAATGAGATTTGCATCTACAATGCACAAATAACTCTCAAAATTTCCAGATTTACTCTAAATAATGAGACAAATGTTTTTCACGAAGGGTCCGTGACCCAATTCTAAAAAAATCACAAGGTGCCACATGGAGGTCAAAATTGCATCAAGCATGGTCATCTAAACATATTTTGTTCCTAAATTGCACAAATCATCCTAAAATTGTTTTAGATTCATTCTAAATGGTAAAATAAACATTTTTTATGAAGGGTCCATGACCAAATTCTTCACCATTTGGAATTTGCTTCCAAAGGGACATTTCATCAAACACTTGGTAGACAACTTTACATATTACACTACACATAAGTTTTCTTTACAAATCCATTTTTCCTACATACATTTATAGATTTTATACACACAATCTATACTCTAAACATATTTCAATAACATTATGAAAACAACAACAACACAAACCCATTACAAATTGGAGTATGAAAACACAAAACATGCAAAAATCAATTCCAAGACACACCAAATACCCATACATCCGAAAATTGCATGAATAAATCTAAAAAAAATTCAGATTTGAGTGTTTGATACTACATACCTCACTTCTAGCACCATTAGAAAAAAAAATGTCACTTGTTTTGAAGAAAGCAATCATCCGGGTTGAATGTTGTCATGAATCTCCTATTTTTTGGCCTATTTGACCTTGAGGAAGAAGATGAAGCCATCAAGGGTAAGTCTGAAATTTCAAGGGGAAAACACTAAAAATGTAGTTCTTGGTGAGAAGGAAGAAGAATAGTAGAAGAGATTTCAAGAAGGGAAGAAGATTTGGAGAGAAATCACAAAAGGGGGAAAACTTAGGTTTTCTCTCTTTTCTCTCTATATGACTTTTTTTTAATACTTTAAACTATGATTAAAATAAATACTAAAATTTAGGATTTTAAAAATGGTCACATATTAGCGACGACACACAATATCGTCGCTATAAAGAACTTATAGCGACGATTTACAATGTCGTCGCTAAACGGTTAATAACTTAATATAGAATTCTATATGTTATTATTATTTTTGTTACATATTAGCGACGACACACAAAATCATCGCTATAATGTGCTTATAGCGACGATTGCGACGATTCAAAATCTCGTCGCTAAACGTTTAATAACTTAATATAAAATCTTATATGTTATTATTTTTTTGTCACATATCAGCGATGACACACAAAATCGTCGCTAAATAAAATATATTAGCGACAGAAATAATCGTTGCTGATATAAAATCATATTTGTTATTATTATTTTTGCCAAATTTTTGCGACGACACACAATGTCATCGCAAATAAATAACAATTAACGATGACTATTGTCATCGTTGATATTAAAAATTAATTTACAACGCCAATCTTGTCGCTAAAAAGTAAATATTCGTCACAAATAGATCTCCAATTTTAGCATCCATCGTATTAACAACGACCTATAGCGACGACTTAAAACGTCGTCGCTATTGTTAATTTGTTTTGAAAATTAGCGATGACAATAATTTTTCGTCGCTAATGCTTACTTATTAGCAGCGATTTTTAGGTCGTCGCTGAAATTTTGGTCGCTAAAGGCTAAATTTCTTGTAGTGTAATTAGTGTATCCGTAAGAACTTTGCAACATTTATATTATCTTCTTTACGTTGAAAAGTCAATAACATTTTTCTTTTCAGATTCATGAATATTTTGCATGAATTTTTTTTTTTTATTTGTCTATTCTTTCGGAAAAATGTGGCCTCAAAATAATTCTTATTATAACTTGAAATTTTCCTGTTAATTTTTGGAATTTGCATGGAAGTCTCATATGAATTGATAAGCCAATTCATGACTGACTTTTAGTCTACTCTTTTATTTTGCATATATTACATCAAACTATTATGGAGTGCATAATATTACAAGGAATTATAAGAGGCATCACAAACCCCAAATCATATGAAATGGTGTAGTTAAAGTACAAGGAGTTACAAGTGAAGCTGATGTGGACCAAGAAGAGGACAAAGCCACAGGCGGTACCTGACTTCTGGCTTACAGTTCAAATTTTATTTGATTGACAATCATTATCCCTTCAACTTGATTTATGATTTCATCTGGCAATGCAAAGAAAGGGGTGTCTAACTTCTGGCTTACATCAATGAAGTACTAGTTGAGGAGGTGACGAAATTTGTAAACTATTATTTATATTATCTATTCCCCATAGTTTTGGGTATAAGACTTTGTTGTTGCATATATGTTGTTATCTATATATGTTGTATTGATTGTGGAATTATGATTGAATGTTCCCTTCGATTAGATCACAGAGCGTGATAAAAAGGCTCTTAGTCTTAACTCTTAAGTACCTCAAAGATATCAAGTGGTATAGAATTGATGACCCAAATTAAGGGTGGTAAGCTGGAATTCTTCATTGATACTAATCCTTATTTCAAGAATTTTGTCCTTACAAAAACATATCACATGATTGATGACGATGAGCTGGAGAAAGCCGTTGGGTATTAATGTTGTTTTTGCCTGGTTAATATATTTATTTAATTTATTTATAAAAAGTATTCATGCTAAACAATAATTATATTAAGATTTAATAAATCTATTAATAAAAATATTTCTCGTGCATCGCACGGGTTTATGACTATTACTTAATTATTGTTGAACCATAGTGCTTCATATATAACTCAGAGGGTCACATGGGCAATTACACCTATATACCCCTTTTTTATAACATGGAGTTGGGCGGCAATTACGAAGCAACACATGGATTTGATGGTAATGGAGGTCACGGCTTGGAGGGCGTAGCTAGGTGGCGGCTTAAGCAATGGATGTGGCAGCTTCAAGGGCGGAGCTCTAGTGGCTTCAAGGGCCGAGTTGAGGACTTCACGAAACATGATTGACGATTTGGATCACACTTTTCTGAGAGAGGAGATTAAGTTATCATAATATATATAACCAAATTAAAGAAACTAACGAGGAAACAAGAACAATGGGAGCTAGATTTCCATATATTGAAAATATCATAAAGTGAACCTAACAATGGGAGCTAGATTTCCATATATTGAAAATATCATAAAGTGAACCTACCTCATGATCTGGGTTTATTTGGTTAGAATTTATTAGAGACACCTTCGAATTTATTTGGTTAACTTTTAGGCTTTTTAAAACAAGAGAGTTCATTTCAATCTGTATATGAAAAATAATTTTGAACTATTAAATTGTGGTGGAGTGAGACATTTTTTCGGGTCCTAGGGGGGACTAAATATATCCAAAAAACAAATCAATCCAAAAAATAACCTATTGTAACGTAAAAAAAAACTCGGGTAGCAAAGGGATACGTACGGAACCTCTTTAACAGCGAGTTTGGACACGATGGGAGCCCGATTGAGTGGCTTAATCCGACGAGACACAAGCTTGAGGGAGAGAAAACACGACAATAAACACGATATTTGACGTGGTTCGGCCAACAATGCCTACATCCACGGGGAGGGGGTATTTCACTAGATAAATGGGGAGAAATACATATAAATGGCGTAATAGCCAATACAAAATCATGAACAAAGGGGGTCGAAGCCCCCATTCTCTTCTTCCTCTTCTCTTTCTCTTTTCTGTCTGTGTCTGCCGTGTCTATCTCCAGTCCCCCTCCCTTTTCCTCTTTCTTTTTCTTTTATCCAATTGCTCTCTCTTATGGGCCTCTTCTAATGGGCCTGTGTGGGCTTGGTGTATTGGGCTTAGCCTATTATTTTTTGGCATCACAATAGCCCCTCAGTCTTCGCTTTCCCGAATGAGGTGAGGGAAGTGAAGGCTGAAACCATTTAGGACTAAAGTAGACTTAATCCCTCCATCGATAGGTGAGACTATAGTAGTCTCGATAGTTTGTGAGACGTGCTGGTCCATATTAACGTGGTTGGAACGAGGCCTGGATGGCCATGGTGAGGTCATAGAGGTCAAGCTTTGGTTGATGAAACCAAAGAAGGCTATGGAGGCCTAGATTGTACCGTTGAAGTCAACAGAGGCCGTGGAGGCCGAGATCAGATAATTTAGGCCAACATGGGCTGTGAACGCTGAACCTGGGTCACTGAGACCTACGGAGATTGTGGAAGTCGAGGTCGAGATTAGATCATTGAGGCCAAATGAGGCCGTAGAGATTGAAATAAAGTCATCGAGACCGACGCAATGAGGCTACGGAGGCCGAGAATAAGGTCAGTGAGACCGTAGTGACGTCGAGGAGGCCAAGGATGAGATCATTGAGACTGTAGTAAGGTCGTGGAGGCCAGTAAGATCGACGAAATCAAGGCGAGGTTGCGCCTACCGGAGAGAGGTCACGCTGGTCGAAGTGAGGCCGTAGAGGCCGGATTGAGGCCGTGGAGGCCAAGTGAGGTCACGAAGACCGAAGTGAGGCCTTAGAGGCCGGATTGAGGCCGTGGAGGCCAAGTGAGGTCACGAAGACCAAAGTGAGGCCTTAGAGACTGGATTGAGGCCGTGGAGATTGAACGAGGCCTTGGAGGCCGGGATAAGGCCGTAGAGGCCACTCGAGGCCATGGAGGCCGAGATCAGACCGTCGAGGTCAAACGAGACCATGGAGGCCTGGATAAGGTCGCTTAGGCCGTAATGTGACCATAGAGGTCAAATGAGGCCATGGAGGCCGTACTAGGCCGAGGAGGCCAAGATAAGGCCGTTGAGGCCAGACGTGGCCGTGGAGGCCGGGATAAGGCCGTTGAGGCCGAGCGTGGCCTTGGAGGCCGGGATAAGGCCATAGAGGCCGAGCGTGGCAGCGGAGGCCGGGATAAGGCCGCTTAGGCCGTAATGTGACCATAGAGGTCAAATGAGGCCATGGAGGCCGTACTAGGCCGAGGAGGCCAAGATAAGGCCGTTGAGGCCGGACGTGGCCGTGGAGGCCGGGATAAGGCCGTTGAGGCCAAGACAAGACCGTTGAGGTCAAACGAGGCCGTTGAGGCCGAGCATGGCCGCGGAGGCCGGGATAAGGCCGTAGAGGCCACTCGAGGCCATGATGGCCGAGATGAGACCGTTGAGGTCAAACGTGGCCTTGGAGGCCGGGATAAGGCCGTTGAGGCCACTCGAGGCCATGGAGGCCGAGATCAGGCCGTTGAGGTCAAACGAGGCCGTTGAGGCCGAGCGTGGCCTTGGAGGCCGGGATAAGGCCATAGAGGCCGAGCGTGGCCGCAAAGGCCGGGATAAGGCCGCTTAGGCCGTAATGTGACCATAGAGGTCAAATGAGGCCATGGAGGCCGTACTAGGCCGAGGAGGCCAAGATAAGGCCGTTGAGGCTGAGACGAGACCGTTGAGGCTGAGACGAGACCGTTGAGGTCAAACGAGGCCGTTGAGGCCGAGCGTGGTCGCGGAGGCCGGGATAAGGCCGTTGAGGCCGAGCGTGGCCGCGGAGGCTAGGATAAGGCCGTAGAGGCCACTCGAGACACCTTCGAATTTATTTGGTTAACTTTTAGGCTTTTTAAAACAAGAGAGTTCATTTCAATCTGTATATGAAAAATAATTTTGAACTATTAAATTGTGGTGGAGTGAGACATTTTTTCGGGTCCTAGGGGGGACTAAATATATCCAAAAAACAAATCAATCCAAAAAATAACCTACTATGACTTATAAATAACCTATGTTTGTAACATCATTTAACAAATATTATTTTCTCATTAATAACAAAAATATTTACACCAAGTTAGTACTCACCTAATTAAAATAATAGTTTTTCATAACTTAAATCATATTTATCATAATTGATATTATTAAACTTTAGATCAAGATTTTTAAACAATTTAGAAATTATACAATTAAATCATACTAATATTTTTAAAAATAATGAAACATATAATAATTTATCATTTTTTAATAATTTATTTAATCATTTTCTAATAATTTAATCACTTTACATGCCTAAATATATACAAGTCAATATAAGAAAAATATTATCAAAATAAAAACTAAAAACAAACCTTATTTTTCATAGATGACAAATGCAATACAAATGTCTAACTCCTTCCTTCTAAGATAATAATAATAAAAAAAATAAAAAAAAAAAAAAAAAAAAAAAAAGGGATAAAATATATGTTTGGTCCCTTATATTGGCACCAGATTCTATTTTAGTCACTGAAATTTGAAAATTTTATTTTAGTCTCTTGAAAATTATTAAATGTTTCTAAAATAGTCTTTGATTGAAAGACTGTTTTATAGACATGCACTTTATAAATTTAGGGATGAAAATAGAACATGATGCCAAATTTAGGGAATAAAATAGAGTTTTTCAAATGTTAGGAACTAAAATAGAAGTTTCTAAATTTTAGAAAATAAAATACAAATTGATGTCAATTTTAGGAATCAAACATATATTTTAGCCTAAAAAATAGTGTTCATATTTCTAATTCTCTAAATGATTTTAAAAATTAAAAATAAAGAAGGATTCTATTAATGAAATTAGTTTTTATTTTTTATTTTTTTAGAATACTTTTTTAGTACCGATTGAAATCTTAATCTAACCTAATTTGTGAATTTGGGGATTCGAACTTACACCCTTATAGAGGTATGCAAATCAAAGAGGAGGAAGAACATCATTTGACTAAATGCCTTGTGGATAGGAAAAAAAATACCTTTAATACATTATACTTTTATGAGTTATATATGGAATAGCAGTAATAAATGAAAAAAAAAAAAAAAAAAAAGTTCTGATGATTTATATAAATGTAGTAAAAAAAATTAAAATCTAAGGGGCATTGTTAAATTTTATATATAAATTATTTTAAATATTTATAAAACAAATTGTACCTGTTTTAAAAATTAGGGGAGGCCATCTGCTAGAAATTAAAACACAACTATCTACTAGAAATTTCTCGTGCTCTTATCAACAGGTGGGAATGAAACTGCAATTCAAATGAGAAATGTGGAAGCCAAGAGAAGACAGACAATTAGAATGGTTTTAATTTCAAGAGTTGATATTTGATAGTTTGAATCTTCTCTGCCCTCATCTTTTTTTCATAGAACATCCAAGTGTGAGGGTGTGTAATAGACCACTAAAATCACTCGACCAAGACATTGTCAAGTAGATATGATTGAAAAGTATTACACTAAAAACTAAGGTGGCTAGATCACTTAAAAATTGACTAGGGTAAAGTTTTCTAATAATCATTATTCTTTAACTCAGTGGAACGTACAAGACATGGGTCTTTCTTTTTTCTTTTTCTTTTTTTCAAAACTATTGAAATGAGTTGCCAACAAAAATATTTCAGCAAAATAAACACCTAGCATCCTCATAACCCCGCTAATTACGAATCTCATCAAGCTAGCAGCTAATGGTTAACTTTTACCATAATATTGTCTTAAAACCAAGAGGTTATTCACTTCAATAAATCAATTTATGAATGAGAAAAAAGGGGTTCCATGACTACTATTTTGTGATTGCACTTTGGAAAGTCCCTAAATTAGTAGTGTGGAAAAAATTAGGATCAGTCCATTTGTAGTTGACTTGGAGTCTTCACCAAGTCCAAAAACATTTGTAGTTGACGTGGAGTCTTCACCAATTCAGAGGAAATGTCAAAGCAAGACACTCGCACTTACACCCCGTCAAAGAATACTTATCTTTTCATCAAAGAATACTTACACTGTTACACCCCATCTTTATACACAGGACATTAATCTTTGGGCAAAGACGAATCAAATCTTTTGATCTGTCAATTAATGTAAAAACATTGGTTTACTTAAATATATATGTTAAGTTTAGAGAGAGAAGCACAGACAGACAGAGAGAATAAACTCTATATTGTGTATTCTGAATTAATCATGTACAGATAAAAGAATATATATAGGCCTAGTCTAGTGTACGGTATAGTAAATACATAGTAAACCCTAGGAAACCCTAGACTAGTACAATAACAATGATATATACATATTAACATCCCCCCTCAAACTCAAGGTGGTTTGACAGAAGCCATCTTGAGTTTGGAAACAAGATCACGAAAACGACCAGGAGGAAAAGTCTTCGTAAAGATGTCAGCAGTCTGATCAGAAGAGCTAACTGGAAGAAGATGTAGGATGCCAGCAGACAGATGATGACGCACAAGATGACAATCAATCTCAATATGCTTGGTGCGCTCATGGAAAACATCATTATGCGCAATCTGAATAGCACTATGGTTGTCACAATGTATGACAGTCGGTGAAGAATGTGTAACACCCATATCTTCCAACAGCCAACGAAGAGCAAGAAGTTCAGAAGTAGTATCAGCCAGAGCACGGTACTCTGCCTCAGTGCTAGAGCGAGACACAATATGTTGTTTCTTACTGCGCCAAGAAATAAGAGAGTCTCCCAAAAAGAAACAAAATCCAGTAGTAGAGCGGCGGTTAGTAGGATCCCCAGCCCAATCAGCATCAGAATAAGCACAGAGGTTAAGGGTGGAGTGAGCAGAGAAGTGAAGTCCGTGAAACATAGTACCCTTGATATAGCGAAGAATGTGAAGCACTGCAGCATAGTGTGTAGAATGGGGAGCAGAGAGGAATTGACTCACCAAATGAACAGCATGAGCAATATCAGGGCGGGTTACAGTGAGATAAACTAAGCTGCCAACAAGCTGACGATAGAGAGTGGCATCACGGAGAGGTGTGCCATCCAAGGGAGTAAGGCGAGCATTCATCTCAAGGGGTGTAGAAACAACTTTAGTGTCAGTCAGGCCAGCACGAGATAACAAGTCAGAGGCATACTTAGCCTGAGAGAGATAATAACCAGTGGAATCAGAAGAGACCTCAAGGCCTAGGAAGTAGCTCAGATGACCAAGATCCTTCATCTCAAATTGTTGGTGGAGAAATAGCTTGAAATCAGAAATGCCAGAGTGATCATCCCCAGTAATGATCATGTCATCAACATATAGTAGAAGAAGAATCATACCCTTATCAGATCGGCGGATAAATAATGCTGTATCATGAGAACTGGATGAGAAGCCAAACTGATGTACAATACTGCTAAACTTGGCAAACCAGGCTCGAGGAGCTTGCTTAAGACCATAAAGAGCGCGACGAAGGAGGCAAACTTTGTCAGGACAGTCTGAATAACCTGGAGGTGCCTGCATATAGACTTCTTCAGTGAGATCACCATTTAGAAAGGCATTCTTAACATCCATCTGAAAAAGAGGCCACTGATGAACTGCAGCAATAGCAAGAAGACTACGAACAGAGGTAATACGAGCAACAGGAGCAAAAGTCTCTTCATAGTCAATCCCATATTCCTGAGCATATCCTTTGGCAACAAGACGAGCCTTATACCGTTCAATAGAGCCATCAGATTTGGTCTTGATCTTGTAGACCCATTTGCAGCCAATGGCAGATTTACCAGGAGGCAAATCAACCAAGTCCCAAGTATGAGTCTTCTCCAAAGCCTGAAGTTCTTCTGTCATTGCTTGCTGCCAAAGAGGGTTAGTACAGGCCTCACGATAGGTGTGAGGCTCATGAAGGGAAAGCACAGCTGAGAAACAAGAATAATCACGCAAATGAGCAGGAGGTGCTCTTACCCGGTCAGAACGACGAAGGGGGAGGAGAGGAGGCTGATCAGTGACAGGATCCACAGGCGGTGCAGGTTCTTGGGGCGAAGCCGGAGAGTCAGCAGGAGGAGCAGCAAGAGGGAGGTCTGGAGTCTGATCAAGGACAGGATCCACAGCTAGTGGAGGTGCTAGAGGAAAAGTCGGAGAATCAACAGGAGATATAGGAAACAAAGGTAGTGATGGATTAGTAAAAAAGGAAGGGGTGGAACAAGTTGTAAACTTGGACAGGGAATTAAACATGGTATGTTCCCAGAAAACAACATGACGAGAAATGCGAAGACGTTGAGAGATAGGGTCCCAACAACGATAACCTTTGTGTTCAATCCCATACCCAAGAAAACAACATAGACGAGATCGAGGTTCTAATTTGGAATGTTCATGCGGCTGAAGTAAAACAAAACATGCACAACCAAAGACGCGAAGAGAAGAGTAGGAAGCTGGAGTACCATAGAGACGTTCAAAGGGAGTCACATTTTGGAGAGCTGAGGATGGAAGACGGTTGATGGTATAGACAGCAGTGAGAGCGGCTTCCCCCCAAAAACGTTCAGGACATGAAGCAGAAATGAGGAAAGCCCTAACAGAGTCAAGAATGTGGCGGTGTTTGCGTTCAGCCCTACCATTTTGCTGAGAGGTTCCTGCACAAGAACGCTGAATAATAGTGCCTTGTGTGTGAATGAAATCAAGAAATTGAGAGTCTCTATATTCCATGGCATTATCAGTGCGAAAGATTTTAATGGTTTTTGAAAACTGGGTGGAGATCATTTGGGCAAAAGTGCGATAGATTTGAGATAATTCAGAGCGATTGTGCATAAGGTAAATCCAGGTATATCGAGAAAAATCATCAACAAATATGACAAAATATTTTGATCCACCTACAGTGGCAGTGGGGCTAGGTCCCCAAATATCAGAGTGAATCAAGTCAAAAGAGGCATGAGAAGAGGAGTCACTATTAGTAAAAGATAAGGCCGGTTGTTTGGCCAACTGACACGATACACAATCAACTGAATCATGTTTGACTTGACCCAAGAAACCACTAGAGACTAAAGAGCGAAGTTTTTGAACGGACACATGACCTAAACGTAAATGCCAAAGACTCAAAGGAAAAACAGAAGCAGTATGAGCAACCTGAGACGGAGGGGGTGTTGGGGTGGAAGGTAGGTGGAGTGAAGTGAGCTCGAACATCCGTCCCACTCTACGGCCTGTCCCAAGAACTTGATTCGTCCGAGGATCCTGCACACGACAACCAGAAGAACCAAACCACAAGTCATAACCAAGTTCACATAATTGACCAACAGAGATGAGATTAAGAGTGAGGTTGAGAATAAGATATGTGTCAGAAAGAGACAGTGTAGGAGTGGAAACAGAACCAGTATGGTTGGCAGAAATGTACGAGCCATTAGCAGTTTGAATAAGAGGAGCATGAGTAGTAGGAATAACAGAAGAAAATAACTGAGAATCGGGAGACATATGATTACAACAAGCAGAATCAAAATACCAAGTGTTACCTGAGACAGCAGAGGAAACCTTACCAGAAGTAGACAGAATTTGTTTGACTATGGAAAAGACTAAGGATCTTAACTCACTAATCGAAACATATGAGAGAGAAGGAGCAGAGAATGATTCTGTAGTAGCAGTAACAACAGAGGGATTATCAGGCCTTGGAAGAGTTCTTGAGTGACTTGGCTTGGGAGGCCTGGTTGGGCAGTTGTAGACAATGTGACCAATCTTGTGACAATACCGACATTGGACATTAGGGCATTCAAATAGAAGATGTCCCTGTTGATAACAATTTTTGCAGTATTTCGAACCATTCCTGGATGAGAAAGAAGGATGAGCAGCAATAACAGTCTGAGGAAGTTTGGTGGTATCCATTAGAAATGAATAAGAAATATAGAAAAGATCTGCAAAAGAAAACAAAAAAATAATGGGTAAGCCTTTTTTTTTTTTTTTTTTTTTTTTACAGCTAGGGCTGACGTCAGCAAGATGTAGGGCTGACGTCAGCAGCTCACAGAACACGCGGGTCGGATTGAGGGTTGGGTCGGGGTGCGTGGGTCTGAGCACAAAAACAGGCCGGAAGCTTCACCGGCGCGTGGAGGCGCGTGGGGAGGTTTCTGGCGGTGAGATTTCTGGTGGAGATTCGTCTTGACGAGACGAAGCCTTTGATGTCTCGAAAAAGAGGAACGGAGCAGCCTAGAGGCGGCGGCGGAGGTCAGAACCGGCGGGTTTGCCGGAGACAGACGGGGCGCGTGGAGGCGCGTGGAGAGGTTTCTGACGATGAGATTTTTCAGGTTTTGGACATCAAGCTCTGACGATCAGAGTGGTAGGCAGCACAAGATGAACAGAGGTCTCTGGAAGCAGTTGCAGGAGAAGAGAGGCACAGCTGTTTTGTGGAGAAAATTTGTTTTAAGAAAAACCCTAGACTAGTTTTAAGAATCACAATGCCAAAAGATTAATTTGGCTCTGATACCATGTTAAAGATTAATTTGGCTCTGATACCATATATATATATCGATCTATAATTTTTAATAAATTTTAGGGATAATTAAACTTATTCACATGTGGCTTGGAGTCACCTCACTGTCTACATGTGGTCTTAAAAATGACACTTTAGTACTTTACCCAGCTATGGTTTGGGGACAATTTCACTTTGCCTGATTTTAAAAAAATGACAGTTTTATTTTATACCCACCCCAAACCACATTTTGAAATGTCACTTTTTAAGTCTTCCCCTTAGTTTTTGAAGTCTTATTTTTAATTATATTCCCCTTTTAGTGTAATACTTTTCAATTATACAGTTGAGTTCCACCATAGTGTTCTAGCCACATCCTCACACTTGGATGGTCTATAAATAAGATGAGGGTAGAGAAGATTACAAGTATCAAGTGTCACGTCTTAAAAAATGAAGGCCATTCTAATTGTCTGCCTTCTCTTAGCTTCCACAATTTTCATTTCTTCTTCAAATGCTGCTCGAGAATTAGCTGGCGGTGAGATCACTAGTTACTAGTAGATAATTTTGTTTTAATTTATTTTTCAGCATATTTATTAAACTGAATTTTTTATTTTGTTTACAGAAAGCAGTGTATTTCATAAGTCAGGTACTGGAGATCCGACCAATCCGAACAAACCCGCTTATCCGCCACCAACGTGTAAAAAAGACCCATATACGCGCAAGTGTCCACCTAACAGCCCTTGAGTTATGAAGCACCATGCATCGTTCAGCAATAATTAAGCATTAGGTTGCTTATTGTCGTGGAGAGCAGTAATTAATTAAGAATAATAAGTGGGTTTTGTGTAATATATGGTTTGGGGTTTGTGATGCTCTTCTTATTGCCAGTCATGTACTCCATAATAGTTTGATTGTAATGTGTGCAAAATAAAAGAGTTGACTAAAAGTTAGTCACTTGCCTTATTTGAGACACTTCCTAGCAAATTCCAAATACTGTCTTATCTAGCGTTTTGGAAAGCAAATCAACCTACATATTAATCACACTAACAATTAAACTTGTTATTTCACATTATGTATACGACAACAAATATTTTGGGAAAACAATCCTCTATAAAGTACCATAAAAATTCATAACAAAAACTGAGAAAAAGAACAAAAACAGGTATGCATTGGTAGCACACTGGTATATGTCCTTCTAATCATATTTTTTAAGTGTCCATTGTTTCTGTTAGTGTGAGTACCATTACTCAGAATTGGGTTTAAACATGGCCCTCAAAAGCGGTGATTCGACATGATGATATTGAGCCCCCTATGATGTAGGGACTTACATGGAGTCGCCACTTAATTTTGTAAATAAATATTATGAAAAACTAAAAAGAAACATCATTTCATTAATAGTAAAATTTGTACGGTGAATTCTCTTGAAATAAGAAAGTTACAAGACTTTGGTCCTAAATACAATCTAAAACAGAATAGTACAAGGCTTTGAATCTTAGTTATAATCTATTTAATAAAATAAAAAAGATTACAAATTAATCCTACATCTCCCAAAGAGTAAGTTTGGGGGCTAAGTTACTAGGTGAGAAGGAGTTAGGAACTCATCTAACCTAACCTAAATCAGTCTCCTATGATCTAATTAATGACCACTAGTTCACGATTCAATTAAGTATTCACATTCACATCTTAGTAATTAATTATCGCATTCCAAAGATACATGCAATAAAAATAACAAGGATTAATTTCTTAACCAAATTTAATTTTAATCATGATGATCTTTAATGAAAGCAAGCAATTATATTCTCAGTCATCATTCAATTATCATTAAATTATTCCAGAAAATTAAATTCACAGCAACCAAGATGAGAAAATGTGCATCAGTGCACAATCTATACAAAACTGGGACTTGAGTGCTGATAGACACGTTGAATGCCCAATTCAGCACTCATGTTTCTATTCAAAGTGCCGATTTGAGACTAGAGGGAAAATTTCTTCAATTATTCTCAGATTAATCAATTTCCAATGATGTTTTCTAGATTTTCACAGATTCCAATCTATTCTAACATCATTCTAAGCACGCGCATACATATGATTAAACAGATTAAAACATCATTATTCATAAGAAATGTATACATGGATTGTATGTAGTCTTAGGATTGTGTAGATGTATAAAATTCAAGATTAAGCTCGTGGGACCTTCCCATTCCCCTTTTTGTGAAAGTGAATTTTGACGCAACTATCAGTGAGGAGAAAGCTTGTTTAGCTGTGGTGGGTAGAAATCATAAAAAGAGAGGTTATCTTTCTTTAGAGAGAAAAGATCAAGACACTCTAAAAGTAAAAGCTAAGGCACCTTGGTTAGTAGGAGCAAAAGCGAAGGATTTGGGATACAAACATGTCATTTGTAAGGAGATTTTCTTACATTATGTTGCACTACATTGGGAAATCAAACATATTATTAAAAAAGATTTTGAATTCTTTCACGGATTAGCTTGTAATTCAGATATATAAGGAGACTAATTTTGTTGCCTATAATCTAGTCAAGTGGGCTACTTTGTGTAATTGGGAGGAAGCTATCTTCATCTTATTCGAGCCTATTTTTTGCCTCACGCCTCACGCCACACGATAAAGATGGATCTAGTGTCTATCTGTTGTAATTTGCTTTTATTTTTTATTTTGTTCTTTTGATTTTTGATTTTTGTGTTTTTTCCCCTTCTCCTTTTTCAGTAAAAAAGAAAAAAATAATAATTAAATTTAGACTTGGTTCCACTTTTTGAGTTCGAATTGGGACAAACCTCATACTTATTAAAGTGCATTAGTGTCATTGGGCATTTTTTTTATGGCGATTTGATGTAGACACATTGTTATTGTTAGAATTATGAATAATTCTCTATATATTGAAGTGAATAATACAATACAGTAGAGTGTCTTTATATAGGAGACATATGAGTGATGTACAAGGAAAGGGAGTGGTGCACAAGTAATGTGTTGTACAAGGAAAGAGAGTGATGCACAAATAAATATATACATGGGCTAGAGCCTAAAGCCCAATGGACTAATTATAACATTAACAGCCTCCTTCAAACTCAAGGTGGAGGATAAGAAACCAATTGGAGTTTGGAAACCAGATCACAAAAACGTCAAGTGGGATGTGACTTGGTAAAGATGTCGGCTAGCTGATCGTGAGAGGAAACATAGATCAATTGGAGGGAACCCTGGAGAAGGTGATGCCAGACAAGATGACAATCGATCTCGATGTGTTTGGTCCGCTCGTGGAAAACATCATTGCGAGCAATCTGAATAGCACTCCTATTGTCGCAATAGATAGGAGTAGCAGAAGAAGTGGACACACCTAAATCCTGAAGTAACCATCGCAACCAGAGGAGTTCAGATGTGGTATCAACAAGGGCACGATATTCAGCCTTTGTACTAGAGCGAGCCACAACAGACTGTTTCTTACTTCGCCAAGAGATCAAAGAGGAGCCAAGGAGAAAGCAATAACTAGTAGTGGATCGGCGATCAATAAGATCCCCTGCCCAATCAGCATCGGAGTAGGCTCTCAAAGTAAGCGGAGACTGAGCAGAGAAGTGGAGACCGTGGAAAAGAGTGCCCTTAAGGTATCGAAGGATGCGCAGGACAGCAGCATAGTGAGTCGATCGTAGAGAAGACATAAACTGGCTCACCTGATGAACTGAATATGAGATGTCTGGTCGAGTGACTGTGAGATAGACTAGGCTGCCAACCAATTGCCGATAAAGAGTAGGATCAGGCAATAGTTCTCCAGAAGAAGGAGCCAAGCGTGCATTAAGTTTGATTGGTGTATCAACAATCTTATGATCGGTAAGGCCAACTCGAGATAGAAGATCGGAGGTGTACTTGGCTTGAGTGAGGTAGAAACCATCATCAGAGTAGGTAATCTCAAGACCCAAAAAGTAATTGAGGTGGCCAAGGTCTTTCATCTCAAAATTTTGACTTAGGAAATCCTTAAGTTCTTGAATCCCACTGAGGTCATCACCAGTAATGATCATATCATCAACATAAAGAAGAAGCAAAATGGTACTTTGCCAGTGCGACGGAGGAAGAAGGCAGAATCATAAGAACTTATGGAAAAGCCTAGTCGAGAAACTGTAGAGCTGAACTTAGTAAACCATGCTCAAGGTGCTTGTTTCAGACCATAAAGGGTATGACGAAGTCGGCACACCTTGTCAGGTGGATGAGAAAGACCAGGTGGTGGTTGCATATAGACTTCTTCACTCAAGTCTCCATTGAGGAATGCATTTTTGACATTCATCTGAAATAGCTTCCACTGACGAGAGGCTACAACAGCCAATAAGGTGCGGACAGATGAAAGGCGAGCAACTGGAGCAAAGGTTTCCTCATAATCAATGCCATACTCCTGTGTGAAACCTTTGGCAACAAGACGAGCTTTGTATCGCTCAATGGATCCATCAGATCGAGTTTTGATTTTGAACACGCACTTACAACTAACCATAGATTTGTCAGGAGGCAGATCAACTAGGTCCCAAGTACGGTTTCTAGATAATGCATCAAGTTCCTCAGTCATTGTAGCCTACCATAAAGGGTTAGAGGAGGCCTCACGATAGGAGTGAGGCTCGTGCAGTGTAGCAAGGACAGTGTAACAATGGAAATCACGCAAATGAGAGGGAAGAGATGTTACCCGAGAGGAACGGCGAAGTGTGGTTATAGGTGCAGAATCCTCTGAAGGTGCAGGAGCTGGGGATTAAGGCGGAGAATGAGGCGTCACGTCAGAGGATGATCCAAAAGAGTGGTTAGATGACTCAGTCTGTGGAATGGAGGTAGATACATCCGGAGAAGGAGGAAACAACTCTGGAGAAGGAGTAGACACCTCTGGAAAAAGATCTGAGAGAGAGGAGAGGGAGAAGGAGGGACGAAATTGAGATGCCTCAATGAACAGACGATGCTCCCAAAAGACAACATGGTGGGAGATGCGAAGGCGATGAGCAATAGGATCATAACATCGATATCCTTTTTGAGTTTCGCCATAACCAAGGAAGCAACAAAGGCGAGAACGAGGCTCGAATTTGTTGTATTCATGAGGTTGAAAAAGGACGAAACAGGCAAAGCCAAAGGATCAGAGATGTTGATAGTGAAGTGGAGATCCAAAAAGGCGCTCATAAGGAGTCTGATTAGAAATGGTTGGGCTTGTAATACGATTGATGACATGGGCAGCAGTAAGAACAGCTTCTCCCTAAAAGGGTACAAGAACTTTGGAAGACAGGAGGAGAGTACAAACAGTGTCAAAAATGAGTCGAAGTTTTCTTTCGGCTTTTCCATTTTGCTGAGAGGTGCTTGGGCATGAGAATTGATGAATAGTTCCATGGGAATATAGAATATGTTCAAATGCATGTTGGGTAAGTTCATGTGCATTGTTAGAACGAAAAACTTTAATTGTTTTGGAGAATTGAGTTTTAACCATGTTTGCAAAGTTACGATAAATGTTTAGTAATTCATCACGAGAACGCATAAGAAAAACCCAACTATAACGAGAATAATCATCAACAAACACAACAAAATAGCGAGATCCACCAATACTATTAATAGGGGAAGGTCCCTAAACATCAGAATGAATTAAGTAAAAAATTCCAGTAGACATGGACTTACTATTATGAAAAGGCAAAGCAAGTTGTTTTCCTAATTGACATGAAACACAATCAAAATTGTCCTTAGACACTGGACCTAACAAACCCCTAGAGACTAGCTGCTGTACCTGGGAAGATGATGCATGCCCGAGCTGAGAATGCCAAAGTGATAAGGAAGGTGAAGATGAGGTAGCAGCAGAGACACCAGTAGCAGGAAGATGAAGATTGGAAATCTCAAACAAACGCCCAATTTTACGGTCGGTCCTAAGTTCCTGCCCCGTCCTGGGATCTTGCACAATACAACCAAAGTAATCAAGGATAATGCGATAGCTAAGCTCAGCTAATTGACCCACAGATAGTAGATTATAAGAAAGTTTAGGCATATGAAAGACATCGGAAATGGAGAGTTTGGAAGTAGAAACGATGCCTATACTACGAACAAGCATAATGGAGCCATTAGCTGTGTGAATAGTAGGTGCATGACCGACAAAGCTAGTGTGGGAGAAAAAGGATGGGTAAGGTGTCATGTGATTGCAGCAGGCAGAGTCAAGAAGCCATGAGGAGAACTTACCAGGTAGGACAGAAAGAGTAGAGGAAGATGATGCATTACCAGCCCGGACAAGAGCCTGAGCAATGATGTCTTCCAATTGATCTGTGGTGAGTGTGATGGTGGATCCAGAGTGGGCAGGAGCAATAGCGGCAGTGGGTGTCTGATTAGTATCACCATGAGTAACAGCAGCAGTGCTTCGATTGCGGCAATAACAAGTCTCAATAGTATGGCCATGCTTCTTGCAATATCGGCAAAATTTGTTGGATTTCCGATCTGAACGACGAGTATTTGGGCTAGACTGATCAGAGTCGGACTGCTGAAGGGGTGCAAGAGGTGTAGTAGTCAAGACATTGAGCTTGTAAGGTCTGTAGACAAGTCTCCTCACAAACAAGTTCATTGAGTGCTGCGTCTAAAGATGGAGTAGGTATCTGGTGAAGTAACTGACCACGGACAGGCTTATAATCATCATGCAAGGCCATAAGAAATTGGTAGAGATGCATCTGATCATGAAAGTTAGCATACTTCATTGCATCATTAGGAGTTTCCCATGATGGATCAGTGAGATCAAGTTGGTCCCATATGAACTGGAAACGAGCAAAGAAATCATTGATAGATTGGCCAGGGTCTTACCGAATTTGATACTGTTTAATTGAAAGCTGATATTCCCGAGTGCCATGTGGGGAGGAATATTGTTTGGCGAGCATATACCAAGCAGTATGAGCATCATCAAAACTTCCTAGCAGATTAGAAATGGATGGGATGGGGGTATTGCATAGCCAAGTAAGAATCTGATGATTATTACTATCCCATTCAACTAGATGGATCCTGAAAGCATCTTCATCCTCAGAGGAGCCCTTGATTGGCTTCTTCATCTCACCAGTGACATAAAACTATAGTTTTTGACCTTTAATGAAGCTGCGCATAGATTGAGACCAAACAAAATAGTTTCGACCATCCAAAGTAACATGAATGGGGTGAGAGATCTCAGTTTGAGCTATTTAGAGACAAAATATGTAAAAACAGACAGCAAAAATGGAATCAGGATGAAAAATTGAGTAAGAAACACTTGAGTTACAAAAAAGTCAATGGTCAACCCTGAAAAGTCAACTCAAAAGTCAATGGTCCTTGAAAAGTCAATGCAAAAAGTCAACGGTCAACTCCCAAAAAGTCAACAGTCAATGGGTCAACGCATGGTCAACGGGCTACGTGGTGCTAACTGGGCACTAGGGCTGACGTGGAGCTAGGGCTGACGTGGCGCGGTGACAAGGTGACACGTTGCTTGACGCGTGTGGCGCGTGACGTTGGGCAGAATCTTCAGGCTACATGTGGCGGCGCGTGCGACGTAAAATGGCGGGGATTTTTGTGCTGCTGTATCCGACGTGAGAAGATCTATCCAGTGGTGGTGGAGGTGTTTCGATCGGAGGCTTGGAGCAAAAAATCCGTTGAAGGCAGTGAGTCTTTGGCAATGGATTCAACCCTTGATGGCAATGGGCACATCGGAATTCTGACAGTGGCAGCAGAGCAATATCGGAGATGGCTGAGGTAGCGGAAGAATGCCAAGAAAGATGAAGAATTGCACGAAACACTTAGAGCAATGACTTTGATACCATGTTAGAATTATGAATAATTCTCTGTATATTGAAGTGAGTAATACAATACAGTAGAGTGTCTTTATATAGGAGGCATATGAGTGATGTACAAGGAAGGGGAGTGGTGCACAAGTAATGTGTTGTACAAGGAAAGAGAGTGATGCACAAGTAAATATATACACGGGCTAGAGCCTAAAGCCCAATGAACTAATTATAACATTAACAGTTATCATGCAATTTCCACGTGATATCCGTGGAAAGCCATTTTGTTGCAATGAAATTTCAATATGGGGGTGAGCGTTTTATATAAGAGAATTTTATTGGTTTAAGTACATTAATATTTTTTCTTTTCGAAGAAGTTTTGATATAATTTCGAACATGGCGTACAATATTGTAATATACTTCACTTGCGTGAGTAAAGAGAAATGTGGTGCCCAAATGTTTTTGGACTTTGTGAAGACTCTAGGTCAACTACAAATGGACTGATCATGTAAAGTTTTTCCATACACCTAATTTAGATAGACTTTTTAAAGTGCAATCACAAAACAGATCGACAAGCTTTTGCATTATGGAATTCATAAATTGATCCAACTTGCTTTTTATCTTGTCTTTTCTTTAAGACAAGAAAATGGGAAACGTAGACCATGAGCTGCTAGCTTAACGAGGTCATGAAGGATGTATGTGTAATGTGTTTATTTTTGTGAAATAATTAGCGGGGACTGTTTATTTTTATTTATTTGTTTGTTTGTTTTAAAAGGGCCCATCTTGGTCCACTAAGTTCAAGAATAGTGATTATTATTGGAAAACTTTACCCTGGTAAATTTTTAAGTCTTCCACCTTAGTTTTTGAAGTCTTATTTTTAATTATATTCCCCATTTAGTGTAATACATTTCAATTATACGGTACAGTTCCACCTTAGTGTTCTAGCCACATCCTCACACTTGGAGGATCTATAAATAAGATGAGGGTAGAGAAGAATATTACAACTATCAAGTAACAAGTCTTAAAAAATGAAGGCCATTCTAATTATATGCCTTCTCTTAGCTTCCACATTTTTCATTTCTTCTTCAAATGTTGCTCGAGAATTAGTTGGCGGTGAGAGCACTAGTTACTAGTAGATAATTTTGTTTTAATTTATTTTTTAGCATATTTATTAAACTAAACTTTTGATTTTGTTTACAGAAAGCAGTTCATTGAGTAAAGATTTTACATACTAGCAGTGGCTCATTTATTTTGAAAAACATTTAAATATAAGCTTTGTTTCAAATAGTTTGTCTAGAATGATAAGAATTCATTATTTTTAATTTTAGGGGTGGGTTGATTTTTTAATTGGGTGGGGTTTATTTCAATTTGGGTTGGGTTGATTTTAAATAGATATGCTATGTCATATCTTAGTTGTAAATGAAAAAAAAAAACAAATGTCATCCCAATTAAAAATTGGTCATGTCATTAATCCATTAGTCACATATATATCAAGTTAACGGAGACTAACAGAAGAATCAATGGTACACGATTTTAAAACGTTAGGGACCAAACGTGCAATTTAGGAAAACGTTAAAGACCAATAATCTATTTAAATATAAGCTTTGTTTCAAATAGTTTGTCTAGAATGAATAATTCATTATTTTTTACTTTTTAAATTGAAATGAGATAGCTTTGTTGTTGTTAAAGGCCTAAAATATAATCATTTATTCACCTCCAAATGTGTCTAAAAAATTCTAACCAAATGCTAGTTAGTTATTAGGTACTTTCACTTTTTGAGATTCGCTCTCTAGCTCCATTGTCCTCGTCCATGTTTCCTTGTTAATTTCTTCAGTTTAGTTATATTTGATAAGTTTATTTCATATGTCAGGTAATTCTGACAATTCGCCAGCTCTACCCTTTAAGCTTTCAGGTCGGGACGTCGCGAATTCGGGAACGACGACGAAAACTACTCCATGTAAGAAAAACACCGCATATAGTAGGTCTAAGTGCCCACCTAAAAGCCCTTGAGTTATGAGGCACCATGCATAGTTCAACAACAATTAAGCATTATATATATTGCTTATTGTCGTGGAGAGCAGTTATTAATTAATTAAGAATAAAGTGGGTTTTGTGTGATATATGGTTTGGGGTTTGTGATACCTCTTCTTGTTCCTAATCATGTACTCCATAATATAGTTTGATGTAATGTGTGCAAAATAAAAGAGGTGACTAAAAGTTAGTCACTTGCCTCATTTGAGACACATCCATGCAAATTCCAAATATTGTCTTGTCTAGCGTTTTGGAAAGCTTCTGAGTTATAAGAATTATTTTGAGGCCACAGTCTAATTATGAAGGAACTAGACACAAATGAAAAAAAAAATCGTAGATATGGAAAGAAAAATGTATAATCACTTTCGATGTGAATAACCAAATAAATATTGAGAAACATATAGGGCTAGAGATAACTTGAATGAGTGATATCATTGTGTCCCACTTTTTATATATTCACAAGCAATTCAAGAAATGCATTTTCATCAATTATTATTATTATTTTTTAAATCGTAATATTTACATTTATACTAAAATTGTCTAAATTTAAGACTAAAATTGGAATTTATAAAATACTAATCGACAAAAGGCTGATGATATTAGTATTGTTGAATTCCAATTTAGTAGATCATTAGGAAATTAACTATTTTTATGATCATTAGTATTGCTTCTAGTTCTTTCATGGTATCAGAACCATCGACCATGGCTTCCACTAATACAAATTCTCAACAAATTCCCTTCACCCAATCTCCATTGCTTTTACTGTCAAACATGTCCAATATGATGTCTATCAAACTCGATAGCATCAATTACATTGTTTGGAAACTCTAACTCACTATGATTCTAGATGCATACTCCATGAAAGATCATATTGATGGCTCAGTGACTCGTTCTAGCCAATTTCTTCTTGATGCAACAGGCTCTCCTACCTTGGAGATCAATCAGGCTTTCAAAGCTTGGCAACTAAGAGACAAGGCTCTTCTCACATTGATCTACTCTACCCTTACTCCATCAATCTTACCAATGGTGGTAGGTTTGGACAGTGCTCAAGAGGTTTGGAAAACATTGGAAGAAAAGTTCACCTCTAACACCAGATCCAACATACTAGGTCTAAAAATGGAGCTTCAGTCTTTGAAGAAAGGTACTGATTCTGTAAGAATGTATCTTCAACACATCAAAGCTGCTCAAGATAGCCTATCTACTGTTGGTGTTCAAACTGACAATGAGGAATTACTACATATTATCCTTAAAGGCTTGCCAAAAGAGTTTGCCTCTTTCTGCTCAGCAATCAAAACCCGTGATGATCCTATATCCTTTGAGAAACTATATGTTCTTCTATAGACTGCGGAACATTCTATGAAAGAAACCTCAAAGATCAACACTGCATTAGCAATGTTTGCCTCCAACAAGAAGCCATAAAGTCATTTCAGTGGTAACAATGGCCAGTTTGGTGGAAATGGCCAAAGCAACTTTGTTAACTACAATCGAGGCAGAGGAGACAGGAACAATCACAGAGGCAGAGTTGGTGGCATGTTCAATCCTTCATTCTCTACACCTTAGCCTCACCAACAGCAATTCTCTCAGAGTTCTTCATTCAACCCTCAACAACAATTTTCTGCTAAAACAAATTCTTCAAGGCCTCAGTGCCAAATCTGTGGAAAATTAGGCCACCTAGCTATTGACTGTTATCAGAGGATGAACTTTGCCTACCAAGGCAAAAATCCTCCATACAAACTTGCAGCAATGGCTACTACCAACAATCCCTCTCAGGTTGGAGAAATGTGGCTCACTGACACTGGTGCAACAGACCACATTACAGGCAACACCAATAACTTCACAACTCAAGTTCTTTACAATGTTTCAGATCAGGTAGCAGTGGGTAATGGCCAAAACCTTCCCATCAACACCATTGGTAATACTCATCTTTACACTCAAACTCATAAATTTTCTTTAAATAATGTCTTGGATGTTCTTGAAATAGCTTCTAATCTTCTCTCAGTCAATAAACTCTGTCATGATAACAACTGTTCTTGTTATTTTGATTCTCACAAGTTCTCTGTTCAGGATTTACCTATGAGGAAAATTCTTTACAAGGGACTGAGTGAAAATGGTGTCTATCCCATCTACTTATCTAAGCTCAGACACCTTAGAGCTACTGCCCAACTCTCATCACTTGTACATTCTTCTGTCTACACTTCAATCAAATCTAATAACACTGGTACAACCTCTACTTCAAGTACCAAGAATTGGCTTCTTTAGCATCACAGATTAGGTCACCTTAGTGCTAGGATTTTACATTCTGTTTTCCCCAATTTGTCTAGATACAATTCTTTTACAAAAGAGTATGCATTTGTACACTGTAACCATTGTCTATCTGGTAAAATGCATAGACTTCCTTTCACTCAATCAATTACAAAATCTTTGCATCCCTTCCATTTACTTCATGCTGACTTGTGGGGTCTTGCAACCTCTGTTGCCACTAATATTATACCAAATTCTATTGGATTTATCTTTTGAAACACAAATCCGGTACATTATCTGTGTTTCAACAATTCACAGCCACTGTCAAGAATCAGTTCAATCATACCATGAAAATCCTTAGGTCTGATTGTAGGGGTGAATTCACTTCCCAACCATTTGACAACTTTTGTGCCACTAATGGCATCATTCACCAACTCTCATGCCCTCACACTCCTCAGCAAAATGGAGTAGCTGAGAGAAAACACAGGCATTTAGTCCAGTGCACTCTAGCTATGCTCTCCCAATCTAGTTTACCAACTTCCTACTGGTCTTATGCCCTTTTTACAGCATGCCATATCATAAACAGACTCCCCACTCCCTTACTCAATCAAAAAACTACTTGGGAAACACTATTTCACAAACCACCTACCTTGTCCCATCTCAGAACTTTTGGTTGTACTTGTTTTCCACTCTTAACTCCATATAATTCCAACAAACATCAACCAAAAACCAAACCATGCATCTTTCTTGGTTATCCACCTTTTTCCAAAGGCTATCTCTATCTAGACCAGTCTACTAATAGACTCTATACCTCTAGAAATGTTTTGTTTAATGAAAGTCAGTTTTCTACAGCTCACACTTTCTCCCATACCTCTAGTGACTCACCATCAAATACTTCTGCCACAGATAGCTAGTTACTTTCTCTTTTATCACATCATGACTGCTCTCACAATTCTCAATCCCTATATTCAAATTTTGCCCCTATACCTGCATCTGCATCTGTATCTACATCACCATTACCCTCTGGTCTACCTCATACCACACCAGATACTACCCCTACTGTCTCACATCCCTTACATAATCCTGAACCTCACTCTAATCCCAACAGCATCACAAATACCAATCCTAGCCTCACTGACCATCCTATACTAGATACTGACCCTGCATCAGCTCTTACAACCCTAGCTGTCATCCCTGCTACCTCTGAATCATGTGTATTAGCTATTGCACCTCTAGCTGCTTCTCACATCCACTCACTCAATGACAACTCATGCAAAGAGTGGTATCTTCAAACCCAAAGTTTGCTACATGACTCAACCAAACTACTCTGTCATTAAGCCTCCATCCTACAAAATTGCATCTCAATATTCTAACTGGTGTAATGCTATGCAAGAGGAGTATGATGCCTTACAGAGACAGGGTACCTGGTCTCTAGTTCCTCCTCCCACAACCAAAAACATTGTTGGTTGTAAATAGGTCTACAAACTCAAACACAATAGTGATGGTTCTATTTTAAAGTACAAGGCCAAACTAGTAGCTAAGGGGTTTCACTAGCAAAATGGAGTGGATTATGAGGACACATTTAGGCCTCTGGTTAAACCTCCCACTGTCAGACATGTTCTATCCCTAACTGTTTCTCTCAACTGGCCTCTTAGACAATTGGATGTCAGAAATGCCTTTCTACATGGCACTTTACAAGAAGAGGTATACATGGCTCAACCTCCAGGCTATGTTCATCCTCAACTCCCATATCATGTGTGCAGATTACACAAATCCCTTTATGGACTCAAACAAGCCCCTCGAGCTTGGTTTGAGAGCTTTACAGGGCAATTACTTCACCTTGGCTTCAATGCTTCGTCAGCTGACAGCTTTCTATTCATCTTTCAAGACAAGCAAGTCACAACCTACTTACTTCTGTATGTTGATGACATAGTCCTCACCAGTAACACCCCTGCTTACCTTGATCAACTCATCAAGTCTCTCAGTTCAATGTTTGAACTTAAGGATCTAGGCCCCCTGTCCTATTTCCTAGGCCTTCAAGTTACAAGAACCTTTCAAGGTCTATACCTCAGCCAAACCAAATATGCCATAGACTTACTCACTAAGCACAACATGTTTGACACTAAACCAGCCAAAACCCCTTGTTGTCCTAATACTCGTTTAACCCTCACTGATGGCACTCCACTTCAAGAACCTCACTCTTACAAAAGTCTTGTTGGAGCACTTCATTACCTTACTTTTACCAGACCAGACTTGTCCTTTGCTGTCCACCAAGTGTGCCAATTCATGCATTCTCCTACAACTACTCATCTTACAGCTGCTAAACGTATCCTCTGATACTTGAAGGGCACCTTAAATCATGGGCTATCATTCACTCCTAGCCCCATGACCCTCTCTGCTTACACAGATGCAGATTGGGTTGGAGACCCATCAGATCGTCGTTCCACTTCTGGATTTCTAGTATATTTGGGCTCTAATCCCATCACTTGGTCTGCCAAGAAGCAAGCTATTGTCTCTCGCTCCTCAACAGAGTCTGAATATCGTGCTCTCGCCATTGCAGCTGTAGAACTTTGTTGGCTTAGAACTCTACTTTGTGATCTTAGAGTCTATCTGCCTGACACACCCATCCTTTGGTGTGACAACGTCTCAGCTCTTGCCATTGCCTCCAATCCAGTCTTCCATGCTCCCACTAAGCATATCGAAGTTGATTTCCATTTCGTTCGAGAACAAGTACTTCGCAAGGATTTGGCTGTTAAATTCGTCTCTACCACAGATCAACTAGCTAACATTTTCACCAAAAGTCTTCCCACTACTTGTTTTCTTGATCTTCAACGCAATCTCCTGGTTCCTGTTTGTCCCCATGTGATTGAGGGGGGATGATGAAGTAAACGACAAAACATTTGTTTGTGTAGAGATCAAGCTGCTAAACGACTGTAGTTTAAGAAAGACTTAAATCAGCTTAGTTATTAAACATGTGAAACACGTGTTGAAATACACGTGTCAATCTTAGAGCATAAAGTGGGAATAGTTAAGTCTGTTAAGAGAGTTTGTTAGAAGGCATAAACTGACTCTAAACAGTATATATATACCTCTAATGTAATGGATAAGATTAACTAGAAATACATTCTCTTTGTTCTTATCTCTATATTTTACTTTTGCTTCTGGTTCTTTCACTTTCCTCACTAAAGGAAAACATAATGTATAGAAGAAACAAAGAATAGAGAGAGTAAGAGATAGAGTTCAGAGAAGAAAGAAATAGTTTTTGCTTGATTAGTGAGAGGAAAGCTATGCCTCTATTTATACAGTGTGTAACTAATCTAGATAAGTTTCAATCACTTGTTTAACTGATACAACAGATTCTATAACTACCTATAACAGATAGTAACTAACTTGTAACAAACAAAGATAGAGCAGACCAACAGTTTGGAACACAATCTATGGAACCGAGTAGAGGGAAATGCTTTAATGAAGACATCTGCAAGCTGATCATCAGTAGATATGAATTGGAGTGCAAGGTCACCACGAACTACTCTTTCACGTACAAAGTGATAGTCAACCTCAATGTGTTTTGTGCAACCATGAAATCCTAGATTTGATGCTAAGGCAAGTGCACTAGTTTTATCACACCTTATCAGAGGAGCAGAAGGTAAATACAAACCCAGATCACAAAGGACTTAACGAATCCAGGCAAGCTTAGCAGCACCAGTAGCAGGAGAACGATATTCTGCTTCAATGGATGAGCAAGAAACTGTGTGTTGTTTCTTTGCAAGCCAGGTAATTGGATTATTACCAAGAAACACAATAATGCTAGAAGTAGAGCGCCTATCACAAAGGTCCCCAGCCCAATCAGCATCTGTAGAAGTAGTGAGAGTAATTGGACCAGGTTGAAACAAAATTCCTTTGTCAAGAGTGCCCTTTACATATCACAGGATGCGTTTTGCAGCAACAAAGTGAGCAGAGGATGGTTTGTGCATAAACTGGCATACACGATTGACAACAAAGGTGATATCGGGTCGAGTAAACGTAGCATATTGCAGAGCCCCAACAAGACTACGATAAGAAGTAGGATCAAAGAGAATATCAGTGCGGGTAGTAGACAGTATGGGAGTGGTTGCAATAGGTGTAGATGCAGCTTTACAATCAGTCATGTTGAACTTGTGAAGGAGATCTGTGAGGTACTTGCTTTGATGAACAAAAAATCTAGCAATCTTATAATCAATTTGGAGTCCCAAAAAATAATGCAAATGACCTAAATCCTTGAGTTCAAATGCAGTAGATAAATGAGAAACAATGACTGATCCATGAGATAATATGAATAAAGAAGCATCAGCAACCAAAGCAGTAAAACCTAACGTGAAGAGGTGGGATGTGAATCTTTCAAAACAGGCACGGGGGGCCTGTTTTAACCCATACAGAGACTTGTGTAATTGGCAAACATGTGCTGGAAGTGCTGAATCAACAAATCCAAGTGGTTGTGCCATAAACACATTTTCTTTAAGTAAGCCATGTAGAAAGGCATTACTTACAACCAGTTGGCGAAGAGACCATCGATTCTGAGAAGCTAAAGATAGAATGATGCGAACTATTGGTGGTTTGACCACTAGACTAAATGTTTCATCATAATCAACCTTGGCTTGTTAATGGAAGCCCTTTGCAACGAGTCGAGCTTTATACCTAGAGACAGAGTCATCGGTATTGCGTTTAATTTTGTAGACCCAGTGACACCTAATAACATTGTGATTTGAAAAAGGAGGAACTAAGGATCAAGTTAGTTGTCGTTGAAGGGCATCGAACTCAGAAGCCATTGCCACACACCACTCGGGAATTTTATAAGCTATGGTGTAGTTTGGGGGTTCTGTTTGAAGGTAATTAATGGTAATGGATGTGGCAAAGGACTTCATTTTGTAGATGCCTGACTTGGAACGGGTTTGCATAGGGTGAGTAGGGAGAGAGACGACTGGATTTTTAGGGGCAGGGGCTATTGAAGCCGTAGGTCAATTTGGGAAGGATGAAGACGTGGGTGAAATTGTGTATTGGTTAGGGTTAGGAATAGTTGGGCCGGGTGGATGTATTGTGGGCTCTAGGGTGGTTCAGGTATGGGCTCAGGCAAGGGTGGCCTTAGGCAAGGGCAAAGTGGGCGACCGCCTTAGGCCTCACCCCAAAATATCACTTTGACAACCCTAATTTCAAAAGTCATTCACTCATTCTCTTACTCTCTCACTCTTTACAATTTACACGATATTTTTATTCTTTTATTCTATTATTCTCATCTCTTACTCTCTTTCTCTACAAGTCACTGTTAAATCATTTATTCTAATATTTTTTCATCTCTCTATATCTCTATTACTCTCTAATCTCAATTTCTTTTATCACTCTCTCATCCTATTCCGAAAGTGAAAAGTTCGAATCTCCATCAAGTTTGAATTTTGATTTTTGATTTTTGAGGTTTGTATTTAATACATTCTTTATAATAGTTTATGAATTTTTTTCCATATAAAATATTATTGACTATACCTGTCACAGTCACATTTGCTGAAAAAAGTTTTTCAAAGTTAAAAATATTAAAATTTTACTTGCGATCAACTATGTTACAATAAAGATTAAATGGATTAGCCATATTATCTATTGAATAAGATTTATTAGAGAAAATTGAATAGAAAACACAAACCGTGTGTAGAGAAATTTTTCAATATATATATATATATATATGATAAAAGGCTTCATTGTTTTGTATCGCCCTAAGCCTCATAATTCTCAAGACCAACCCTGGGCTCAGGTGTGGGCTCTAGGTAATTGGAATTTGAAATTAAGAGAATTGGGCCTAAAATTAAGGGAAGTTGGTTGGCAGTAAACAATGGATTTGGTGAAACAAGAGTAGGGCCCAATTTTAAAGGGGTTTGACAAGGATGAAAAAATAAAAGAGTACTTAGCCAATTATTTGATGTAGAAGAAGAATTTGAGTGTTGATGAGAAGATGAAGAAGAATTGAAAAATAGAAACTGAGACTTATTGAAAGTAACGTGACGTGAGACATAAATTCTAGATGTCGTTGGATCTAGACAAAGATATCCTTTGGAGTTTGAGGCATAACCAAGAAAAATACATTCTTTTGAATGGAGACTAAATTTGTGTTTGGTATAAGGACGCAAGCGAGGGAAACATGCGCAATCAAAACTTTTGAAAAGAGAGAAATTTGGAGATTTACCAAAGAGTGTTTCCCAAGGTGCTTTTGAATGACAATGAAAAGAGGGAAGACGATTAATAAGAAAAATGGCCATAGAAAAGGCATAAGTCCAATATCAAAATGGAAGAGATGATTGGGAAATTAAGGTGAGGGCCATATCAAAAATATGACGATGTTTGCACTTAGCAACACCGTTTGGTTGAGACGTGTGAGGACAAGTGAATTGATGGATAATGCCGAATTTGGAGCAAAAACTACGAAATTCATCGTTGGTGTATTCTCCACCACAATCGGTTCATAATATTTTAACAGAAGTGCCAAGGTGATTTTACATAGTACTTTTGAAGTGTTGGAATGAAGCAAGAACATGAGATTTGTGTTTCAAAGGGAAAAACCATGTAAATCAAGAAAAATCATCCACAAAAATGACGTAATAACGATGATCATTTATTAAATTGATAGGAGCGGGACCCCAAATGTCACTATGTACAATTTCTAATGGAAATTTAGTATAAGAATTTGAAGCAGAAAATGGCAATTGGGTCATTTTGCCCATGACACAGTGTTTACAAAAAGTATTAGACACTGTAAACTTATGACTAACAAAATGGTGATTTAATACATGATGTAAAACACGGGACTGAGGATGACCAAGGCGCAGGTGCCAAAGATCAATAGAAAAGAGATCTAATCGAGGAAGGCCTGCTGTGTATGAAACATGAGAAGCAACTTGAGATGGCACAACATTCTTTGAGGGAGAAAGAAAGTTGTATACACAAGAGTTCCACGATGGAAGCAAAAGACCAGTGATTGAGTAAAGTCCATCTTTACTGGAACCTTTGTAAAGAGGCTTCCCCGTAAGAAGATCTTTGATCTGAAAGCGATTTGCATCAAAATAAAAAGAAGTTGCATTATCACGGCAAAATCTTTGTACAGAAAGGAGATTGGATTTCATTGAAGGCACACGTAAAATTTTGCGAAGACAAAAAAGATAAGAGGAAGTTCGAAGTTGGGCATTACTAGTGTGGGAGATCAGAAGTTGATTGCCATTGCCAACGGAGACAAGCTAGGAGCCAGTGTAGGCTTGGTTGTCAAGTATGTTGTTGAGATTGGGTGTGAAGTGATCCGTGGCACCCGTGTTAGAAATCCAGGTGGTTTGGTTAGGGCATGTGGGTGCAGCGGTAGCCATGGCAGTGAGTTCGGCGGAAGGATGTTGTCCCTGATATGAGTAATTCATTTTCTGGTAACAATCAATGGTAGTGTGGCCTGGCTTATAGCAGATCTGACATGTTGGGCAAGAACGAGGGTTTGAAGTCCAAGATTGGGGATTTTGGGAATTTAGAGTGAAATTGGAAAAATTACCTCCATTCTTGAAACTTCCTTGATTAAAACCACCACAACCATTGTTGTAGTTCTGAAATTTGCCGCCACCACCAACTCTTCCACGATTTTGATTTTTGCCTCTCCCTCGGTTATCATTGAACTGAGCATTTAAGAGATTGTTGAATGTTGGTTGAGAGTTCTTGTTGGCTACCATAGCCATTTGGGCAATTTCTTTGGAATTATCCATAGCACTTTTTAGAAGATCTTCCTCAGTCTTTATCAAGGTATGTAATTCTTCAAATCTTACAGCTTCATTTTTAGTTAACATGGCAGATGTGAAAGAATGGAGTTATGATGGCAGACCTTGAAGTACAATGTGAAGAATCTCTTCATCATCAATATGAACACCTACACTCACTAACTTGTGTTTGGCTTCTTTGATCTTTTGTAGGTAATCTGTCATTGAATCAGAGTTCTTTTTATACTGTTGAGTTCTCGTTTGAGATTGACAATACTGGATCGAGAAGTTGATGTATACCTGTTCACAATTATCTACCAAATTCCAAAAGCTGATGTTTGCCCCATTACCAAAGATATTGCTGAAGGTGAAAGTGTTGAACTGATCAGTGAGAAAAGTGTCTTATCTCATGCTTTCCATTGGAAATACAGAGGATTAACTTCTTGTATTTCTGCTCCAATTTGATCAAGAAGGAACTTGTACGGACATGGAGTTGGATCTTAAAGATGATCAAGAAGAGAGTAAACATCCAGTATTCCTGTGATTTGGAACTTCCACATCATGCAATTCGAGTGATCAAGCTAAACTGTGACATAGTTAATTTGAGATGTGTGAGAGAAGAAAAATTGGTGTTTGGGTATTGATCTGTGTGTTTATAGAAGGAGGAGGAGTAGTATAGAAGAAACAGAGAATAGAGAGAGTAAGAGATAGAGTTTAGAGAAGAAAGAAATAGTTTTTACTTGATTAATGAGAGGAAAGCTATGCCTCTATTTATACAGTGTGTAACTAATCTAGAGAAGCTTCAATCTGTTGTTTAACTGATACAACAGAATCTATAACTACCTATAATGCATAGTAACTAACTTGTAACAGACAAAGATAAATAAAACCAATCCAAGATAATTCATGACTCTATCACTCACAGATATTTCGTGGACATTGCATTGCATGATAGCAACGTGTCTTCGTCAAATCACCATGAAAGAATACTAAAATGACACTAATGCACTTTAATACATATGATTTTTGGGCCCAATTAATGGAACCAAGTTTAGACTTATCTTCTTATAAAAAAAAAAAAAAAAGTTTAGACTTATCTAGTAAATGCATTAAAGTAAATAACAAATTTTCAACTTGTATAAATCAACCATAATTAACCTAAGTCACCAAAAGAATAAAAACTGTGAAAGCTCCTAAAAAAGAGTACACAATGAAAGTTCCTAACATGAATATATACAAACGGCTATGTAACAAAGGCAGGTGAATAACATCCAAGTCCATAACTTGTTGAAGTGGTGAGTTATGGTTGGTGGAATAAAATTACAAAACCAAGACAAGTCCAGAGGTGGATTCACGTGATGTGATGTTGAACCAACCACAACTTGTAGCGCACTTCAACAAATTGTGGAATTGAATGAGGAAATAATTAGTGTATCCGTAAGAACTTTGCAACATTTATATTATCTTCTTTACGTTGAAAAGTCAATAAACATTTTTCTTTTCAGATCCATGAATATTTTGCATGATTTTTTTATTTTTTATTTTTTGTCTATTCTTTCGGAAAAATGTGGCCTCAAAATAATTCTTATTATAACTCGAAATTTCCTGGTTAATTTTTGGAATTTGCATGGAAGTCTCATATGAATTGATAAGCCAATTCATGACTGACTTTTAGTCTACTCCTTTATTTTGCATATATTACATCAAACTATTATGGAGTGCATAATATTACAAGGAATTATAAGAGGCATCACAAACCCCAAATCATATGAAATGGTGTAGTTAAAGTACAAGGAGTTACAAGTGAAGCTGATGTGGACCAAGAAAAGGACAAAGCCACAGGCGGTACCTGACTTCTGGCTTACAGTTCAAATTTTATTTGATTGACAATCAATATTCCTTCAACTTGATTTATGATTTCATCTAGCAATGCAAAGAAAGGGGTGTCTAACTTCTGGCTTACATCAATGAAGTACTAGTTGAGGAGGTGACGAAATTTGTAAACTATTATCTATATTATCTATTCCCCATAGTTTTGGGTATAAGACTTTGTTGTTGCATATATGTTGTTATCTATATATGTTGTATTGATTGTGGAATTATGATTTAATGTTCCCTTCGATTAGATCACAGAGCGTGATAAAAAGGCTCTTAGTCTTTACTCTTAAGTACCTCAAAGATATCAAGTGGTATAGAATTGATGACCCAAATTAAGGGTGGTAAGCTGGAATTCTTCATTGATACTAATCCTTATTTCAAGAATTTTGTCCTTACAAAAACATATCACATGATTGATGACGATGAGCTGGAGAAAGCCATTGGGTATTAATGTCGTTTTTGCCTGGTTAATATATTTATTTAATTTATTTATAAAAAGTATTCATGCTAAACAATAATTATATTAAGATTTAATAAATCTATTAATAAAAATATTTCTCGTGCATCGCACGGGTTTGTGACTATTGCTTAATTATTGTTGAACCATAGCGCTTCATATATAACTCAAGGGGGTCACATGGGCAATTACACCTGGATTGAGATCCCATGCAATTGGTATTGCATGCAATACCAACTGAGTGATTGAGATTGAAAGTTAACTTTTTAACTTTCAATCTCAACCACTTAATAAAAAATTGTTAAAAAATTCAAAAAGCAAAAAGTGAAAAATTTGTGAGAGGGAAAAAGGAATTGCACTCATATAATACTTTTTAATATTGCATAGGATCTCAATCCCATTACACCTATATACCCCTTTTTTAGTATTGAAAAGTATTACACTAAAAACTTAGGTGGCGAGATCACTTAAAAATTGACTCGGTTAAAGTTTTCTAATAATCATTATTCTTTAACTCAGTGGAACGTACAAGACATGGGTCTTTCTTTTTTCTTTTTCTTTTTTTTCAAAACTCTTGAAATGAGTTGCCAACAAAAATATTTCAGCAAAATAAACACCTAGCATCCTCATAACCCCGCTAATTACGAATCTCATTAAGCAAGCAGCTAATGGTTAACTTTTACCATAATATTGTCTTAAAACCAAGAGGTTATTCACTTCAATAAATCAATTTATGAATGAGAAAAAAGGGGTTCCATGACTACTATTTTGTGATTGCACTTTGGAAAGTCCCTAAATTAGTAGTGTGGAAAAAATTAGGATCAGTCCATTTGTAGTTGACTTGGAGTCTCCAAAAACATTTGTAGTTCACTTGGAGTCTTCACCAATTCAGAGGAAATGTCAAAGCAAGACACTCGCACTTACACCCCGTCAAAGAATACTTATCTTTTCATCAAAGAATACTTACACCCCATCTTTATACACAGGACTTTAATCTTTGGGCAAAGACGAATCAAATCTTTTGGTCTGTCAATTAATGTAAAAACATTGGTTTACTTAAATCTAGAACCTATTATGAAAATATGTACCATATTCAAAAAATTGTAACTCTATCTTCAATATACTTTTCTCTCTCAGTTTTTTATTTTTTTTAAGGATTAGCTGCATCATAGGCCACACCATTTAGATGATATTGACAAACTTAGCACTATGTTTTTGATGAATTATTGGATTTTTTTTTTTTTTTTTTTTTTTTTTTTTTTTTTTCTAGTAAGTGCATATATATATATTTGGCCTTTGAAATTTTGGCTGATTTATATATTGTCTTATATTGTGCAAATAGCATCCCTGGGATTCAAACCAATAATAGTAAAGACAAAATAAATAATAAGCACACACAGAGAACACAAGAATTTCTATGGTTCAACAATCTGCCTACATCCACGGGCGGCGACAGGGAAAAAGTTTCATATAAAATAGGGAGATTACAACTATGGTACAAAGACTCTCTCAAGAAACCCAAACCCCAAATACACCCTAGTCTCTCTCACACAAGAGTTTCTTCTCTACAGCAAATCTCACACGCACTAAAACTAGTGCTTTGCACTCTATTAGTCGCGGCACTGAGAAGACTACACTCTATTTTATTTCACAATGGCTGGTGGTATATTTATATACCTTCACTAAGTTAAGTTCTACTAGAAAAATGATTCAAAAATCCTTTGCCTAGTAGTATTACACTACTTGCCCCACACTCATTGGAATTCTAGTTGAAGTAGGATTTCTTGTCTAAAAGGCAATTCAAGCCACACCTCAACAAATCTCCACATTTGCTTGAATTAGATCAAGCTACACAAATCAAACTCCTCCATCACCTCCACCTTAGCCCCTCAGGGCTATCACAAACTGCGAACACCAATCAAGTCCAAGCAATGCTTGAACTTGTCCGTAGGAACTGGCTTCGTCAACATGTTAGAAGCATTCTCATTAGTGTGAATCGTCGACAAAGATATATCACCTTTCTCTTTTGACAATGTTTCTTTCTTGCAGTATACCCACTTACAGCCAATAGCCTTCTTTTTCTTGGACAATTTCCCTGATTCCCAAATTTTGTTCTGTAGCGACTCCATGTCTTCTGACATTGCTACAAGCCATTTTATCACTGTGTTTCTTGTTTGTAGCATCCTTGTAAGACAATGGATCTCCACTGCTAGTAACGAGAGCAAAGCTAACCATATCTTCAAAGCCATATCTTTGTGGTGCTTTGTGAACTCGTTTTTGTCTACCTTTAGCAATTGAATAAGGACCTTCATGTTGTTGCTGCTGCAAGTCATCCTCTTCATTATCCTTATCACTAGGTAAATTATCCTCATCAAACTCCACCTCAACTGTTAATTTCTCCTTTGGGCTATCTTCACATACTTCTGCTTCATTTTGTTTCAACATAAAGGTTTCATCAAATATGACATCTCTACTAATCACCTTTTTCTTTGAGATTGGATCCCAAAGCCTATAACCTTTAACACCTTTCTCAAAACCAAGAAATATACACTTTCTTGACTTTGGATCCAATTTTTACACTCTCCACTCTACACATGCACATAAGCTGGACAACCAAAGATTTTCAAACATGAGTAATCAATTGGTTTTCCTGACCAAGTGTCTTGCGAAACATTGAAATCATTATTTGCTGCGAGAGATATGTTGATAATGAAGCTTGTTGTATTAACTGCCTCTGCCCAAAACACCTTAGACAACCCTGCATTCAATCTAATGCATCTAGCCTTTTCTGCTAAGGTTTTGTTCATTCTCTCTGCAACCTCATTCTATTGTGGTATGAAGTGATAAGTAATACCTTTTGATTCACAGAATTTTAAAAATTCACTATCTCTGTACTCTAGGCCATTACCAGTTCTAAGGTATTTTATTTTTCTATCAGTTTGATTTTCAACTTGCACTTTCCACTTTTTAAATACACTAAATACCTCAGAGTTCCACTGTAAAAAATAAATCCATACCTTCCTAGAGTAGTCATCAATGATACTAACGAAATAGTGAGCACCTCTGTGAGAAGAAACTGAAACTGACCGCCAAACATGTGAATGGACATAATCAAGAACACCCTTACTAGTATAAGAGCCTGTCTTGAAACTGACTCTAGGCTGCTTCCCATACACACAAAACTTGCAAAAGTCTAGCTTGCAGGTCTTCACTCCTTTTAACAAGTTTCTCTTGTGTAACTCTAACATGCCACGCTCACCAATATAGCCAAGTCGCATATGCCATAATTTTGTGTCGTCTGTGCTAGACTCTGTTGAAGTGATAACTGTAGCTCCACCTACAATTGTGTCCCCAATCAGTCTATATAGCTGATTTACTTTCTGTCCCTTAATTACTAACAAGATGCATTTAGTAATCTTCATGACTCTACCCTTTGATGAATAGGAATAACCCAAATCATCCAATACTCCTAAAGAAATTAAATTCTTTCTGAGATCCGGAATATGTCTGACATCTTCAAAAACTCTTACAACTCCATCAAACATCTTGATCTTCACAATACCAATCCCAATAATTGAGCATGTAGCATCATTACCCATTATGACCGTACTTGTTGCAAGGTTTGTATGTGTCAAACCATTCTTTCTTTGGGCACATATGGTAGAAGCATGCAGAATCTAAAACCCATGATTCTAATAAAGCATCATTACCTGATGAGACTGAAAGTAGATCTCCATCAACTTCACTGCCATCTGATTTTTCTTCAACAACACTAGCTGATTTTGCGGCCTTCTTTTCATTCTTCCTCTCCTTTAGGTGTTGTTTCAACTCTTTGCACTGATTTTTGTAGTGTCCTTTTTTGTGACAATAAAAGCACTCTACATCCTTCTTTGCATGTGACCTGGACTGAGATCTCTCTTTGTTGGAGTTGCTTCCTCTTGACTTGTTTCTATTGCGATTCGACTCTAAATGTACAACAAGTCCATCACCTTGAGAGTCATCACCATCTTGCTTCTTCTTAGAATGTGATAGGAGAGCACTAGTCACCTCTTCGAGTTCTAAAGTCTCATTCCCATACATCAATGTAGTCACTAGATGATTAAAAGATGTGGGGAGCGATGCTAGTAAAAGTATCGCATTATCTTTCTCCTCAAGATTTACTCCAAATTTTTTCAACTAAGTAATCAACATGTTAAATGCATTGAGATGCTCCAAAAAATCTGAACCGTCCTTCATCTGCAAACTGTAAATTTGCTTCTTCACGTTATCACATACAACTTGTTCGTCCGATTCTTTCTCATATAGAGACCTTCTAAGTTCTTCCAAATACGCTTTGCTGTCTTTGCTTCTAGGATGTTATGAATGACCTCATCACCTAGGTTGAGACGAATTGCACTGACTACCTTCTCATCTATCTCTTCCCAATTTTCGCCACTCATCTTTTCAGGTTTCTTTGCCTTCCCAAGTAAGGCGTTATGAACTCCTTGTTGAATTAGGAGATCCTTCATTCGCCTTTTCCAAAGAGAAAAATTTCCCTTAACACAAAACTTCTCCACCTCATACTTGGTGCTTGACATCTTTAACTAATTGATTGAATCCTAACCTTGTTCTGATACCAATTGTTGTGCAAATAGCACCCCAGGGATTCAAACCAATAATAGTAAAGACAAATAAATAATAAGTACACACAGAAAACACAAGAATTTATGTGGTTCGGCAATCCGCCTACATCCACGAGCGGCGAACGGGGAGAAAGTTTCACTATAAAATAGGGAGATTACATGTTGTGGCACAAAGACTCTCTCAAGAAACCTAAACCCCAAATACACCCTATTCTCTCTCACACAAAAGACACAAGAGCTTCTTCTCTACGGCAAATCTCATACACACTAAAACTAATGCTCTGCACTCTATTAGCCGCGGTACTAAGAAGACTACACTCTATATTATTTCACAATGGCTTGTGGTATATTTATATACCTTCACTAAGTTAAGTTCTACTAGAAAAAGGATTCAAGAATCCTTTGCCTAATAGTATCACACTACTTGCCCCACACTCATTGGAATTCTAGTTGATGTAGGATTCCTTGTCTAAAAGGCAATTCAAGCGACGCTTCAACATCTTATTTGGTCCTTTTGCTATTTGATTTTCTGTTAGATCTATGATTTCTATTTTTAGTGTATTTTGCATCTCATCCTCTTGAAAATTAATTAGGATTATCTTGAATTTATTTAAGGGGGTTTAATTAGCACTTGCTTTTAGTGTTTAGGCGGTATTGCTACCTTTTATGTATTTTGAGAATATTTCTTTAGTGTTTTTCTCCAAATCCTTTGTTTAATGGCTATTTTCCTTTGTCGTTAGTGTCTTTGTTTACAAATTATAGTAGTTTCCAGCTTCCTTATCTACCAAATGATAAATAAAGCATTTAAAAGTTAGAACTGCAAAATAAGAAGAAAATAAGGAAAAGATAGAACTTGGAGCTGTTGTAGTCGAAGTTACTAATAAATATATCATTCAGAATTAGAACTGTAAAATAAGAAGAAAGTCTTAGCAGAAAAAAAAAAAAAAAAAGGAAGAAAGGAAGGAAAAGATAGAGTAGTAGTCTAGTAGAACATGAAGTTCAAAAACTTCTTACAGCTTGGGCCAAGTGAATCACTGCATGCATCCTCCTTCCTTCTGCAGAAGCTTTTTACTACATGCTTGGAAGTTGGAAGTACAACTAGCTCATGAAATGCAGTCAAGGAAGATAGTAGTGGAAGGAGATTCCATACTATGAATGACCTTGCGAAAGAAGCTGAAAATCAGATCATAATATTGGAATATATTAAATCCTCAAGCAGTGTTTTTTATATATGTAGTTTTAAATGGGATATGAATATGATAAACAATTTTGAAGGCTTTGCAGGCTGTTTATCACTGTAACACCTTCCAAGTTTCCATGGGATTATAGTACTTGTCCTTATATATTGTAATGTTTCATATGACTACTAAAACCAAAAAAGTAAATGTCATGGTAGTATCTGAAATATAATCTATGCACCTAGAAATAATACTTTTTCGAAATTGATATTAACAAAACTAAAAAGTGACTATCTCACTATTAAATCTATTATAATTCAGATTTTCTATTTCCAAATGGTTTCAAAAAATTTGGGGGGTATATATTTATATTTGAATCCATTCAAGTTTGGAAAATAACCATATTCTTGGGTTTCCACAGAGGTCAAACTGTTTGGGTGAATACATGCGAAATGATAAACAACATTGGATAGTGAAAATTACTATATGTGAGACAGCTACTAAATTTCTCAATTGCAGCTAAGCATAGGGAATATGTATATATATTTGTGCACATGATATAGAGAGATGCCTGTGACTTGATTTGTTTGGTGAAGGTGACCTTTTAAAAAAAAAAAAAGCACAGTTGAGAGTCAGAGCTTTAGCATGCTCACTTCAATTTTAGCCAAAGTTTGCTTATAATTTTACTTATGAATATTTATTTTTGATGATTTGTAATGGAAAATTTTGAAAATTAAATTACTTGGTGGTTTGATTCTTTAAGAGTGATCACACTTGAGAAATAATGGAGATTACGTAGTAATACAACTAAATTAGAACTTGATAATTTTCCATGTGCATAGATTTGATGATAATTGATACTACTTTGGACCTTTGTTGACACTATAGGTGTACATCTTGAGAAATAATGTAGATACATGTCGATATACATTCAAAAGTTTTTTTTGAAAGTAGTTGGAACATGTTAATATTAATTTAAAGCAACAAATTAAATGTGAAAATATAAGAGTTTCACTTGGTTAATGAGTTTTAAAGTGAGAAGTTAGTGTTTTGAAAAAAAAAAAAAAACCCACATTAAAAATGAGAAAGAATAATTATTTATTTATAGGTATTGGGCTTAAGCATCTAATGCAGAAGAGATGGGTCCAAACACATGCGCATGGGGGAAAGTGAAGAGCAGTAGATGAGTTTTGTGCCCATTATTAAGAAAAAATAGATAAGTATCAAAAGGATGAGTATAACTGTTGTTTCTATCTTTTGAATTATCCTTACAGAGTAAGTATGATACTGAAGAAGCTAATGCAAAGAAATATGCAGAGGAAGAAGCAAAAGGGCAATGGGCATTCCACCACTAAGGTAAATTTTATTTCTACAGTCATTTTCCAAAAACTAGTCAATTGAAGCCAAAGAAAAAACGTTATGTACAAGTTAATTGAAGCTAAAGAAAAAAAAAAAAAAAAAAAAAAAAAAAAAAAAACTTATGTGTGTTTTGTCTATGGCAAGACTGTGAATATTGCTCGAATTTGCGAATTCCGGAAGCGTGAGGCTACCACAAGTTAACGTAACCGAAGAGCCATTAATGGCGATGATTACAGAAATTAATATGGTGCAATTTGTTGAGGGGTGGTGGGCAGAGTTTAGTGCTAATAGGCATGTCTACTTTGAAAAAATTTGGTTCAAGAAAAAACTATTATGCTTGGTGACTCTAGGAAAACCAAGGTGTTTGGGAGTGGTGAGGTCGAACTGAATTTTATCTCTGGAAATGTGCTAACTTTGAAAGATGTATTACTTCGCACTTCGTCCATGAGGAAGAACCTAATGTCAAGCTATTTGCTCAACAAGGTTGAGGAAGAAAAAAAACTTTGCAAACTTTGCAATCTAATCAATATGTAATCACCGAAAAAGGATTATTTGTGGGCAAGGGATATGCTTGTGATGGAATGTTGAAAATAAACTGTCTAGTAGTTCTGTTTATATGTGAATCATGAGTAGTTTAGGATTAATTCCAAGACTAACCAAAAAAAAAAAAATTGTGAAACTTATAGTCAAGTAAAGATTACAAAAATGCCTCATAAAATTGTGTAGAAAGAAATACCAAGTTGCTTGAATTAATTCACACTGATTTATGTGGATTTGAGGGATTTTAACTTGTTGAGGAAATATATTTTCTATCACTTTTAATAATGACTTTTCAAAATATATACATGTGTACTTGTTGAAGAATAAAAGTGATGCTTTTGAAAAATTCCAAAAACCTCGTAAAGAAGTTGAAAATCAATTCAGTTGGAAAATAAAAAGATTTAGAAATGATATAGGTCGAGAGTATGAATCCATTAGATTTAACTCATATGTTCAGTTTTAAAACTACTCCAATTTAGAAATGAATTATTTGAATCCATGATTTAACTATATGTTCTTTTTAGGAATTATCCATGAAACTATACTCCATACTCATCCACTTCTAATGGTATGGCTGAAAAAAAAAAAATAATAATAATAATAATAAATTCTTATTGAGTTATCAAATGCAATGTTAATAGAATCAGGCGCTTCCTTAATCCTTTAGGGTGAAACAATATTGACTGCTTGTCATGTTTTAAATTGGGTGCCACATATGAAAACTAAAATCACACCTTTTAAGTTGTGGAAGAGGCATAAGCCAAATTTATATTCCTGCGCTTGCCCAACTACCTCAATTACGTGTAAAAACACACCATACTTTATTAGTACAAAGAAATAACTTGCACATAGATATTGATGGATTACTAAAATGAGCATACAATTGTTCTAGCCTACAAGAACAATTATTTGAACTGTTTAAAACATGTTGATATTTTGGAACCAGAAATGCAACGTAGTCTATGTAGAGGCCCGTTTTTTCTCGGTCCACCGTGGATCAAACCCCACACTTCGGTGGTCCACCAGGACCCAAAGCCCAATAACACCAGTGATCCACGGTAGACAACACATGAGGAGAAATGGCCCAAGAAAGGCCATCCACCGGACCCAAGTATCAAGTCAGCTGATAAAGGCCCAGCCCACTTACTCTTTAAACACAAGTCCAGCCCATTACTCCACAAACCTCAGTCTGCCGCACAAAGAAGCAGCCTGGAACATTTGAAAAGGAGAGGGAAAAGTGGCTTTCAAGCACCATTTTCCCTCCCACTTGGCACGATGCTCAAGGCATTGAAGAGGAAACATTTCCAAAGCAGAGATCAAGTTTCCAAAGCAGCAATAATCATGACAAGAGCTGATTTTCTGCATTAACCCACAACATGAGCAATGTGGTTCCAGAAAACATGGTCCACGGCAGCCCAGAAAAGAGGAAGGAACTGGTCCTTCACGCCACCCAGTGGTCCACCGCGGATTACCCAGCGGTTCACAACCAAACCCAGCCACAAAAACAGTCTGCGGTGGCGCCAGCCGTAATGGGTGATGAAGGAGATGACGACGAGAATGATGCAAGGTCTGAAAAGACCAAGAAATCTTCCAAGGCAGCCCAAAATCAGTATCAACTGAAACCAGCAATGATGAAACACCTGCTGGTCACTTTCTTTACCCACTGGTCGCGGTGGACTGCATTACAGACTGGTCCACGGCAGCACCAACTGAAACAAAGAAATCACAACCAAGGCTGCCATGGCCACCACCACTCGAGAGCAATGACCACCCCAGCCCAGCACTCCGGTGGTCCTTGCTTCTCCACATCACAGAACTTAGGAAGCACGGTTTGGAGATAGGGGAATCAATTTACTCAAATTATACTTGATCTGCCGCAACAAAAAGGGTATGAATTTGCTGGGAAATGATGCCCAAAAATGGTAAGATTGAGTATAATTAATGCAAAACGTATATGGGTCAAGTCACCATAATTATTTCAGGTCATTACCGAGCATTAAATGCTCGTCACTTCCTCCCTCATAAATGGCCTGAAAATCGCCGCCCACCGCAGATCAAATCAGATCTACGGCGGATCAAAACCATCAGCTCAGCCCCAAAACATAAAACCTTGTCAAATCTCAACCCTTCTATCCCTTTTGGTTAAGCAATAATCCTCATGATGAGGAGGATAACAAGCAAGACCATTGGATACAAAACACCATTATAAATAGGGGTGGGAAGAAGGAATAGGGGTTAGTTGGCTGGTCTGAGAATCCATATACTGAAACCTCTCCATTAGAGCTGCCTTGAAAGCTCCAGAAATACACTTAGCCAACATCAGTCCACGGGACACTTCCCGTAGGTCCACGGTGGACTAAAAGGCACTCTTTTAGTCTGCCACAACAGAAAATTCTCATCAAACACTTGACCCAACACCAAGTACTGACTCATCTTATGGAGGAAATCAAGTGTTTTGTGCTCAGTACCATAGTCCACGGGACTGACTTTTGATTTTTATGGCTTATCTGACACTTTGTATTTTCTGCCATTGATTATTGCTTCTTGAAAAGGCTGAGTTCATTGTATTAAATCTCAGCCTATGAGATTGATTTTCTTTATCATATGTGAGTTTGTAATACATTTCTAATGTGCTATTAACATCATGTTGTAATTACTGAATGTTCTGGTCTGGTGGAAGTAGAGTTTAAGATTACTAGCTCATTTTGATCTGCGGCATTGGCTACACTAGTCCACCGTAACCCTTGTACGAGCATTGCATCACGGTGGATCAGAGAGTGTTAGAGGGAAATGCACCATCAGCCTCTGAGTGGTCTACCGCACTTGGAGTAGAGTTTTGGGCTCAACATCCCCCACACACAAATCCGGATCGTATTCACCCTTCTCGCGGATTGGTACGTGACCTATACGGTGCTGAAATTTTTGGCATCCACATTTTGGCGACTCCACTGGGGAGTTGAGTTGCAACCTTTCCTCGTCTCATCACTTTGAAGCTGATCCACGGTATCTGGGGGCTACAGCCATGCCGCCCAAAAGGTCCACCAGACAGAACTCAGTAGCTAACTCCCATGCCGAAGTAGAATCTCAAGGCCACAGCCATGCCATGGGAGAGACACACGCCCAAGGTGGTGGGCAGACGCACACTCAGGGTGGTGGACAGACGCATGGGGGAGAAAATCCTTTCGGTGGTGGACAAGCTCATGATGGTGGACAAGTCCTTGGTGGAGAAATCCCTGTTGGGGGACCACAGCAGATGGCATTGATGTTCGAGATGATCAAGGGGATGCAGCAGAATCAAGCCGAACTTGCTGAATCCTTAAGACAGCTGAGGGAAGCCAACGGCAACAGGGAGGACCACCAGAACAAGAATGACAACCGTAATCATGAAGAAAGGGAGTCTCACAACAAGAACGACACGCCGTTTGTCACCATGTCTGATGTGGCAGACCTATTCAGACAAGAAAGGGAAAGGCCCCCGAAAGAGCCTAGGCACTTTGTGAGGAGACCCCCTTACCCCATTGAACTCTTAAAGGAGCCATACCCGGAGAAGTATGATACGCCCGTCTTTGCATTATTTGACGGAAGAAAAGGGAGTGCCATGGAACACATCAGCAAATTTCTGGATTCCATGGGACCCTTTGCTGCACATGGTGATCTCTGTCTGCGGGAGTTCTCAAAGTCTCTGGTGGATAGGGCGTATACTTGGTACACAGTGCTGCCTGCTGGGTCCATCAGAACATGGGAAGACATGGTAGAGAGCTTCTGCAGCAAATACTTCCATGTTGAAGAAAAGATCACATTGGTCAATCTGCATAGTACTAAGCAGCAGATTGGAGAAGACTTGGTGAAGTACATTCACCGCTTCCGGGACGTGTCCTTGGATTGTCATGTGAAGTACCAAGAGGGAGAACTAGTAGAGGTGTGCATCGACAATATGCTACCTGAATTCCATGCCCACTTGGAGAACCTAGACATCACAAGGTTCGCCCCTCTACTCCAAAAGGCTAGAAAGACTGCCATCTCAGTCAAGCCTCAAGTTGAAAAGAGCAGGGACAAGAAGAGTCTGCCGCAGACTCTCACTGTGTCCACCACAACTGCACCTAGCGGTACCAAACGAAAGAGTCCATCAGACAAGGCTTATGAGGAGCCACCTCCATTACCTTTTACAGCCGAATAAATGATGGCAATCTTCGATAAGTGGGTCCAAGATCAAGTGATCAAGCTTCCAAAGATCAGCAAGCAACCCACTGCAGAAGAACAAAAAAATCCTAAGTATTGCCGCTACCACAGATACGTAAATCACCCCACGGTGGACTGCCGAACCCTTAGATGGGAGGTCAACCGTAAAATCCAGGATGGTACCTTACAACTCTCAGAAGCACAGCAGAAGGTCCACCAGACCCCCTTCCCTAACTACAACAAGGATAAGGGCAAGGCGGTAGTGTCAGTGGTGATCCACGGGAACGTGAGTGACATGGAGGCAGAAGAGTCTGCCGCAGCAAGTTCTTCTCTGGTGCCAGCAGCTGTTAGGACTTTACAAAAGAGTCCAAAGTTTAAGTCTCTATTCAACCAGTTGGGATTTGGACCCGAGGCAAGAAACGCTGCCACAGAAGCACTCATCACAATAGCGGCAGAATCAGGAGCCACTTGTTTTACGGCAGAAGCTCATGCTAGCCGCGCTTTTTTGGAAACCACAAATGCCATAACCTTCACGGATGAAGATATGGAGGTTCAATACCCCGACCATAGACGCCCACTCTACCTGTCTGCGGTAGTGAAAGATGTCCAGGTTAGACGTGCTCTGGTGGACACTGGTTCGTGTCTAAACCTCATTCCTTTAAGCACTCTCCAAGCCGCAAATGTGCCACAGCAGAAGATCCAAGGCTCTCCCATGGAGGTGACCGGATTTGGAGGTATGACTGAACACACAATGGGGCATGTACAGCTTGTCTTGAAAGTGGGGCCAATTGTGGCACTCACACGATTCCATGTGGTGAATGCGGAAACTCCCTATCATGTGCTCCTTGGTAGACCTTGGCTGCACAAGCATAAGTTGGTGTCATCCACCTACCATCAATGTGTCAAGGGGAGACTCAATGGCAAACCAATCCGCATAGCTGCGAAATTCCTTGCCCCTTCGACCAGACTGAAGCTCATTTTGTTGAAGCAGCTCTCTATGATGATTTAGCATCCACGGGAGAACCATCCATCGTGAGGCCATGTGGAACACCACTTCCCTGCATGGGAAGATATTAAAGATGACCCTGAAATTGATCTACGGGAGCTGCTTGAACGAAAGAAGAAAAGGAAAGGAACGTGGAAGTTGAACACGGGAGTCCACCGCAATGCGTGCGTGTCCAACTCCCCGATGGACGCATCGTCTATCGCTTATGAAGGTGCGTGGGGCCTGATTGCCCACAGCAAGAGGGTCCCACACCTGAAGAGGGTGGTCTGCAACCCTCATGCCACTTGACACAGCAGACAGAAAATTCCGGAAAAATCATGGTGGATCAAATACAATCCACAGCAATGAATTCTGAAAAGGTTACGGTGGACCATGCACAGTCCACGGTAATGAATCACCAAAAAGTTGCGGTGGACCAGATAGAGTCCATGGCAATCAATTTTGAAAGGCCCGCGGTGGACCAGATAGAGTCCATGGCAGTTGACTCTGAAAGACCTGTGGTGGATCAAGAAGAGTCCACCGCGATGGACCCGGGAGGGTCTACGGTGGACCATGCATCATCCACGGTGAGGAATTCTGGAGCAGAAGCTGTGGCAGACCAGACAGAGTCTACGACAATGAGCAAGGAAAAGTCCACCACAGCTGAACCAAACATAACTTCCAAAGAGGAGCTTGAGGTAATTAATTTAAGTGATGATCCTGATATTACTAAGCCTATATCAATTAGCAAGTCTTTATCTGCCAAAGAAAGAAAATGCTTGATTGATCTGCTGCATGAGTATAAAGATGTGTTTGCTTGGGATTATCATGAGATGCCGGGGATAGACCCGGGCTTAGTGGCTCATTCTTTGAACGTGGAGCCCGGTACTAGACCTGTGGTGCAGCCCATGAGAACCTTCCATACGGAAGTAGAGGCGCAAATTACACAAGAAGTGAAAAAGCTACTTGCTGCTGGCTTCATTAAACCAATTCAGCATCCACGGTGGCTATCAAATATTGTTCCGGTCAAGAAAAAGAACGGGCAGATCAGATGTTGCGTCGACTTCCGGAACCTTAATAAAGCATGTCCCAAGGATGAGTTTCCTCTCCCAAACATGGACTTGTTGATAGATTCAGCCGCCGGCCATGCCATGTTTTCCTTCATGGACGGATTTAGTGGCTACAATCAAATTCGCATGTCCACCAGAGATGCTGAAAAGACTGCCTTCCGCACACCAATCGGCAATTTTTATTATACCGTCATGCCCTTCGGTCTTAAAAATGCCGGTGCCACCTACCAAAGGACTATGACAGCCATGTTCCATGATATGGTGCACAAGGAAATTGAAGATTACGTGGATGACATAGTGGTGAAGTCCAAGAAAAGGGAGGATCATCTTAGAGTCTTAAGAAAGGTGTTTGACAGATGCCGACTCTACAAACTCAAGATGAATCCCCTTAAATGTGCCTTTGGGGTGTCTGCTGGAAAGTTTCTGGGCTTCTTGGTCCACAACCGTGGAATTGATGTTGACCCAGCCAAGGCATCTGCGCCATAGCAACCATGAAGGCACCCACCTCTCACAAAGAGATTAAAAAGCTTCCTAGGGAGATTGTCCTACATTAGGAGATTGTCATCCCTGGCATTAGGAGATTCATGGCCCTGGTCAGGCGAGCAGCAGCATATTCATGCCTTTGATGAAGAAAGGAGTGCCTTTTGTTTGGTCCACGGCATGCCAGCAAGCCTTTGAGAAAATCCAATTGATCATGACTAAGCTCCCCACCGTATGTGCTCCAGTTCCTGGCAGACCACTGCGTCTATACTTGGCTTCCAATAGTGAAGCAATTGGGGGCTTGGTGGCTCAAGAAAGATGAAGAAGGGACCGAAAGGCCAATCTACTATGTTAGCCGAGCACTTAAGAGACGCTGAAACAAGATACTCGGGGGCTGAGCGGGCATGCTTAGCCTTGATATATGCATCACAGCGTCTGCGGCATTACTTTCTTGGCCCACAAAATCCAGCTGATAACTAAATCTCCATCCAATTAGGAGTCTACTGCACAGACCAGTCCTTTCTGGCAGACTGGCCCAATGGCTCCTGCAATTGTCTCAATATGAGATAACTACTGAAACACCTACAGCAATCAAGAGCCAAGCCATAGCAGATCTCCTAGCACAATTTCCAGGAGAAGATAGCTCCTCAATCTCGCATGAAGTGCCTGGGGAGATAGGAGAGGCTCTGTGGCAGACTCAACATGGACGCTGAAATTCGATGGCTCTGGCAGACATCTAACATGGACGCAAGAAATTCGATGGCTCTTCGACATCTAGAGAGCTCATGGGGAGCGGGGCTGGAATTGCTAAGTCTAACAAGTTCAGAACTTGACTTGGGGAGACTATAGCTCCAACAACGCCTTCAAACTTGACTATGAAGCTGCTCCAACAACGCCTCAGAATATGAAGCTTCCACGATCACTGGATAAAGCATCTGCCCACGATTGGGGACTGGGGAATAAAGCATCTGCGGGTCATCTGGGGAGACCAAGGGTGAGTTCTCCCTCAAGGTCTTACCATCACTCTGCACAGTGTACCGGGCCTTAGCCCAGAAGCTCTCCCTCAAGGAACCACACTCACTAGCTGACTGTACCGGGCCTTAGCTCATCAGCCAGCTAGAGAAAAGTTTCAGACACCGGTAAAATCTCTCTGCCGATGCTCATGCAGACCTTGGGTGAGAACCCAAGTTTCGCCGATGCTCTTGCAACCTTGGGGTCCCAAGTTTCATTCGAAGGGTCAAAGGTAGATATCACAATTGATAAGAGGAGTATGCCTATCACTGATCTGCTGAAAGAGAAGTTCAAAGAACAAAACCTCGATGCTGAGGACTGGCGGACGCCCATAAGAGCCAGCCATGTCACCCGAAGGCGTAAGCAGACCTGCCAAAGTGCTCAAAGACTCACCCGAAGGTGTGGCAGACCTGAAAGTTGCTCAAAGACTGACCTGTGTACCGATAGACTGCCTGGAGGAGTCTTGACCGCAAGATGCGTAAGCCTCCAGGAAGCAGCAGAAGAAATGCCTGGAGGAGTCTTGGCAAGATGCGTAAGCCTCCAGGAAGCAGCAAAGAAACTGTCAGAAGTCCACGAGAGGTGCTGCGAACTCAGAGATGGTGTAAGCCTCTACCGCAGACTCCAGCGCCTGGGTTACTTCTGGCCCAGCATGAGGTAAAGAGGCAGCAGGTCTGCAGGAACAGTGCTCATCTTGTCAACACCAGCATGAGTCCGATCAAGTTTACGCGACATTCGTTTCGAGTGATTGGCGCACCCCTTTTCTCGAATATCTCATTGAGAATGTCTTACCACAGACCAGCCAAGCAGCAACCAGGCTTAAGAAGCTAGCCACGAGATACTTTGTGGAAGGAGGCATATTGTTCCGAAAGGGGTTCCACGGTGACCCCTTAAGATGCCTCAGTCTGGCAGAATCCCAAATCGTGATGAAAGAAGCCCATTCCGGAGAGTGTGGAGAGCATCAAGGCAAGAAAAGATTGTATCAGCTGTTGTTGACTCTTGGCTACTACTGGCCAACCATGAAGAAAGACACAGCAGACTTTGTGAAATCTTGTCACACTTGCCAACTTCAAGCTAATCTCATTCACACACATCCAACTAGTCTGCAGAACATGGCAACACCATGGCCTTTTCACACTTGGGGGCTAGACCTCATTGGGCCAATCAATCCATCATCTGGCGGATGCATCTGGATCCTAGTGGCCACCGAGTACTTCACAAAATGGGTTGAAGCTATTCCCCTTCGCAAGGCAACTGGTGCAGCCGTGGCAGCCGTGGCTAACACATTTTCATCCATCCCTCAACACATTATCACAAGGTTTGGCATCCCTCACAAAATTATTAGTGATAATGGCACTCCTTTTGTTAACAAAAATGTTAAAGAAGTTTGGAGCATTATCGAATCAAGCACCGCAGATCTACGCCTTATTACCCTCAAGGCAATGGACAGGCGGAGGCAACTAATCGCATGCTTATTGCGTATTTTGAGCAAAATGGTTTTTGACTACGGAAAAGGCTGGAATTCTCATCTGGCAGACACATTATGGGCCTACCGTGGATCAACCAAAACAGCAACGGGCTTCACCCCATTTTCTCTAGTCTACGGCACTGATGCTATCTCACCTACAGAATTATTAGTGCCTAGCCCAAGAATTTTGCACGGGATGGACTTAGAAGCTGATGCTGACATTTGTGCTGAAGCGAGAGTGGCAGATCTGGAAGGTCTGGAAGAAGCAAGAGAGCTGGCCCAAGCCCGCAGTCTGCGGTACCACCAGAAGCTTGCTGACGCTTATGAAAAAACGCTCCAGACCAGAATTTTTGCTAAGGGCCAGAATGGTGCTGAAGAACGGTGGATCACGTGAGAAGAGGTCTCCCCTCACCGTCCAAATTTGCACCGAAATTGGGAGGGGCCATACTTAATCCGTGAAGCGTATGATAGTGGCTACTACAAGCTATCCACCGCAGATGGCACGACCCTAGCGGATCCCATTAACGGGAAGTGGCTGAAGCGTTACTACTCGTAAGACTACCACCTCTTATTAGCCAAGCATGCTGAATCTTTTGTTTTGCTTTTGGAACAATTTGAATTGTGTTGTAATATTAATGAATCATGACATGCTAAGTCTATATTTTGCCAAGAAATCAAAGAATTATCACATGCTCAAGATTTTTCTTACGAAAAAGGCAATAAGTTAGACATATCATGATCGAAGAAAATATGAACATAAGCATTCAAAGGGACCAAACCCGGTCATTTGTCCAAAAAAAAAAAGAGAAGAGACCAAAACTTGGTCATTTGTCCAAAAGAAAAAGCCAAGACTTGGCTACCACAAAACAAACATACAAACGCATCGAAAATAAGACTAAGACATAGTCATAACAAAAGCATGAGCATAAGAATTACAAAAGTCAATCAAGGAGGCTGTCAAGGAGCGATCCACCGCGCTCAGGCCTAGGAACCACCCCTTCCGTGGACGTCATTGCAGCCTGATAAGCAGTCAACTCAGCTAAGGAGTCCTGTAGAAGGGCTATCTGGTGTTGAAGTGCTTTTATCTCATCCGCAAGTCTCTTGCCAAATAAATGTTGAGCCATCTGCCGCAGACGCTTCATCATGAATCCCAAATCAAAGCCAACATCCATAAGGTCTTGGATCACACTCCTCCATGCAAGGATTTGAGTCTTGGTCACATCTTCAAGACTAGACTCATCCATGGCAGCCAACACGCTCCCAAGCAAAGACATCATGGGTCCACCAAGCCCAATGCTAAGCTTGAAGCCCTTGGTAAAATCACTGTGTCCCGCAGACAGCCGCGACAAATAAGGCGAGCAGTCATTGGGAACCCAGAAGTCACCAAAGGGCACCAGAGGCCCATTGAAAGACCAAAAGAACTGCTCGGGATGAGGATTGGGTGCCCTTGCATCAAACTCTCTCAAAAAGGCAGCAACTTCACCAGACAAGCTGCCAACATCAACACTTGGACCGGCTTCATTAGTGGGCCTTGGTGGTGGACTAATGGCAGTAACTTCACCAGCGGTTCCTATTTCACCAACATCTTCCAACACATGTACGGTATCATCCACACCTACAAAAAGGAAGAAATACAAAGCAATCAAGCAAATGAGTAATGAAATTGCAACAAGCAAACTCACAATGAGATTGAGTCTACGGGACAACTCCCATGACTTAATCAAATCCAAGAATTTTCCGTAGGACAACAATCAAGTCCATGGGAACAAAAATCCTTCCGTGGGACGACAACCAAGTCCATGGAACAGAAAATCTTTCATAGGACGACAACCAAGTCCATGAGACCAGAAATCCTCCATGGGGCAACAACCAAGTCCATGGGAAAGGAAATTTCCATAAGACGACAATCAAGTCTATGGCAAAAAAAAAACATGTACATACATGCATCCATAAGACGACAACCAAGTCTATGGTAACCAAAAGGAAAGACTTTTCCATAGGACGACAACCAAGTCCACGGAACAAAATTTTCCATAGGACGACAACCAAGTCCATGGAACAGACTTTTCCATAGGACGACAACCAAGTCCATGGAACAGAATTTTCCATAGGACGACAACCAAGTCCATGGAACAAAATTTTCATAGGACGACAACCAAGTCCATGGAACAGAATTTTCCATAGGATGACAACCAAGTCCATGGAAACAAAATATTTCATAAGACGATACCCAAGTCTATGGAAGCAAACATTTCATAAGACGATACCCAAGTCTATGGAAACAAACATTTCACAAGGCAACACCCAAGTCTATGGAATCAAAATACCTCATGAGACAACAACCAAGTCCATGGCAAAAAAAAAAGTTTTCATAAGGCGACAACCAAGTCTATGAAAAAATAAAACGATGATCAAGTCTACGGGAAAGAAATTCCCATATGAAATGGAACTCCTTCCGTAGACAACATTCAACTACCAAAGGAAAACAAAGGAGGTTGAAATTCAAACTTACCTATATTTTCCAAGTGATCACTGCCAGCGGATGCATCCACCGCAGAAGTACCAGCATCCTCAATTGGAGCATCATGGCTTACGGTATCAACTCCCAGGTCCACCACGGACCCACTTTCTATAAGGCTTTGCGCGGGGGTCCTCTCAGGCACAAGGGCGCCACCAGCAACAGGGGAACCCTCACTGGAAAGACGACTGGCTGGTATAACGAAGCCACCAGCCGGAATGGCCCTAAGACTAGGGGTAACACCAAAAAGAGAAACCCCTTCCATGACGTGAGCCATGGAAATATCAAAACCTGCGGCAGACCAACACACAACACATGCAACATACATGAGTACACTGCTCATTTGTACAATTCGAAGAAAAATAAGTACAAGTTAAGGCATACCTGCTCTAGTCAGGACTGTCTGCGGCAGCGAAAAGGAGATGGGGTCTGCATCAGTGTCCACGGCACTATCGTCATCATGGTCACCATGGGGAACGATGGCTAATTCTTCCTCCATAGGGCCAGCACCCCCCATACTCGAATCATCCGCTTCAGACATAGTGTCATCATCTGCGGTGGATCCCGCAGACACTATTTGGTCTTCAGGTAAGGAACCAGGAGTACTGTCAAAGAATGAGGCACTGGAAGAAGAATGCTCCTCTCCCATGGACTCATCACCAGCCTCAGAGCTGCCTGCTGTGCTTTTCCCCAAATCTTCATCTTGGTCCACGGCAGCAGCCTGTGGAGCATCCTTTCTCACAGGACTTGCAATGACATCATCATCAGCCACATCTGAGTCCTGGAGAGGGAACAAAGGATAAAAAGTTAGAAGATATGAGTGCAACTCCAAAGAAAACACAAAGAAGAGAAAAAGAAGCAACCTCAATGTCAACCACACCGCCACTGGATCTGCCAGACTCATGTGTCATCCTGCCGCAGACTAAAAATATGAGAAAATGCAAGAAGTAAATGTTACAAAGAAAAGGAGAAGAACAACAAAAACTCACCTTGGGGCCACTTTTGCTCCTTGTACGGCCAGCGGCACCGAGAGGAAATAAAGGAGCAGTAAACTTCTTCTTTTTGGGGAGGAGAAGGACCTGGCACCGCAGATGGTTCCTCCTCATCTGGAGAAGAAGAGGAGACATCAACCTTCTTCTGACTCTTTGGTGGACGGGAAGCAGCAATCCTTTTGCTTGACTGCTGAGAAGAACCTGCACTTGCACTCTTGGGCTTCGAAGGAGCAGCAGTGGACTCAGTAGGTCCCTTCACAGAAGCCGTGGCAGACTCTTTCACAGCAGATGTCTCTGGAACAGTGGACTTGCTTTTCTTCCCAACTCTCGCCTTTTCAGGAGGACTCTCGGTGGACTCGGGAGGTTCTTCCAAAGGAACTGCGGTGGACCCCTCTGCAGCAGATGGCACCAAGGGAAGAGACTTACTCTCTTTTCCCTGCCCTTGTCTTTCTTTTAGGAGGGGCAGTGGCAGACTTAGCTGGTTCTTGCGCATGGGCTGCCGTAGACTCCTTCGCAGCAGACGGAATCCGAAGAGGGAGGTTTACTTTTCTTCACAGTTTTTGCTTTCTTGGAGGAAACCTTCTTAGAAGAAGGAACGGAAGGAGTCGCCTTCTTAGGTGTCTTCTCAAAAACTGGGTCCACGGGGGCATCCCTCTTGTTCACCTGACCACGTTTTGAAACCATTATGAGGCGGTCCTCCACAATAGTGACAGAATTCCTCCAGCCCTCTGGCAGATGAATGGTGTACGCGATCCAGCCTCCTCTAGACGCATCCCATTCGGCAAATCCGAGCTTTTGGCTGTTGGCGTAAGATATGGCAGACTGGGAAGGAGGAGCAAGATAAGGGTTGGAAACTGACGCCTTGCGGTGGACTGACATGGGAGTTGTGGCACTCCTACCAGTGATCACCAAGTCTACCATAGATTGAGAAAATCGCTGCCAGTAAGCACCCATGGATGGAGTGTTGAAGCCGAGCCTATGTCCACCGGGAATAAACACACGGGTAGTTTCACCTCCCCAGCGAACAAAGGCACGACTCTTCAGAAAGGCTGCCAAATCAGCAATACAAGTACCGGTCTCCTGTGGACCAACGGGTACGCCTTGATCAAGCCCGAACTGCCTCTGCACCCGCTGTGGACAGTAGGGGATGAAATAAACGCCCGTGGCAGACAAGACCGGGAGGAAGCCCGGGTTCACGGTGGATAGATAGGACAAACTCCGGTAATCATCAGCTTTGAGATCACGAATCAGAAGGAAACGGTTCATAGAATTTTCTAAGAATGGAAGCACAAGTGAAGCCTGGGTAATCCTCCCCATACGGTCTGAACAATACATTCTCCTCATAATCGAGGGCATCCACCAGATCGTGGTCATGAGTCTTTAAGCCTACCCAGCGGTAGACCAAAGGCAAGTTAGCCCTGAAGTCTGGAAATTGCTCTAGAAATTCTCGCGGTAGATCGGAGAACCTGCCCCAAGCGGCAGACCTGTCCCTTGCAATAGGGGTATAACTGACCGAGTGCTCCCAGAAAAATGTTTGCAATACTGAAGTGTTAAAGACAGCAGACAAAATGTAGCAAGAGTCGCCTTGAATCTCGCAATCATGGAGCAAGTCCAATTGCGAGTAAAGGTGGCCCAAGAATAATGGTGCAATGGGAAAACAATATCCTGCAGATATCCTAATAGCTAGAGGAATGAAAGCAGTATTTATCGAATAACAAGGGAAGTTGCCAAAGGTACACTTACACAACCAATACAGTACAAAAGCAGCACGGCGGACTGCAGCCTCATCAACTTGAGAAAAATGCGCGGGCCAACCACTCAGTCTGGTGGACGCTCGTTTCCTCAAAGCTGCTGCAACTTCCTCTTCTTCCGCAGACAGTTTGATGTCAGAAAACGAATGCTCACCAAGGATGGGGAGCATCCAGTGGTTAGCCACGTCCTCCAGAGTGGGTGTGAGCTCCCCCCAAGAAAAAAAGAAGGTGTGCGTTGAAGGGCACCACCTCCTCAGCAGCTTGCGAAGGGCCTCGGTGTCTCTGAACATATTACAGCTTCTAGAAATCAATATGGACCAATGGACCCCAGCGTCCACCAGACGGTCCCAAAAGTCAGGGTCAAGGACTTCACGGTCCACCCAATGGGACCATTCCTTGGAACAAGCACACAGAAAGTCGAAGTTGATAGGGACCGCCTGGAGATCTCCCTTCTGAATCAAGAGCTCAGAAATCTCATCAAGGTTAGGGACCCAAGCCTGATCCACCGAAGGTTCCAGCCCTGACGACGTCCAGTCCCAGTCCTCCGCGGGAAAAGAGAAATCCACGGACCTAGGAGGAAAGAGAGGAGAACTGGTATACCACGGGTCAACCAACGGAAAAGCGAACCCCCCCTCTAGCTCTTCAGCTTCGCCAGAAGCGGGGGAGGCGAGTACTGGCACGGCCTCGCCTGGAACGGGCGGGGGAGCTACTGGGATGTCCACCATCGCCTCAGTGGACGCCGCTGGTGCTAACGGGGGAACCTCCAACTCCTTGCCTGAACCGGGTTGAAGAGGAGGACCCACCGGTGCCGTAGAAGAGGAAGCCATTGATCACGGCGATGAGCAAAAGAAAAGGGGGGAGAGATTTTTTCTTTTCGGCAACACAGAGAACACAGAGAAGAGGGAGATTGGGAGAAAAAGTCTCTTCCTTTCCTCAAAACCCTTTTCTTTTCCCTCTCTTGGAAACGTAAATTGGCTTATAATGAAGCCACAATAAATACTCAGACGGCTGGTGGTTGGGGGCTGCCATTCCCGAAATCCTAAGAGGGATTTAATGATGAGCATGATGAGAAATATCAGGGAGTGGGGAAGTTGAGGGGAATATCAGTTCCTGATAACTGACACACCCCATCTGCCACGACTCCACAAAATGAGGAACCCACGTACAAAAGGAAAAGAGTGGGAAAAAGAAATACTACAACGTGCATGGGTGCATATCTGTTCCACGGACTACTCACCCGAACCACACATCACGTATGATTCGGGCTCGGGGGGCTAAATGTAGAGGCCCGTTTTTTCTCGGTCCACCGTGGATCAAACCCCACACTTCGGTGGTCCACCAGGACCCAAAGCCCAATAACACCAGTGATCCACGGTAGACAACACATGAGGAGAAATGGCCCAAGAAAGGCCATCCACCGGACCCAAGTATCAAGTCAGCTGATAAAGGCCCAGCCCACTTACTCTTTAAACACAAGTCCAGCCCATTACTCCACAAACCTCAGTCTGCCGCACAAAGAAGCAGCCTGGAACATTTGAAAAGGAGAGGGAAAAGTGGCTTTCAAGCACCATTTTCCCTCCCACTTGGCACGATGCTCAAGGCATTGAAGAGGAAACATTTCCAAAGCAAAGATCAAGTTTCCAAAGCAGCAATAATCATGACAAGAGCTTGATTTTCTGCATTAACCCACAACATGAGCAATGTGGTTCCAGAAAACATGGTCCACGGCAGCCCAGAAAAGAGGAAGGAACTGGTCCTTCACGCCACCCAGTGGTCCACCGCGGATTACCCAGCGGTTCACAACCAAACCCAGCCACAAAAACAGTCTGCGGTGGCGCCAGCCGTAATGGGTGATGAAGGAGATGACGACGAGGATGATGCAAGGTCTGAAAAGACCAAGAAATCTTCCAAGGCAGCCCAAAATCAGTATCAACTGAAACCAGCAATGATGAAACACCTGCTGGTCACTTTCTTTACCCACTGGTCGCGGTGGACTGCATTACAGACTGGTCCACGGCAGCACCAACTGAAACAAAGAAATCACAACCAAGGCTGCCATGGCCACCACCACTCGAGAGCAATGACCACCCCAGCCCAGCACTCCGGTGGTCCTTGCTCCTCCACATCACAGAACTTAGGAAGCACGGTTTGGAGGTAGGGGAATCAATTTACTCAAATTATACTTGATCTGCCGCAACAAAAAGGGTATGAATTTGCTGGGAAATGATGCCCAAAAATGGTAAGATTGAGTATAATTAATGCAAAACGTATATGGGTCAAGTCACCATAATTATTTCAGGTCATTACCGAGCATTAAATGCTCGTCACTTCCTCCCTCATAAATGGCCTGAAAATCGCCGCCCACCGCAGATCAAATCAGATCTACGGCGGATCAAAACCATCAGCTCAGCCCCAAAACATAAAACCTTGTCAAATCTCAACCCTTCTATCCCTTTTGGTTAAGCAATAATCCTCATGATGAGGAGGATAACAAGCAAGACCATTGGATACAAACACCATTATAAATAGGGGTGGGAAGAAGGAATAGGGGTTGGTTGGCTGGTCTGAGAATCCATATACTGAAACCTCTCCATTAGAGCTGCCTTAAAAGCTCCAGAAATACACTTAGCCAACATCCAGTCCACGGGACACTTCCCGTAGGTCCACGGTGGACTAAAAAGCACTCTTTTAGTCTGCCACAACAGAAAACTCTCCATCAAACACTTAACCCAACACCAAGTACTGACTCATGTACGTTATTGCACAGTAAATGATTCTCTTCCTACTCCAAATCACCTAAGTTCTGTGATTTGCTCTGATTTGTTATGCTTCTTTGCTCTGATCCTGCCTTTCTTACAAGTTATGGAGGAAATCAAGTGTTTTGTGCTCAGTACCCTAGTCCACGGGACTGACTTTTGATTTTTATGGCTTATCTTACACTTTGTATTTTCTGCCATTGATTATTGCTTCTTGAAAAGGCTGAGTTCATTGTATTAAATCTCAGCCTATGAGATTGATTTTCTTTATCATGTGTGAGTTTGTAATACATTTCTCATGTGTTATTAACATCATGTTGTAATTACTGAATGTTCTGGTCTGGTGAAAGTAGAGTTTAAGATTACTAGCTCATTTTGATCTGCGGCATTGGCTACACTAGTCCACCGTAACCCTTGTACGAGCATTGCATCACGGTGGATCAGAGAGTGTTAGAGGGAAATGCACCATCAGCCTCTGAGTGGTCTACCGCACTTGGAGTAGAGTTTTGGGTCCCCCACACACAAATCCGGATCGTATTCACCCTTCTCGCGGATTGGTACGTGACCTATACGGTGCTGAAATTTTTGGCATCCACAGTCTATATTCTTGCCTAAATGACAAAACCACATTTAATTAGGGAGGTCGTTTGTAACAGACAAAAGAACATTGCCATTAACCACAGTCCATGCACGATTAAAAGTTGTCTTCTCAATGAACACGAATACACTTATAAGAGGAAAAGAATTTGGTTGCCAGGGTCATCTTGATTTGGTTTCTCACTTTCTCTCTATATTCTTCTTCTTGAGGAAAAAAATAATCAATAGACAACTCACAATCATATCTGCAATTATGGGGAACGATAGTAATTATTCATTGACTACTCTAGAGCAAAAAAGGAAGAAGAATTGCTACATTTAGTATATTTTCAAATCATTCTCGTAATATGCATTTCATACATTAATGAAAAGTATTCAAGATAAATTATAATGATATTATTATTGAAGAAATCTCTCAAAAAGAAAATATTCTTTAGATTTTCATTTTCAATACATTTGCGACTAGTTATTTTGAATTCTCAAAGTCATTATACATTTATCCTTTCAAATCTATGAATAGCATTTGTCCATTTTTTTTTCCCAGTAAATATGGCCTTAAAATATTTCTTAGAGCATCTCCAACCGAATTTTCAATTAGAAGATGTCAAAAAAGAATTGATGGTTGATGTGGAAAATTGAAGGTTCAAAATTGGCGTCTCTAAAACTAGACACTCCAATTGATATGTCAAATTTAAAAATGATATCTACAAAATCAGGAACTTAAAAATAAAAAAATTGATATTTGACTACTCAATTAATTTGGAGATGTCAAATTTGAAATCTCTCACTGTGATGCCAAATGACATGTCATCTTTGGTATATCTTTTGGACTTGGTTCATGAGCTATTTAGAGTTGTTGGCGACATCCACGTGAGTTTGGAAGGTCTGTTGGAGATGCTCTAAATGACTCAAACTTTTTCAAAATACTAAATAAGACAATATTTGGAATTTGCATGGAATGGCCTAAAATATGCCAAGTGACTAACTTTTAGTCAACTCTTTTATTTTTCACACTACATCAAACTATTATGGAGTGCATATATAATACATGACTAGGAATAAGAAGAGGCATCACAAACCCCCAAACCATATATCACACAAATCACACTTTATTCTTAATTAATTACTGCTCTCCACGACAATAAGCAACCTAATGCTTAATTATTGTTGAATCATGGCTTCATATCTCAAGGGCTTTTAAGTGGCCGGCAATTACGCCTATATGGGTCTGCTTTACGACATGAAGTTGGGGGCTTAAAATATGGAGGTGGCGGCTCAAACAATGGCGGAGACGGCTGCAAGGGAGGAGTTGGTGGCTTCAAGAGAGGAGCAGGCGGCTGCACGGGCGGAGTTGGCGGCTGCACGAGTGGAGCTGGCGGCTGCATAGGCAGAGTTGGTGGCTTCAAACATGATCGACGATAATATGGATCATTAGGAACACACTTAGCTGAGCCTGAGATATGAGATAAAAGTTATCAGAGTATAACGAAATTGAAGAAATTAACGAGGAAACATGGACGAGAACAATGGGAGCTAGAGAGTTCCATATATTTGAAACTCTCAAAAGTGAAAGTACTTGAAAACTAACTAGGATTTGGACGTGAATAAAATATTATCTTTAGGGCCTTTTAAAACAACAAAGCTCATTTGAATTAGTATATAAAACATAATTTTGAATTATTCATTCTAGCCCAACTGTTTGAAACAAGCTTATATTCAAAATATTTTTCAACATAAATGAGCGATTGCTAGTATGTAAAATCTTCACTCAATGAACTGCTTTCTGTAAACAAAATCAAAAGTTTGGTTCAATAAGTATATATGCTGCAAAATAAATTAAAACACAACTATCTACTACTCTTAGTCTCACCACTAGCTAATTCTCCAGCTGCATTTGAAGAAGGAATGAACAATGTGGAAGCTAGGAGAAGGCAGCAGACAATTAGAATGGCCTTCATTTTAAGAGTTGATACTTGATAGTTGTAATCTTCTCTACCTTGATTGTATTTATAGAACATCCAAGTGTACAATGACAACTCACTACGTGACAACTTATAAGACCATCCATATGTATTATTTAAAGAAGTCATATGACTCATTAAATAGGTCATGTGATTAAAGTGCACGTGGATGATCTTATTAATTGACACATAATGGGTTGTAGCAAGCTGGCTACAAACAAGTTTGTAGTCAAACTCTGTCCGAGTAATATTGGACCACTGAATTCATTGGAACAAGACATGGTCCCCCACTCCCCCTGGCCTTTCATACGTGCTATCTTTGGTTGATGCAACCTTGGCTAGAAAAATAGGATAGTGAACAAAATAGAAATCAATTATTCTAAATATTTTACAATTGAAATCTAGTTTTAGCAATATTCATGATTGAATCGTTCTATTTTGCTTTGTAGAAATTTGAAGAGTGAGTACAAATACACTCCCTTTAAAAAAAAAATAAATAAATAAATTCATAGGCTATTGATTTTCTAGTCCTTATTAGCTATTGTCACAATTAAAGAATATTTACCAAATTTTTGAAGTTGAGATTTTGAACTATGCTCATTATGATGATGAATTTCTATTTTCAATAGTAGTTCTTCATGATTTGTGAAATCTTGTTGATAAACATGTTTACTAACAAAAAAGAAAATATAATCAATTCTAAAAAAATTCATGTGTTTTTTGATAATCCAGAGCTGAGGTAAGAATATATAACAAGTAATTCCACAACATGCTCACTAAAACCAATACTTTAATTCTTGTAATTGAGAATTTATTGCAAAATAGAAAATATCTAATCAATAATCAATATATATATAAAAGCAGAAACCTATAACTGAGGTTCTGCCAAGTGTCTTACAAACTGATGTGGCACTAATATGACTGCCACATCAACAATTAAAATACAAAATTAACCGGTCACCATTAATTTTATAAAGTAATTAAAAAAAAAAAGAAAAAGAATAACCTTCAAACCAGTGCCGGCCCTCCTCAAATCCATTCGTTTTCATGCCTGGGAGAGTCAACGGCTCCAGCGATGGTCGATCGATCCTGTCGCCGCCTGAACCACGGTCACGTACTCCTACGAACACAACCATCCTTGGCTGGTTTCTAGAAACAACCATAACAACAACCATAATAACAACCACCACTCAATGGTCAAGCCCGACACCAAACCCGAAATCTCAATGTTAAGCCCAACCCGGAACCCGTACCCGAGGAGACTTTCGTGGATCTAGGCAACAACGGATCTAGGCATGGACACCATCCAGCGATGCCGCTTCAAGGGAATCAAGGTACTCGCCTTTGGCATCGGAATAGGGATTTCGCCTTCAGGGGAGCGGTTGGAATAAATGGACCAGAGATGGGAGATGAAGAGTTGACTCGGCTGGCCCCCTCCTTTCTTTTAGTCGGCTTGGGGTGACTTGAAACTGGACCGGCGGATCCACCACCGTGGTTCAGGTCGACGACGTGCTCGATAAAACCGGAGGTAAAGTCATCACCATGAACGGCAACCACGAGATCATGAAAGTGGAGAACCTTCCTCGCGAGCTCATCGTCGACATACTGTCCTGACTGCCCGTCAAAACCCTCTGCCGATTCAAGTGCGTGTCAAAGCCATGGCGTTCACTCATCTCCGACCTCGATTTCGTCAAATCGCCAAATTCAAGTGACTCATCTTAGCCTCCCCAAACTCCTACTACTCCATCGACCATGAAAACCCCTTTTGAAAACGACTTCGTCAACGGTTTTTTTTTTTGCCTGTGACGCTGCTGTGGTTTTCTTTTTTGCTTTTTTTTTTGTTTTTATTTTATTTCTCTCTCTTTACAATGTCATATTCTGCCAGAATTAAATTCAACTCCATGATTCATCAAACAATACAACACTTGGGTATTCATCAAACAATACAACACTTGGGTTAAATTTAAATAGAAAAAACCATAACTCAGTTTTCTTCCTATTCAAAAATAAAAACAATATATTTGTTTGTGTGAAGTAGGAGGAGGCAGCAAGGCAGTCAGCGGTTCCTATTCAAAAATAAAAACAACATATTTGTTTGTGTAAAGTAGGAGGAGGCAGCAAGGTAGTCAGCGGTTCAGGCCACAATTCTTGGTGGGGTCCACAAATTGAACATCGTCATTGTGTCCTCATTCCCCAGGTGTCATCTCTCTACTCTCTATGTGATTGTCAAGAACCAAAATTTTATTATGTTCTGTAAGTATGTCACGGACACTCTCAATATCTGATTCCACACCATTGGTATTATCATTTTCAATCTCTTTCTGCAATCTGCATGCTTATATAGTTATATTAAGTGCTAATTCTTTAATTAACTCATTGCCGTATTTTTTTTTTAATTAATTAATTAATTTTCTTTTTTTTTTGCTTTTGTTGATAATCTTAAACTGCCTTTGTTTTTTTTTTTTTAGTTTTTGTTGATGATAAAGATAAAACTTTTAATTCATTGCCTTTTTTTTTTTTTTTTTTTTGTTTGATTTTGTTGATAATTTTAAATTGCCGTTGTTTTGTTTGTTTGTTTGTTTGTTTGTTTTTTTCACCCCATCTTTCCCTTTTCCTGCTCTCTGTCTACTTAGGTCTCCATTTACGACATGGATTGGTCACACCCAACTGCAATAGTTGTTGGAAATGAGAATAGGTGATTACCTTCTGTCGCAGCAATTTTTATTCTTCAAATTAACATTTAAATTATGCTTGCAGCTTTTTACTTTTTACTTTCAGTTTCTGAAATCTGTATTAATAATTGGGATCTGCTTCCAGGGGGATAACTAATGAGGCCCTGGAGTTGTCAGATTTGCATTGCAGTACTCCAATGAAAGGCATGGTTGACTCTTTCAATGTTTCAGTTGCTACAGGCATCCTCATGCACCATGCTGTGTGTGACAGAAAATCACGCCTGGTAATAAATATTGCTCTACACTCACCAGCCGATTAGAGAAAATCAGGCTGTTTCTTATGAGCATCTCTTCAAAGCATCCAAACTAAAACTCAATGCCTCATATAGCTATTCGACATGGTTGAATTTTTTTCTACTTTTGTTGTAATACATGAGAGTAGCCAAATTATTAAATGCGTTTATATTTGCCTATTTCCAAACCTTGTTGGAGTTTCTGCAATATCTATTTTTAAACATACTAGGGGATGCTCAGTGTTGTGAATAGTCTGTTGGGATCATCATTGTAGGGAAAAGCTATGCTAACTGTCCAGTGAATAAGTTCATAGTGAACACTTCAATAATATGTCATCAAGTTACTTTTGCATAGAAGTAATATTAAGTTAAAGATTTTGTATCTGCGTTCTATTTTCAATTTTCTGAGATTAATATTCCTTAATTGTTCAATTAAGTGTTAAATAATTTGCTAAATTGTATTTGAAGCATTCATTCAAATTACATATGATATCAAGCATTCATTATATAACTTTCTTTATTATACTACAACTTACGATATAAACCGCGCATCACGCAGGTACCCTACTAGTTATACTTAATTGTAAAGTCACCTTGTTGATAAGGAAAAAATAATGCAACCAAACAATCCTCTAGATAGAGCTAGAAGTAGGACACAATACTCAAATCCTAAAACCCCAAACTTTTAACTTGTTCTCCTAAAAATGCAAACAACCAAAGTGTCATACCAAACAATAAATAAGTCCCACTTTTTTTCCTGAGCAAGAGTTTTTTCGCTGTTGATAAGGAATTTGTTTCTGTTTAGTTAATAAAAGATAATATATACTATTAAATTAAAAAAAAAAAAAATAAAATATTTAGAGAGGGCCATGGCCCCCTTTGGTCCTCTTCCTAGGTCCGCCACTGAGTAATTGACCAATAGAAATGAGTTGCCTTTACTATTATTGTTACGTCCTATCTTTATTTTACAAATCTTGACATAATTTCATTAATATGCCGGGGCATTTGCATTTGGTTTATACCTGTTAGCTTCCTTTAGTTGTGAAAGATGAATTTGCATTTGAACAATTGGTCTTTTTATTTTTTTGCAATCAACTTAATTTTGTTCTTTCAGTTCTTTGTTCAAATTTAAATATTTTGGTTTTCTTTTTAAGATATCCCGAAATATGTGTGTTTAAAATGGAAAGTTATATTTCTTCAATATGCTATAATATTCTTCCCTTTTCTATGACAAAAGAAAAAAAGAGAATTCATTTTCAAATCAAGCCATGTCAATTAGGATGGAATAAGTAGATAATTTGTTATTGGTGGTATCAAAATAAAAAGAATTCATCGGAATGTGCTTCTCTTGCTACTCTTTAAACATTTGGGGGAGAGGTTCAGTGAAGGATATAGGACTTTGCCTCTCTCCCTCAGCCCAATAGTACTTTAATGGAGACCTCATTTTGATGGATTTTATTTTATTTTTTTTATTTTTTTATTTCAGTTTCGGTGCACAAAAATTAAAAAAAAAAATTCAGAAAAAAAAACAATCAAACAAACATGCATCCTCGTAACCCCGATAATTACTAATCTCGTCTACTTTTCCCATTTTCTTGTCTTCAAGCAAAGACAAGATAAAAAGCAAGTGGGGTCAATTTATAAAAGAAGAGATTCCGTAATGCAAAAGCCTGTCGTTCTTTTTTGTGATCCAAATTAGGTACATGGAAAATATTAACACGATCAGTCCATTTGTAGTTGACCTAGAGTCTTCACTAAGTCCAGAAACATTTGGGCACCACATTTCTCTTTACTCACGTAGGTAAAGTATATTACTTTTTTTCTTTTTCTTTTTCTTTTTTCTTTTTTCTTTTTTCTTTTGGTAGGTAGGTAAAGTATATTACATTTTATATCATGTTCAAAATTATATCAAAAGATTCAAAACTTCTTCGAAAAGAAAAAATATATATATTTAACTAATAAAATTCTCCTACTGAGCCATTCACATAGCCTTAAGCTGGGCGGCTCCAAATTCCAAATACTGTCTTATCTAGTATGCTGAAAAAGTTTGAGCTAGTCATAGGAATTATTTTGAGTCCATATTTATGGAAAAAAGAAAAAAAGAAGAAGAGGATATATATATATATATATATATATATCATATAAACTATTAACAGATCTGAAAGGAAAAATTGGATAATGACTTTCCATGTGAAAAACCATTTGAATGTTTGAGAGATATTTGGGGTCAGGTAACACGAATGAGTGACATCATTTTTTCTGTTGTTAAACCATTTACGCCATAGGATTTCATTACGTGAATCTACTGTGCACGTAACCATAAAATACCAAATATTAGACTTGACAATAAAATATAACACATCAATTTGTTCAGATCCGGTTCGATTGAGGCTTGGAACAATTAATTGAAGCATTTTTTTCATATTTGAATATCAATTAAAATAATATTTATTTTATTTTTATATCATTATTATTTTTTATTTGAAAATTTTCTTTATCCTTTTTTATATGTCAATTTACTAATTTAGTTTTTGTTAAGTGTTACCTCTCTTTTTTTAAAGATAATTGTTAATCCACTTAATCTTTTTGTGAATCCATCTTTAAGTAGTAAAGATCTTACAATTATTACTTTGATGAGTCATTTTTTTAAGGGTTAAATATATTGTTTAGTCCCTAACGTTTAAAATGAGTAGAAATGGTCCCTACCATTTCAAAATTGTGTATCATTGGTCAATCTGTTTGTTTTCGTTAATTTTGTGTATATATACGTGGCTAACGGATTGATGAAGTAGCCAATTTTTGATTGAGGTGGCATTTAATTTCATTTACATGTAGGATTTGACATTTCATACATGATTAAAAATAAATAAAACCCACCCACCCGATTCAGATTCAATTAAAAAAAAAAAAAAAACCAAACCCGATTAAACCCTAGGTTTGCTTCAGACCCTAATATTCCCTCTCTCTCTTCTTCCTCTGCCACCTGACCTCTCTCTCGCCTCTCAAATTGAACCCATTGTTGTTTATGAACAACACTTTTGTGTCAATGTTGAATACCTGAGGTGGGATTGCTCCAACATAAGAATTAAACCGAAGGTCCACAAAGGTTAAATTTGTGGCACCTAGTACATTCGATGGGAAACCTCCAAGGAACTTGTTGTTACTCAAATCAAGTTCATATAAATAACGGAACTAGTTAAGGTTTCGATTAATTGGGCCAATAAAGTTGTTGGAATTGGCATGGAAGATAGCAATGTCCAGCAAATTCCGAATAAAGCGATAAAAATTATGATTGTAACCACCAAATCTTGAGACAATCGTCTCTATTGAAGAATGTGCATATACACGCCATGTCTGGGAGAGATTGGAAAAGAAAACCTTACATTGGTTTTGACGCATTCATGTCTTGGTTAGTAGTCTGATTCCATTTCTTTTTTCTATATTTTTACACTATTACCATACACTATTTGAAGAATTTGTGTTCTATTTGATGTAATTCAGAGTTTGATTTTGAATTATCTATTTTTGGATGGCGGGGGGAGAGAGAGAGAGAGGGAGAGAGAGAGAGAGAGAGAGAGAGAGAGATGTTAGGGTCTGAAGCAAACATAGGGTTTAATCGGGTTTGAGTTTCTTTATTGAATATGAATCGGGTGGGTGAGTTTTATTTATTTTTAATCGGATATGTCATGTCAAATCTTACAAGTAAATGAAAATAAATGCCACCTTAATTAAAAGTTGGTCATGTCTCGGGTTGGAGTTTCTTTATTGAATATGAATCGGGTGGTTGAGTTTTATTTATTTTTAATCGGATATGTCATGTCAAATCCTACAAGTAAATGAAAATAAATGCCACCTCAATTAAAAGTTGGTCATGTCATCATTCAGTTAGCCACGTATACACAAAGTTAACGGAGACAACTGGAAGGACTAATGGTGCATGATTTTGAAATGTCAGGGACCATTTTTTCTCGTTTTAAACATTAGGGACCAAACATGTAACTTAGGTAAACGTTAGTGACGAATTGTGTATTTAACCCTTCTTTTAAACTATAACATATTGAAATCTCAAACTTTTAAAAATAACGAATTAATACTCTAAGTTTCCATAATAGTTTTTGAAACAATATAGGATGTCAATTGAATTGGGTTTGTATTAAACCATTCTGGGTCTTCTTGTAAGTGAGAGAGAGATTTAGAGTACTAAACAACCCATTTTTTTATTATAAAAAAGCTGATTATTATAAAATTTTGGGACCTTCCTATAATGGGGGAGCTATGGGGATGGGGGCTTAGGCCTAGGCTTGGAGCCAACACTGAAATTTTTACTAAAATAAGAGTAAAATTTATTTAGCAAAAAAGAAAACTATATTACACATACTAATAACTTTTCTTGACTTACATGTGTTGATTATGTGTCTTTGTAAGTAGTAGGGGTGGGCACGGGTCGGGCAGATTGGGTTTGAAGAGATAATATCCGTTGACCATCCATATAGGTGGTCAGATCGGGTGGATTGGGTGATCAAGTTTAGCGGGTCGAGTGAGGGTGGGTTATCAGGTATACAATACAGTGGCGGAGCCAGAAAATTTTTTCAAGGAGGGCGCAGCTAAATATAAAAACATTAAAAAAAAATAAATAATTTTTTTTTTTTTTTTTTTTTTTTTTAATTCCTAAGCAAACATCAAATGGATTGAGCTTTTTTAGGGGTTTAACATCTAAAGTTTCAACATTTGGAATAGAGGATTGAGCATTAACCTCTCAATCTTGCACATTTTTCTCTTAAAATATGCATCATCCCAATTTTGATAATTTTTTCCTTAAAATATGCATCAATTATGAATAGTTTCCCATAAAAAAAAAGAAAAAAAAAAAAAAATTCTAGAGGGAGCCCATAAGGAAATTTTCTTTTAATTTATGTTATTTTTTAATAAACAATTATGAAAATGCAAAATGTTAGGGGGAGCTTGGCTCCCCTTGCCCCCCTGTCACCGCCTCTAATGCAATACACAAACACAACACACCATGGCAAAACGAAATCAGAGCAAAATACACCATCACAGAAAAACCAAATCAAAGCAAAACAAAGCAACAAACACAACAATACCTATCAAAAGATCACGGCAAAAAAATTACAACGCAAAAATCACGCAAAAAAAAAACACAAAAATCACAAAATAATCTGAGAAAGAGTGAGGGAGATCTGAGGGGACTTGGGGGAGGTGAGGTGAAGGAGATTTGAGCGAGGCGAGGGAGATCTGGCGGTGTGGTTGTGGAGCTCGGCGGCAGTGAATCTAAGAGTGAGATTAGATCGAGGCGCAGAGGTGTGGCGACCTAAGGGTGAGAGAGAGAGACCATGAGGTGGTTCGGCGTGGAGGTGTGGCGGCCTGAGGGTGAGAGAAAGGGACTATGAGAGAGAGAGAGAGAGAGAGAGGCAAGATTTTGAGAGAAATAGGATTAGGGTTAGGGATAGGTTTTTTATTTTATTTTTATATTTGTATAATTAATACTCGGTCGGGTCGGGTGGATACCTGACCAAAATCATAAAACCCGCGGCCCCCGAAACCCAAATAAAGAATAAAACAGAATCCGTATCCATCCATTAATGGTCTCGCGGGTACTCAGGTCGGGCGATTTTGTCGGGCAAGTCAGGTTTCACAGATATTTGCCCACCCCTAGTAAGCAATGTGCGACGTTCGTCAACTCCTTAACATTAAACCTTATATATATATACCAACATTTTCTATCTATTGCAGTGTTTTCAACAAACACTTTTGTATTAATACTATTGTAGCTGTTTGTGTGACAGCTGCAGCACATTAAAATATTCTATACATATATATATATATATATATATATATATATTATATATATATATATATATATTATTAAAAACCATTTTAATGAAAGAAAAAAAAGAAAGAAAGAAGAAAATTAGCACAAAAAGTAAGTAATACCTTTTTTTTATTATTAAAAAATTGGTAGTCAAAACACCCCGAAACCCTAGTGTCTTTACTCATTAAATTTCTATAAAATCATTCTACTTTACTTTCATAAACATTTATTTACATTGTGCCTTGAAAACACAAACTCTCTGAGGATCGACAACCTCTTTCTCTATACTGCAAAGTACCACTTAACATTGAGCGACATCAGTGACGTCAGCCCTAGAGTAGCCAATACAAGCCTTAAACCGAACCGGTTTTGATTTTCAGCCCGATCCAATCTGAACCAAAGCTCTTGAACCATGAACCGAACCGAACTGCAATTCGACTCGAATCGAACCATAGTGCCAAAAAAAATATTAGAAAAATTTGGAGAGATGGAATGGGCTCTTCTATGGTCCAAATTCATCCTCAAGGCCTTTATGGTCTCGGCTCGAAGCTAAGTCTACTTAACTTTACTCACTTTTTATGCAACTTCCTTAATTGGTGATTTGCTATGATGGTTTCATAAAATGTCATTCTCAATGCATGGTCTATACAATAATTTTATGTTCACGAGCATGAGAACATAGTTTTAATATTTATATTTAGGATGGAAATATAAATATCATGGAATTTAAACGAATATTTTGCTAAGACTTTGAAAATAAAAATGAAATTGTTTTCATTTTTTGTTTGCGGTGGTAGGTGGTTAATGCTCAATGATTAACCACCCAATTATTTTTATATAAACACAATCATTTTTATGACATGATAGATGATGTGAATACATGTGATCTTTATAACACCTAGTTATATTTGCTCAAATACGTTACACTTGCATGCTCATTACCACGGCCGTGTCATTTGTTCAAGACTCACCATGCAAATATTTTTGGCAAATAGCTATTATTATGTGTGTTTGCATTGACATGCATTCCATGCAAAGTGTTTATTTAGCACGCCAAATCTATGAGATCACATGCAGATAATGACAAATTCAACTTAAATTGTTTATACACATCCTAGACCTGACATTGTCTTTGGATGCATGCCTTTAAGAGTAAAACGATTAAGTCTAATCTTGTCAATCGAAGTATCGATGCTTATAACATATTTGAATATGTAGCTAGAAATTGGAGACAAGTTGTGTGGTAGCATTAATATGCTCTTGCCATTAATTGCGATAACCTAGAGGTTTTAAATTGATATTACACCTATCAGACCCGACTTGCAAAGTACAAACTTGGATTTTCTAAATTTTAAGATTCTTGTTTCAGATCAGTGTTTTGATTTGTTTTGTCATGATATCTACTACTTCTTTGGAGTCCTACTTTGCAGGGCTTAATGCATCTTTTGTGTATGTGGCATAATAGTTTGTATATGGAACATGGACCATATCACATGACTTAACATGCCATCTAGAATACACATGTACTTGCCTGGAAACGTACTCAGACTCAACGTCTTTGTGTTAGTGAACGCATCACTTTATTGATGAATGTCGTGATTCATTTGTCTATCTAACTACATTTTTCATTGGTGTTGTCCTATTTTCTTGAAAATGCTTTGAAGAACCAACATAGTTGCGAATGCACCTAAAGTTTGAAGGATCTAAAGCTTGAAGAAACTTGACTTAGGTTTTGGTCAACCTCTGAGGTTACCAAGTGCTAAGGACTAGGATGACTGGCAAGTACAGAAGCTCTAGCTTTACTCAAGCTTCGGTCAACCTCTGAGGTTACCAAGTGTTGAGGACTAGGATGACTGAAAAGCGAAAACCCTAAATCTAGGTTGACTCAGGCTTCGGTCAACATCTGAGGTTACCAAGTGCTAAGGACCAGGATGATTGGCAAGCGAAAAATCCAAATCTAACTTGTCGCAGGTTTTGGTTACTAAGTGTTGAGGACCAAGATGACTGGCAGGCCAAAACTCCAAATCTAGCTTAACTCAGGCTTCGATCAACCTCTGAGGTTACCAAGTGCTAAGGACTAAGATGACTAGCAGGCAAAAATTTCAAATCTAACTTGACTTCGGCTTTAGTCAACCTCTGAGGTTACCAAGTACTGAGGACCAGAATAAGTGGTAAGCGAAAAATCTAAGCCTAACTTGACTTAGGCTTCAATCGACCTTAAAGGTCCCAAAGTGCTAAGAACCAAAATGACTAGCAAGTGATAGGTGTTATTCTACCCAAGCATAGGCTATAAACGACCACTTAGCTAACAAAAATGAAACAAAAGAATGAGCATGAAATAAGTATGAATACGAAACAAGCGAAACACTAAATGAGTGACTGAATGCGCATTAAATATGGCTCCAACGGCCTTAAACCGAATGGCTCCAACGGCCTTAAACCAAATGGCTCCAATGGCCTCGAGTAAGAACTTATGTATGATTTATGCAAGATCGCTTATTTCCCCTATAAAGGTAAGGAGCCAACAAAATTAATTCACATGTCTTGCTTTTTCGACCTTAAAGGGCCTCATTTGGTCTCTATGACCAGCCTTCAGCCTTCAAGGCCTCTTTCAATCACCCAAATCCGATCTCGGCCTCGAGGGCCTCATTTGGTCTCCAGGACCTCCCCTAGGCCTCCAGGGCCTTATTCGGTCACCAAGACCTGATCTCGGCCTCCAGGGCCTCACTTGGTCTCTAGGACCACCACTCGGCCTCAAGGGTTTTCGGCCTTAAAGGGCCTCATTTGGTCTCTATGACCAGTCTTCTGCCACCAGGGCCTTTTTCGATCACCATGATCCGATCTCGGCCTCCAGGGCCACACTTGGTCTCCAGGACCTCCACTCGGCCTCAAGGGCGTCGTTTGGTCTCCATGGCCGATCTCAACCTCTAGAGCCTCACTTGGTCTCTAGGACCTCCCCTCGGCCTCTAGGGCCTTATTCGGTCATCAGGACCCAATCTTGGCCTTAAGGGCTTCATTTGGTCTTAGGACCTATCTTTGCCTTCAGGGCCTTATTTGGTCACTAGGACTTGATCTCGGTCTCCAGGACCTCCACTCAGCCTCAAGGGCCTCATTTGGTCTCTATGGCCCGATCTCGGCCTCCAAGGCCTCACGTGGTCTCCAGGACCTCCATTCGGCCTCAAGCGCCTCATTTGGTCTCTATGGCCCGATCTCAACCTCCAAGGCCTCACTTGGTCATCAGGACTCTATTCGGCCTCCACGGCCTCATTCGGTTATAAAGACTCGATCTCGGCATCCAGGGCCTCGCCTGGTCTCAAGGTCCTCCTCTCAACCTGCAAGGCCTCATCAAGTCTCCACAGCACCGGCTTGTCCCCTCAAACTCACCTCACTTCAGAACAGATTCAGTCTCCACTTCCCTCATTGTATTCGACAAGCGAAGACTAAGGGACTATTATGGGATGTCAAATTGTATTAGGGCACAAAAGCCCAACCCATTGTATATTTGTTCATAACCCATTTAAGTTAGGCCCAATAACTTTTGTACCTTTCTCCATCTTTCTCATGTAGCCTATATAAAGGCCTCCCCACTCTATTGTAAAGATAGCCAATAATGAGTAAGAAAAGACTAAGTGGACGTAGGCACTATTGGCCGAACCACGGTAAAATCCGGTGTCGTTTCCCTCTCCTCCTCCCTAACCACGCCATAGCTTATTCTTGCGATTCCGACCCTAAAAATACATTAGATGAGCTATTTTTAACTTCCTACAGTTACTAATCACCATGGGAAGAGTGGTGTAGTCACATACATAAGATGTTCCTAAAAAACAAATGCATGTTTCTCTTTTCATTTTCCTGGGTCCCAAAAAACTATATGTAGAAAGATGTGGTGTTTGCAAATAAGAGAGTTCACCTTTGTCAGTTTGTTTCCAACATGATTGACTTCTCGTGAATATTTTTGGTGATTATTATCCTATATCATATTCTTTGAGGATTTTTTTTTTTTTTTTTAATACAGGAATTTGGATAATAAGAAAGCTTTAAACATGAAATGAAGTCTTTTAACTCCTGCCTGGTCATGACCGTTATGATAGTATTAAATCATCATTGATCTATTTGGATGGCAGGATTTGAGCCATATAAATATAAATTTGAGGGTTCAAATTCAAATCCTTTATTTGAATAATTTAAAACAAGAAGTATTTGGATTTGGACCAAATCCTACAAAGATTTCAAATGACATTATAAATAAGGAATTTCACAAACGATAAAATGCACTTTTGGTTTCTAAAGTTTACTTTTTGAGCATTTCTGGTCCCTAAATTTTAAAATGAACACTATTGGTCTCTAGAAGTTTTAAAAAAAGATGACTGTTATTAGTCCCTTCATCCAACTTCATTAAATTCCCATCTATTAGCTAACGGAAAGATGATGTGAAAAATTTTAAATGATGTGACACATTATTTTCTCAAGGCTAAAATATTGTTTTCGTCAATTGACCCAAATTCATGGATAAAGAACCTTCTTTTTTTCTTCATATAGAATTTTGGAAAGAATTAAAATGTTATGATTGTTGGTGGCTACTGAAGTACTGATATGGTAGAAGAAAATAAAAAATTCCAACCTAACTTCTTTTTTTTTTTTTTAAGTATAGTAGGTTGCCTCTTTTTGGTTGGCATCTACCCTTTTGGTATTTTGATTGTACATCATTCTTTCTTCAATAATATTTTCTGCCGTATTAAACATAAAAAATAATAATAATAATAAATAAAAAAAAAAAATAGATATGGTAGAGGAGAGAAAAAAAATGAAAGAAAAAAGTAAGAGTTAAATGGGAAAAGACAAAATTGTACCATTTTGAAGTGTAATGTTTTTCACGGAAGTAGAAGGAATGATCAGATTCACAATACAAAGAAGAAGAAAAATCGTAACTTAAAGAAAATTGACACTTGGGATGAAAATGTAAATGGATGAAAACGAAACATTAAGCCCACGGGTCCAAAGAAACCGTCTTAAGCCTAACATTTTTCACAACATTTGAGTTAACAGATTTTTATTAATTATCATCTTGACCAACAATTAACATCATTTTATTATTTATTGTTCATAACTTGACACCTCAATGATTGTAAAATATTTTGTAAAATTTGTTATAGCTGAAGGCTTATTGAAACTTATAATACTGGGTGTAGTCAATTTTCGAGACTTATGAACACCTTTACTTTTTTAAGTCTTCTTTTTAATTTTATATAACCTTCTTAATAATAAAAGACTTCACTTCGGCTTAACAGTTGTGGAAATATATGTTAGTCGCACACGCTCCTACTTGAATGGTCTATAAATAAGATCAGGGTAAAAAAGCTTAGCAGCCTGTTAGAGTGTTAGGCGTTAGCCATCACTAACTCCCAAAATGAAAGCCATTCTAATTCTCTGCCTTCTATTGTCTTCCATATTTTTCTTTTCTTCTTAAGTTGCAGTTCGATCAGGTGAGAGCACTACTTTATTTTCCAGTAGATAGTTGTGTTTTAAATTATTTCGCAGCATTTTATTTTTTATTTTTTGTTTATTAAACATTTTTACAAGTTACAACAAGTAGGACAGGGAGAATTCGGATTCTAGTTTTCCTCATAAAGACCAAACAATGTCACAAAACTATAAGAATTCTGATATTTCTCATCATACTTATTAAATTAAACTTCTGATATTGTTTACAAAAACAGTTCATTTAAAAAGATTTTACCTAGGAGTTGCTTATTTATGTTGAATAGTATTTTGGATATAACTTATTTCGAATAATGTATGGTTCTATGACTAATGGTTCTACCAACAACAACAACAACAACAAATATTCACGTCCTAAAGCTACCAAGTATTTCAGATATATTCAAACTTAGAGCATTCCCAGCCGGTTTTGCACCTATTTTCTATTTTACATCTTCAAAAAGCCACTTTTCTATTTTAACTATCCACTTTTACAAAATATCTCACATCCCATTCTCTATTTTACAATACATCATATTAAAATAATCTTATAATTTTATTTATTTAACTATTTTATTTCCATCAAAATCAATAAAACCACCAACCCGGACCCAACCACAACCATGACTACCCAACCAACCCACGCCGGTAGCCACTATGGCTACCCAAAACTCCCAGCCGTCCCACGCCGGCAACCACCATGGCTACCCAAAACGGCCAGCCATCCCATGTCAGCAACAACCATGGCTATCCAAAGCCAGCAACCACCATCAATCCCAAACCCAAAATGCACAGCGAACCCACTCCCAAATCGCACCCACGCCAGCAACCACCACAACCGCAAATCGCAAACCACCACACCCACCCAAAACACGAACCCACATATCGCAAACCACCACAACCGCAAACCACCACACCCATCCAAAACACAAACCCACACATCGCAAACCACCACAATCATAAACCGCAAACCACCACACCCACCCAAAACACAAACCCACACATCGCAAACCACCACACCAACAAAAAACCCCCAAGCCAGCAACCCTCTCAACCCATCACAACATCACAGCAAACCCATTTCGCCCAAACCCAAGCCAAAGAATTGTTGTTGGGATTAACATGTAAGACCAATGTGTTTTTCTTTGCGATCCGGGAAGTCTCAGATCTAGGCGACTACTTCGACCGGGTGGTCTGTGGAGTGGTTTCTTTGACCGCCGAGTGTGGATTAGAAGATGGGTTTGGGTTTTCATCTGGGCCGGGTGGGTTTGATTTGCTTTAGAAGATGGAGTGGGAGCCATTCAGTGGCGGAGCTATGTGTAAGCTAGACTGGGCTATAGCCCAATCTAGCTTTTTATTTTTTTTAAAATATGATAGCTAATTTTTTTTATTTATTTTAAAAAGCCCTAGTCCTAGCCCAATCTAAATTTCAATCCCAAACTCTAACCCCAGCCCATTCCAATCACAATCTCATTCTAAATTCAAGCCCAAACCCATCAATTTTTAACCTAATCCATCCAAATCTAATTTAAAACCCCAAAATCTCAAGTTTCAAAAAAAAAAAGGTCTGTAGAACTCAAACTCACCGTGCGTGACCGACGACTAGTGCTCATGACCAGGGGCGGCCTGCTTGAATCACTGTCGCTGCTGCCACACCGCTCGGTCACACCTCCGCCTCTCCGCAACGCCGCCTCATCGATCGGTCGCACCTCCTTCGCACCTCCGCCCTTGATACATCTCTCTGACAATCTGACTCTGTTTCTCTGTTTCTCTTTCTTTCTTTCTTTCTTTTTCTTTTTCTCTTTCTCTCTTTCTTTCTTTCTCTCTCACCGTGACTGACTGTTGTGACTTGGGTGGGTTAATTGTGATTTTAATTTGTAATTTTATTTGTGGATGAGAATGGATAGTGTTGATTGATGTGAAATTGTGATTTTTTTATTTGTGAATGAGGTTTGCCGAGTGTCTTGGGTTATGAATTTATATGAATTGTTTATTGTTTGTGTTATGGTTTATATGCATCATTTGTTATTTGCATGGTTTTAAAAACCAGATCGGGGAGAGAACCGGAAATGAGAGTGGTTCCCATATTAGTGGTTCGACCGAGGTCGGACCGGTGGTCAAACCGGTGACGTCATAAATAATTTAATTAATAATTTTAAAATTATATAAATAATTACATAATTTGTTAGACTTAAAAAAAATAATAATAAATAAAAAAAAGACATGTCCAATCCAAATAAATAAACTTTTGGTTCAATTTTTGTACAGAGCCAAACTTATTACTATCTTTTCCATTTCTTTATTATTATTTTCTTCATCTCTTTTTCTCCTCCACCAGCCCACCTACCTACCCGTCCTTTCTTAGTTTTAAATTTTCCCTTCAGTAATTCACCTCCACACGTTTCCTTCTTTGACCTTTCTTTTTCACTTTTCCTTAATCTCTCTCCTCCACACATTTTATACTTCTCTGTCTTTTGCTTCTCTTTTGATTTTTAATTTTTTATTTCTTCATCTCCTTCAAACGCTTCAACTCTTAACGGATCTGCAACTGGTGCTCGTAATATCTTAGAATCTCTGTTATTTGGTTAATTAATGTTGTATTTTGAGCTTCCCCACTCTTACTTATATTCTCATATACATGATTTCATTATCTACTGTATAATTCTGATCTTTGTCTTGTGGACTATGCATTTGTTACTTACTAAGTTGTGAATTGGGATAGCTCATTCAGATTTTATTTGACTATATTTCTTCTTCATCATCCAGAATATGTGACTCTTTGTTTTCTTCTTTCTTCAATCTTCCTCAGTCTTCATTTTTTCTTTCTCAAACTCTTTGTTATCTCTCTCTCGCCCTCAATTTTCTCACACTGCCAACTCAGTTCATGCATTTTTTTGATTTGGATTAGGAAAAGGAAGACCAAAACGGTGTAGTTTTGGTATTAGTGGAACCGGGCCAAAACTGGTTCAACCGCTCCGGTTCGCGGTTCTTATGGTCGAACTGTCGGTTTCCGGTTTTTGGCCTATTTTTCTAAAATTCCGGTTTTTTCAAAGAACCGAACCGGATAAAGATCCGGTTCCCGGTTGAACCGGCCGGTCCGGTCCGGTTTTTAAAACCATGGTTATTTGTGTTGTAATGATGTGAATATACTGGATTGAAATGCTCTAACAATGTGCTAGATTACAAGTACTTACATTTTTTTTAAAACCTCATGTTTACTTTACGAAACAAAAAGAGTTTGAAAAATATAAAACACATATTAAACATAAATATGCTACTAAATTTGAATATATTAAATGAAATAACTTGATATATATAGCTGTTTTTTTCTCTCAAATTTTTCGTTCAAATTTTTAATATGCCAATACGTATTATTATTTACATTTTTTTTCATTCCTAGCTTTTATGCTATATTTTTACAACATTTTTTTAAATTTTAAACCAAATGAAGGGCATATGTTTTCCATACTGTTTATGTTTCATCCCATATATTACTAAATGAAATTCTTTTTTACCGTCGAGATTTACTTAATATTCTAGCCCACCCCAAAATAAATTCCTGGCTTCGACCCTGGAGCCATTAGAACAAGAAACCTAGAAGAAACCCAAGCCACCGTGCAAAAGTGAGAGGCAACAGAGGGGGCTGGTGCGGTGGTGCCGTTGACTAAGACTGAGAGAGAGAGAGAGAGAGTAGAGCAAAGCAGAGAGAGAGGAGCGAGGCTAAGAGAGAAAGGAAAAAAAAAAAAAAATTTATACAAGTTGCTACAATAACCAGTATTTTTATAGGTTACTATAGCAATTTGTAAAACCGGAATGCATTATATAGGGCCGATTGGGAGTTTCTTTTTTGTGATTTATTGCTACAGTACCTCTATTTTAACCAAATATGCATTCTAAAGGGCCGGCTGAGAATGCGCTTACTAGCTAGTATATAGCTTGTGTAGAGGCCCGTTTTTTCTCAGTCCACCGTGGATCAAACCCCACACTTCGATGGTCCACCAGGACCCAAAGCCCAATAACACCAGTGATCCACGGTAGACAACACATGAGGAGAAATGGCCCAAGAAAGGCCATCCACCGGACCCAAGTATCAAGTCAGCTAATAAAGGCCCAGCCCACTTACTCTTTAAACACAAGTCCAGCCCATTACTCCACAAACCTCAGTCTGCCGCACAAAGAAGCAGCCTGGAACATTTGAAAAGGAGAGGGAAAAGTGGCTTTCAAGCACCATTTTCCCTCCCACTTGGCACGATGCTCAAGGCATTGAAGAGGAAACATTTCCAAAGCAAAGATCAAGTTTCCAAAGCAGCAATAATCATGACAAGAGCTGATTTTCTGCATTAACCCACAACATGAGCAATGTGGTTCCAGAAAACATGGTCCACGGCAGCCCAGAAAAGAGGAAGGAACTGGTCCTTCACGCCACCCAGTGGTCCACCGCGGATTACCCAGCGGTTCACAACCAAACCCAGCCACAAAAACAGTCTGCGGTGGCGCCAGCCGTAATGGGTGATGAAGGAGAGATGACGACGGAGGATGATGCAAGGTCTGAAAAGACCAAGAAATCTTCCAAGGCAGCCCAAAATCAGTATCAACTGAAACCAGCAATGATGAAACACCTGCTGGTCACTTTCTTTACCCACTGGTCGCGGTGGACTGCATTACAGACTGGTCCACGGCAGCACCAACTGAAACAAAGAAATCACAACCAAGGCTGCCATGGCCACCACCACTCGAGAGCAATGACCACCCCAGCCCAGCACTCCGGTGGTCCTTGCTCCTCCACATCACAGAACTTAGGAAGCACGGTTTGGAGGTAGGGGAATCAATTTACTCAAATTATACTTGATCTGCCGCAACAAAAAGGGTATGAATTTGCTGGGAAATGATGCCCAAAAATGGTAAGATTGAGTATAATTAATGCAAAACGTATATGGGTCAAGTCACCATAATTATTTCAGGTCATTACCGAGCATTAAATGCTCGTCACTTCCTCCCTCATAAATGGCCTGAAAATCGCCGCCCACCGCAGATCAAATCAGATCTACGGCGGATCAAAACCATCAGCTCAGCCCCAAAACATAAAACCTTGTCAAATCTCAACCCTTCTATCCCTTTTGGTTAAGCAATAATCCTCATGATGAGGAGGATAACAAGCAAGACCATTGGATACAAACACCATTATAAATAGGGGTGGGAAGAAGGAATAGGGGTTGGTTGGCTGGTCTGAGAATCCACACACTGAAACTCTCTCCATTAGAGCTGTCCTTCAAAAGCTCCAGAAATACACTTAGCCAACACCAGTCCACGGGACACTTCCCGTAGGTCCACGGTGGACTAAAAAGCACTCTTTTAGTCTGCCACAACAGAAAACTCTCATCAAACACTTAACCCAACACCAAGTACTGACTCATGTACGTTATTGCACAGTAAATGATTCTCTTCCTACTCCAAATCACCTAAGTTCTGTGATTTGCTCTGATTTGTTATGCTTCTTTGCTCTGATCCTGCCTTTCTTACAAGTTATGGAGGAAATCAAGTGTTTTGTGCTCAGTACCCTAGTCCACGGGACTGACTTTTGATTTTTATGGCTTATCTTACACTTTGTATTTTCTGCCATTGATTATTGCTTCTTGAAAAGGCTGAGTTCATTGTATTAAATCTCAGCCTATGAGATTGATTTTCTTTATCATGTGTGAGTTTGTAATACATTTCTCATGTGTTATTAACATCATGTTGTAATTACTGAATGTTCTGGTCTGGTGGAAGTAGAGTTTAAGATTACTAGCTCATTTTGATCTGCGGCATTGGCTACACTAGTCCACCGTAACCCTTGTACGAGCATTGCATCACGGTGGATCAGAGAGTGTTAGAGGGAAATGCACCATCAGCCTCTGAGTGGTCTACCGCACTTGGAGTAGAGTTTTGGGCTCAACATCCCCCACACACAAATCCGGCCCGTATTCACCCTTCTCGCGGATTGGTACGTGGCCTATACGGTGCTGAAATTTTTGGCATCCACATTTTGGCGACTCCACTGGGGAGTTGAGTTGCAATCTTTCCCTCGTTTCATCACTTCGAAGCTGATCCACGGTATCTGGGGGCTACAGCCATGCCGCCCAAGAAGGTCCACCAGACAAAACTCAGTAGCTAACTCCCATGCCGAAGTAGAATCTCAAGGCCACAGCCATGCCATGGGAGAGACACACGCCCAAGGTGGTGGGCAGATACACACCCAGGGTGGTGGACAGACCCATGGGGGAGAAAATCCTTTCGGTGGTGGACAAGCTCATGATGGTGGACAAGTCCTTGGTGGAGAAATCCCTGTTGGTGGACCACAGCAGATGGCATTGATGTTCGAGATGATCAAGGGGATGCAGCAGAATCAAGCCGAACTTGCTGAATCCTTAAGACAGATGAGGGAAGCCAACGGCAACAAGGAGGACCACCAAAACAAGAATGACAACCGTAATCATGAAGAGAGGGAGTCTCACAACAAAAACGACACGCCGTTTGTCACCATGTCTGATGTGGCAGACCTACTCAGACAAGAAAGAGGAAAGGCCCCCGAAAGGAGCCTAGGCACTTTGTGAGGAGACCCCCTTACCCCATTGAACTCTTGAAGGAGCCATACCCGGAGAAGTATGATACGCCCGTCTTTGCATTATTTGACGGAAGAAAAGGGAGTGCCATGGAACACATCAGCAAATTTCTGGATTCCATGGGACCCTTTGCTGCACATGGTGATCTCTGTCTGCGGGAGTTCTCAAAGTCTCTGGTGGATAGGGCGTACACCTGGTACACAGTGCTGCCTGCTGGGTCCATCAGAACATGGGAAGACATGGTAGAGAGCTTCTGCAGCAAATACTTCCATGTTGAAGAAAAGATTACATTGGTCAATCTGCATAGTACTAAGCAGCAGATTGGAGAAGACTTGGTGAAGTACATCCACCGCTTCCGGGACGTGTCCTTGGATTGTCATGTGAAGTACCAAGAGGGAGAACTAGTAGAGGTGTGCATCGACAATATGCTACCCGAATTCCGTGCCCACTTGGAGAACCTAGACATCACAAGGTTCGCCCCTCTACTCCAAAAGGCTAGAAAGACTGCCATCTCAGTCAAGCCTCAAGTTGAAAAGAGCAGGGACAAGAAGAGTCTGCCGCAGACTCTCACTGTGTCCACCACAACTGCACCTAGCGGTACCAAACGAAAGAGTCCATCAGACAAGGCTTATGAGGAGCCACCTCCATTACCTTTTACAGCCGAAGAAATGATGGCAATCTTCGATAAGTGGGTTCCAAGATCAAGTGATCAAGCTTCCAAAGATCAGCAAGCAACCCACTGCAGAAGAACAAAAAAATCCTAAGTATTGCCGCTACCACAGATACGTAAATCACCCCACGGTGGACTGCCGAACCCTTAGATGGGAGGTCAACCGTAAAATCCAAGATGGTACCTTACAACTCTCAGAAGCACAGCAGAAGGTCCACCAGACCCCCTTTCCTAACTACAACAAGGATAAGGGCAAGGCTGTAGTGTCAGTGGTAATCCACGGGAACGTGAGTGACATGGAGGCAGAAGAGTCTGCCGCAGCAAGTTCTTCTCTGGTGCCAGCAGCTGTTAGGACTTTACAAAAGAGTCCAAAGTTTAAGTCTCTATTCAACCAGCTTGGGATTTGGACCCGAGGCAAGAAACGCTGCCACAGAAGCACTCATCACAATAGCGGCAGAATCAGGAGCCACTTGTTTTACGGCAGAAGCTCATGCTAGCCGTGCTTTTCTTGGAAACCACAAATGCCATAACCTTCACGGATGAAGATATGGAGGTTCAATACCCCGACCATAGACGCCCACTCTACCTGTCTGCGGTAGTGAAAGATGTCCAGGTTAGACGTGCTCTGGTGGACACTGGTTCGTGTCTAAACCTCATTCCTTTAAGCACTCTCCAAGCCGCAAATGTGCCACAGCAGAAGATCCAAGGCTCTCCCATGGAAGGTGACCGGATTTGGAGGGATGACTGAACATACAATGGGGCATGTGCAACTTGTCTTGAAAGTGGGGCCGATTGTGGCACTCACACGATTCCATGTGGTGAATGCGGAAACTCCCTATCATGTGCTCCTCGGCAGACCTTGGCTGCACAAACATAAATTGGTGTCATCCACCTACCATCAATGTGTCAAGGGGAGACTTAATGGCAAACCGATCCGCATAGCTGCAAATTCTTGCCCCTTCGACCAGACTGAAGCTCATTTTGTTGAAGCAGCTCTCTATGATGATTTAGCATCCACGGGAGAACCATCCATCGTGAGGCCATGTGGAACACCACTCCCTGCATGGGAAGATATTAAAGATGACCCTGAAATTGATCTACGGGAGCTGCTTGAACGAAAGAAGAAAAGGAAGGAACGGGAAGTTGAACACGGGAGTCCACCGCAATGCGTGCGTGTCCAACTCCCCGATGGACGCATCGTCTATCCGCTTATGAAGGTGCGTGGGGCCTGATTGCCCACAGCAAGAGGGTCCCACACCTGAAGAGGGTGGTCTGCAACCCTCATGCCACTTGACACAGCAGACAGAAAATTCTGGAAAAGTTGCATGGTAGATCAAATACAATCCACAGCAATGAATTCTGAAAAGGTTACGGTGGACCATGCACAGTCCACGGTAATGAATCACCAAAAAGTTGCGGTGGACCAGATAGAGTCCATGGCAATCAATTTTGAAAGGCCCGCGGTGGACCAGATAGAGTCCATGGCAGTTGACTCTGAAAGACCTGTGGTGGATCAAGAAGAGTCCACCGCGATGGACCCGGGAGGGTCTACGGTGGACCATGCATCATCCACGGTGAGGAATTCTGGAGCAGAAGCTGTGGCAGACCAGACAGAGTCTACGACAATGAGCAAGGAAAAGTCCACCACAGCTGAACCAAACATAACTTCCAAAGAGGAGCTTGAGGTAATTAATTTAAGTGATGATCCTGATATTACTAAGCCTATATCAATTAGCAAGTCTTTATCTGCCAAAGAAAGAAAATGCTTGATTGATCTGCTGCATGAGTATAAAGATGTGTTTGCTTGGGATTATCATGAGATGCCGGGGATAGACCCGGGCTTAGTGGCTCATTCTTTGAACGTGGAGCCCGGTACTAGACCTGTGGTGCAGCCCATGAGAACCTTCCATACGGAAGTAGAGGCGCAAATTACACAAGAAGTGAAAAAGCTACTTGCTGCTGGCTTCATTAAGCCAATTCAGCATCCACGGTGGCTATCAAATATTGTTCCGGTCAAGAAAAAGAACGGGCAGATCAGATGTTGCGTCGACTTCCGGAACCTTAATAAAGCATGTCCCAAGGATGAGTTTCCTCTCCCAAACATGGACTTGTTGATAGATTCAGCCGCCGGCCATGCCATGTTTTCCTTCATGGACGGATTTAGTGGCTACAATCAAATTCGCATGTCCACCAGAGATGCTGAAAAGACTGCCTTCCGCACACCAATCGGCAATTTTTATTATACCGTCATGCCCTTCGGTCTTAAAAATGCCGGTGCCACCTACCAAAGGACTATGACAGCCATGTTCCATGATATGATGCACAAGGAAATTGAAGATTACGTGGATGACATAGTGGTGAAGTCCAAGAAAAGGGAGGATCATCTTAGAGTCTTAAGAAAGGTGTTTGACAGATGCCGACTCTACAAACTCAAGATGAATCCCCTTAAATGTGCCTTTGGGGTGTCTGCTGGAAAGTTTCTGGGCTTCTTGGTCCACAACCGTGGAATTGATGTTGACCCAGCCAAGGCATCTGCCATAGCAACCATGAAGGCACCCACCTCTCACAAAGAATTAAAAAGCTTCCTAGGGAGATTGTCCTACATTAGGAGATTCATCCCTGGTCTGGCAGCAGCGACAGCCATATTCATGCCTTTGATGAAGAAAGGAGTGCCTTTTGTTTGGTCCACGGCATGCCAGCAAGCCTTTGAGAAAATCCAATTGATCATGACTAAGCTCCCCACCGTATGTGCTCCAGTTCCCTGGCAGACCACTGCCGTCTATACTTGGCTTCCAATAATGAAGCAATTGGGGGCTTGGTGGCTCCAAGAAGATGAAGAAGGGACCGAAAAGCCAATCTACTATGTCAGCCGTGCACTTAAGGACGCTGAGACAAGATACTCGGGGGCTGAGCGGGCATGCTTTAGCCTTGAATATATGCATCACAGCGTCTGCGGCATTACTTTCTTGGCCCACAAAATCCAGCTGATAACTAAATCTCATCCAATCAGGAGTCTACTGCACAGACCAGTCCTTTCTGGCAGACTGGCCCAATGGCTCCTGCAATTGTCTCAATATGAGATAACTACTGAAACACCTACAGCAATCAAGAGCCAAGCCATAGCAGATCTCCTAGCACAATTTCCAGGAGAAGATAGCTCCTCAATCTCGCATGAAGTGCCTGGGGAGATAGGAGAGGCTCTGTTGGCAGATCTGGCAGACTCAACATGGACGCTGAAATTCGATGGCTCTTCGACATCTAGCTCAAGCGGGGCTGGAATTGTGTTAACAAGAGAAGATGGGGAGACTATAGCTAAGTCTTTCAAACTTGACTTTTCATGCTCCAACAACGCCTCAGAATATGAAGCTTATATCACTGGATTGGTCATTGCCCACGAAATGGGGATAAAGCATCTGCGGGTGATTGGGGACTCCAATCTTATCATCTGCCAGACCAAGGGTGAGTTCTCCCTCAAGGAACCATCACTAGCACTGTACCGGGCCTTAGCCCAGAAGCTAGAAGAAAAGTTTCACACTTTTGAAATCTCTCATGCCATGAGATGTGAGAACCGGTACGCCGATGCTCTTGCAACCTTGGGGTCCCAAGTTTCATTCGAAGGGTCAAAGGTAGATATCACAATTGATAAGAGGAGTATGCCTATCACTGATCTGCTGAAAGAGAAGTTCAAAGAACAAAACCTCGATGCTGAGGACTGGCGGACGCCCATAAGAGCCAAACTCATGTCACCCGAAGGCGTGGCAGACCTGAAAGTGCTCAAAGACTATGTGTTGATTGCTGGTGACCTCTACCGTAGACTGCCTGGAGGAGTCTTGGCAAGATGCGTAAGCCTCCAGGAAGCAGCAAAGAAACTGACAGAAGTCCACGAGAGGTGCTGCGAACTCAGAGATGGTGTAAGCCTCTACCGCAGACTCCAGCGCCTGGGTTACTTCTGGCCCAGCATGAGTAAAGAGGCAGCAGGTCTGCAGGAACAGTGCTCATCTTTGTCAACACCAGCATGAGTCCGATCAAGTTTACGCGACATTCGTTTCGAGCGATTGGCGCACCCCTTTTCTCGAATATCTCATTGAGAATGTCTTACCACAGACCAGCCAAGCAGCAACCAGGCTTAAGAAGCTAGCCACGAGATACTTTGTGGAAGGAGGCATATTGTTCCGAAAGGGGTTCCACGGTGACCCCTTAAGATGCCTCAGTCTGGCAGAATCCCAAATCCGTGATGAAAGAAGCCCATTCCGGAGAGTGTGGAGAGCATCAAGGCAAGAAAAGATTGTATCAGCTGTTGTTGACTCTTGGCTACTACTGGCCAACCATGAAGAAAGACACAGCAGGACTTTGTGAAATCTTGTCACACTTGCCAACTTCAAGCTAATCTCATTCACACACATCCAACTAGTCTGCAGAACATGGCAACACCATGGCCTTTTCACACTTGGGGGCTAGACCTCATTGGGCCAATCAATCCATCATCTGGCGGATGCATCTGGATCCTAGTGGCCACCGAGTACTTCACAAAATGGGTTGAAGCTATTCCCCTTCGCAAGGCAACTGGTGCAGCCGTGGCTAATTTCATCCGCGAACACATTATCACAAGGTTTGGCATCCCTCACAAAATTATTAGTGATAATGGCACTCCTTTTGTTAACAAAAATGTTAGAAGAAGTTTTGGAGCATTATCGAATCAAGCACCGCAGATCTACGCCTTATTACCCTCAAGGCAATGGACAGGCGGAGGCAACTAATCGCATGCTTATTGCGTATTTTGAGCAAAATGGTTTTTGACTACGGAAAAGGCTGGAATTCTCATCTGGCAGACACATTATGGGCCTACCGTGGATCAACCAAAACAGCAACGGGCTTCACCCCATTTTCTCCTAGTCTACGGCACTGATGCTATCTCACCCCACAGAATTATTAGTGCCTAGCCCAAGAATTTTGCATGGGATGGACTTAGAAGCTGATGCTGACATTTGTGCTGAAGCGAAGAGTGGCAGATCTGGAAGGTCTGGAAGAAGCAAGAGAGCTGGCCCAAGCCCGCAGTCTGCGGTACCACCAGAAGCTTGCTGACGCTTATGAAAAAACGCTCCAGACCAGAATTTTTGCTAAGGGCCAAATGGTGCTGAAAACGGTGGATCACGTGAGAAGAGGTCTCCCCTCGCCGTCCAAATTTGCACCAAATTGGGAGGGGCCATACTTAATCCGTGAAGCATATGATAGTGGCTACTATAAACTATCCACCGCAGATGGCACGACCCTAGTGGATCCCATCAACGGGAAAGTGGCTGAAGCGTTACTTACTTCGTAAGACTACCACTCCTTATTAGCCAAGCATGCTGAATCTTTTGTTTTGCTTTTGGAACAATTTGAATTGTGTTGTATTATTAATGAATCATGACATGCTAAGTCTATATTTTGCCAAGAAATCAAAGAATTATCACATGCTCAAGATTTTTCTTACGAAAAAGGCAATAAGTTAGACATATCATGATCGAAGAAAATATGAACATAAGCATTCAAAGGGACCAAACCCGGTCATTTGTCCAAAAAAAAAAGAGAAGAGACCAAAACTTGGTCATTTGTCCAAAAGAAAAGCCAAGACTTGGCTACCACAAAACAAACATACAAACGCATCGAAATAAGACTAAGACATAGTCATAACAAAAGCATGAGCATAAGAATTACAAAAGTCAATCAAGGAGGCTGTCAAGGAGCGATCCACCGCGCTCAGGCCTAGGAACCACCCCTTCCGTGGACGTCATCGCAGCCTGATAAGCAGTCAACTCAGCTAAGGAGTCCTGTAGAAGGGCTATCTGGTGTTGAAGTGCTTTTATCTCATCCGCAAGTCTCTTGCCAAATAAATGTTGAGCCATCTGCCGCAGACGCTTCATCATGAATCCCAAATCAAAGCCAACATCCATAAGGTCTTGGATCACACTCCTCCATGCAAGGATTTGAGGTCTTGGTCACATCTTCAAGACTAGACTCATCCATGGCAGCCAACACGCTCCCAAGCAAAGACATCATGGGTCCACCAAGCCCAATGCTAAGCTTGAAGCCCTTGGTAAAATCACTGTGTCCCGCAGACAGCCGCGACAAATAAGGCGAGCAGTCATTGGGAACCCAGAAGTCACCAAAGGGCACCAGAGGCCCATTGAAAGACCAAAAGAACTGCTCGGGATGAGGATTGGGTGCCCTTGCATCAAACTCTCTCAAAAAGGCAGCAACTTCACCAGACAAGCTGCCAACATCAACACTTGGACCGGCTTCATTAGTGGGCCTTGGTGGTGGACTAATGGCAGTAACTTCACCAGCGGTTCCTATTTCACCAACATCTTCCAACACATGTACGGTATCATCCACACCTACAAAAAGGAAGAAATACAAAGCAATCAAGCAAATGAGTAATGAAATTGCAACAAGCAAACTCACAATGAGATTGAGTCTACGGGACAACTCCCATGACTTAATCAAATCCAAGAATTTTCCGTAGGACAACAATCAAGTCCATGGGAACAAAAATCCTTCCGTGGGACGACAACCAAGTCCATGGAACAGAAAATCTTTCATAGGACGACAACCAAGTCCATGAGACCAGAAATCCTCCATGGGGCAACAACCAAGTCCATGGGAAAGGAAATTTCCATAAGACGACAATCAAGTCTATGGCAAAAAAAAACACATGTACATACATGCATCCATAAGACGACAACCAAGTCTATGGTAACCAAAAGGAAAGACTTTTCCATAGGACGACAACCAAGTCCACGGAACAGAATTTTCCATAGGACGACAACCAAGTCCATGGAACAGACTTTTCCATAGGACGACAACCAAGTCCACGGAACAGAATTTTCCATAGGATGACAACCAAGTCCATGGAAACAAAATATTTCATTAGACAATACCCAAGTCTATGGAAGCAAACATTTCATTAGACAATACCCAAGTCTATGGAAGCAAACATTTCATAAGACGATACCCAAGTCTATGGAAACAAACATTTCACAAGGCAACACCCAAGTCTATGGAATCAAAATACCTCATGAGACAACAACCAAGTCCATGGCAAAAAAAAAAGTTTTCATAAGGCGACAACCAAGTCTATGAAAAAATAAAACGATGATCAAGTCTACGGGAAAGAAATTCCCATATGAAATGGAACCCCTTCCGTAGACAACATTCAACTACCAAAGGAAAACAAAGGAGGTTGAAATTCAAACTTACCTATATTTTCCAAGTGATCACTGCCAGCGGATGCATCCACCGCAGAAGTACCAGCATCCTCAATTGGAGCATCATGGCTTACGGTATCAACTCCCAGGTCCACCACGGACCCACTTTCTATAAGGCTTTGCGCGGGGGTCCTCTCAGGCACAAGGGCGCCACCAGCAACAGGGGAACCCTCACTGGAAAGACGACTGGCTGGTATAACGAAGCCACCAGCCGGAATGGCCCTAAGACTAGGGGTAACACCAAAAAGAGAAACCCCTTCCATGACGTGAGCCATGGAAATATCAAAACCTGCGGCAGACCAACACACAACACATGCAACATACATGAGTACACTGCTCATTTGTACAATTCGAAAAAAATAAGTACAAGTTAAGGCATACCTGCTCTAGTCAGGAACTGTCTGCGGCAGCGAAAAGGAGATGGGGTCTGCATCAGTGTCCACGGCACTATCGTCATCATGGTCACCATGGGGAACGATGGCTAATTCTTCCTCCATAGGGCCAGCACCCCCCATACTCGAATCATCCGCTTCAGACATAGTGTCATCATCTGCGGTGGATCCCGCAGACACTATTTGGTCTTCAGGTAAGGAACCAGGAGTACTGTCAAAGAATGAGGCACTGGAAGAAGAATGCTCCTCTCCCATGGACTCATCACCAGCCTCAGAGCTGCCTGCTGTGCTTTTCCCCAAATCTTCATCTTGGTCCACGGCAGCAGCCTGTGGAGCATCCTTTCTCACAGGACTTGCAATGACATCATCATCAGCCACATCTGAGTCCTGGAGAGGGAACAAAGGATAAAAAGTTAGAAGATATGAGTGCAACTCCAAAGAAAACACAAAGAAGAGAAAAAGAAGCAACCTCAATGTCAACCACACCGCCACTGGATCTGCCAGACTCATGTGTCACCTGCCGCAGACTAAAAATATGAGAAAATGCAAGTAAATGTTACAAAGAAAAGGAGAAGAACAACAAAAACTCACCTTGGGGCCACTCTTGCTCCTTGTACGGCCAGCAGCACCGAGAGGAAATAAAGGAGCAGTAAACTTCTTCTTTTGGGGAGGAGAAGGACCTGGCACCGCAGATGGTTCCTCCTCATCTGGAGAAGAAGAGGAGACATCAACCTTCTTCTGACTCTTTGGTGGACGGGAAGCAGCAATCCTTTTGCTTGACTGCTGAGAAGAACCTGCACTTGCACTCTTGGGCTTCGAAGGAGCAGCAGTGGACTCAGTAGGTCCCTTCACAGAAGCCGTGGCAGACTCTTTCACAGCAGATGCTTCTGGAACAGTGGACTTGCTTTTCTTCCCAACTCTCGCCTTTTCAGGAGGACTCTCGGTAGACTCGGAAGGTTCTTCCAAAGGAACTGCGGTGGACCCCTCTGCAGCAGATGGCACCAAGGGAAGAGACTTACCCTCTTTCCCTGCCCTTGTCTTTCTTTTAGGAGGGGCAGTGGCAGACTTAGC
>OU015762.1:38816174-38973592 GCA_907173295.1 Fagus sylvatica
GCTCCTCCTGCTGACTCTCCGGCTTCGCCCCAAGAATCTGCACCGCCTGTGGATCCTGTCACTGATCAGCCTCCTCTCCTCCCCCTTCGTCGTTCTGACCGGGTAAGAGCACCTCCTGCTCATTTGCGTGATTATTCTTGTTTTTCAGCTGTGCTTTCCCTTCATGAGCCTCACACCTATCGTGAGGCCTGTACTAACCCTCTTTGGCAGCAAGCAATGACAGAAGAACTTCAGGCTTTGGAGAAGACTCATACTTGGGACTTGGTTGATTTGCCTCCTGGTAAATCTGCCATTGGCTGCAAATGGGTCTACAAGATCAAGACCAAATCTGATGGCTCTATTGAACGGTATAAGGCTCGTCTTGTTGCCAAAGGATATGCTCAGGAATATGGGATTGACTATGAGAGACTTTTGCTCCTGTTGCTCGTATTACCTCTGTTCGTAGTCTTCTTGCTATTGCTGCAGTTCATCAGTGGCCTCTTTTTCAGATGGATGTTAAGAATGCCTTTCTAAATGGTGATCTCACTGAAGAAGTCTATATGCAGGCACCTCCAGGTTATTCAGACTGTCCTGACAAAGTTTGCCTCCTTCGTCGCGCTCTTTATGGTCTTAAGCAAGCTCCTCGAGCCTGGTTTGCCAAGTTTAGCAGTATTGTACATCAGTTTGGCTTCTCATCCAGTTCTCATGATACAGCATTATTTATCCGCCGATCTGATAAGGGTATGATTCTTCTTCTACTATATGTTGATGACATGATCATTACTGGGGATGATCACTCTGGCATTTCTGATTTCAAGCTATTTCTCCACCAACAATTTGAGATGAAGGATCTTGGTCATCTGAGCTACTTCCTAGGCCTTGAGGTCTCTTCTGATTCCACTGGTTATTATCTCTCTCAGGCTAAGTATGCCTCTGACTTGTTATCTCGTGCTGGCCTGACTGACACTAAAGTTGTTTCTACACCCCTTGAGATGAATGCTCGCCTTACTCCCTTGGATGGCACACCTCTCCGTGATGCCACTCTCTATCGTCAGCTTGTTGGCAGCTTAGTTTATCTCACTGTAACCCGCCCTGATATTGCTCATGCTGTTCATTTGGTGAGTCAATTCCTCTCTGCTCCCCATTCTACACACTATGCTGCAGTGCTTCACATTCTTCGCTATATCAAGGGTACTATGTTTCACGGACTTCACTTCTCTGCTCACTCCACCCTTAACCTCTGTGCTTATTCTGATGCTGATTGGGCTGGGGATCCTACTAACCGCCGCTCTACTACTGGATTTTGTTTCTTTTTGGGAGACTCTCTTATTTCTTGGCGCAGTAAGAAACAACATATTGTGTCTCGCTCTAGCACTGAGGCAGAGTACCGTGCTCTGGCTGATACTACTTCTGAACTTCTTGCTCTTCGTTGGCTGTTGGAAGATATGGGTGTTACACATTCTTCACCGACTGTCATACATTGTGACAACCATAGTGCTATTCAGATTGCGCATAATGATGTTTTCCATGAGCGCACCAAGCATATTGAGATTGATTGTCATCTTGTGCGTCATCATCTGTCTGCTGGCATCCTACATCTTCTTCCAGTTAGCTCTTCTGATCAGACTGCTGACATCTTTACGAAGACTTTTCCTCCTGGTCGTTTTCGTGATCTTGTTTCCAAACTCAAGATGGCTTCTGTCAAACCACCTTGAGTTTGAGGGGGGATGTTAATATGTATATATCATTGTTATTGTACTAGTCTAGGGTTTCCTAGGGTTTACTATGTATTTACTATACCGTACACTAGACTAGGCCTATATATATTCTTTTATCTGTACATGATTAATTCAGAATACACAATATAGAGTTTATTCTCTCTGTCTGTCTGTGCTTCTCTCTCTAAACTTAACATATATATTTAAGTAAACCAATGTTTTTACATTAATTGACAGATCAAAAGATTTGATTCGTCTTTGCCCAAAGATTAATGTCCTGTGTATAAAGATGGGGTGTAACAGTGTAAGTATTCTTTGATGAAAAGATAAGTATTCTTTGACGGGGTGTAAGTGCGAGTGTCTTGCTTTGACATTTCCTCTGAATTGGTGAAGACTCCAACGTCAACTACAAATGTTTTTGGACTTGGTGAAGACTCCAAGTCAACTACAAATGGACTGATCCTAATTTTTTCCACACTACTAATTTAGGGACTTTCCAAAGTGCAATCACAAAATAGTAGTCATGGAACCCCTTTTTTCTCATTCATAAATTGATTTATTGAAGTGAATAACCTCTTGGTTTTAAGACAATATTATGGTAAAAGTTAACCATTAGCTGCTAGCTTGATGAGATTCGTAATTAGCGGGGTTATGAGGATGCTAGGTGTTTATTTTGCTGAAATATTTTTGTTGGCAACTCATTTCAATAGTTTTGAAAAAAAGAAAAAGAAAAAAGAAAGACCCATGTCTTGTACGTTCCACTGAGTTAAAGAATAATGATTATTAGAAAACTTTACCCTAGTCAATTTTTAAGTGATCTAGCCACCTTAGTTTTTAGTGTAATACTTTTCAATCATATCTACTTGACAATGTCTTGGTCGAGTGATTTTAGTGGTCTATTACACACCCTCACACTTGGATGTTCTATGAAAAAAAGATGAGGGCAGAGAAGATTCAAACTATCAAATATCAACTCTTGAAATTAAAACCATTCTAATTGTCTGTCTTCTCTTGGCTTCCACATTTCTCATTTGAATTGCAGTTTCATTCCCACCTGTTGATAAGAGCACGAGAAATTTCTAGTAGATAGTTGTGTTTTAATTTCTAGCAGATGGCCTCCCCTAATTTTTAAAACAGGTACAATTTGTTTTATAAATATTTAAAATAATTTATATATAAAATTTAACAATGCCCCTTAGATTTTAATTTTTTTTACTACATTTATATAAATGATCAGACTTTTTTTTTTTTTTTTTTTTTCATTTATTACTGCTATTCCATATATAACTCATAAAAGTATAATGTATTAAAGGTATTTTTTTTCCTATCCACAAGGCATTTAGTCAAATGATGTTCTTCCTCCTCTTTGATTTGCATACCTCTATAAGGGTGTAAGTTCGAATCCCCAAATTCACAAATTAGGTTAGATTAAGATTTCAATCGGTACTAAAAAAGTATTCTAAAAAAATAAAAAATAAAAACTAATTTCATTAATAGAATCCTTCTTTATTTTTAATTTTTAAAATCATTTAGAGAATTAGAAATATGAACACTATTTTTTAGGCTAAAATATATGTTTGATTCCTAAAATTGACATCAATTTGTATTTTATTTTCTAAAATTTAGAAACTTCTATTTTAGTTCCTAACATTTGAAAAACTCTATTTTATTCCCTAAATTTGGCATCATGTTCTATTTTCATCCCTAAATTTATAAAGTGCATGTCTATAAAACAGTCTTTCAATCAAAGACTATTTTAGAAACATTTAATAATTTTCAGAGATTAAAATAAAATTTTCAAATTTCAGTGACTAAAATAGAATCTGGTGCCAATATAAGGGACCAAACATATATTTTATCCCTTTTTTTTATTTTTTTATTTTTTTATTATTATTATCTTAGAAGGAAGGAGTTAGACATTTGTATTGCATTTGTCATCTATGAAAAATAAGGTTTGTTTTTAGTTTTTATTTTGATAATATTTTTCTTATATTGACTTGTATATATATTGGCCTAGGCATGTAAAGTGATTAAATTATTAGAAAATGATTAAATAAATTATTAAAAAATGATAAATTATTATATGTTTCATTATTTTTAAAAATATTAGTATGATTTAATTGTATAATTTCTAAATTGTTTAAAAATCTTGATCTAAAGTGTATTAATATCAATTATGATAAATATGATTTAAGTTATGAAAAACTATTATTTTAATTAGGTGAGTACTAACTTGGTGTAAATATTTTTGTTATTAATGAGAAAATAATATTTGTTAAATGATGTTACAAACATAGGTTATTTATAAGTCATAGTAGGTTATTTTTTGGATTGATTTGTTTTTTGGATATATTTAGTCCCCCCTAGGACCCGAAAAAATGTCTCCCCCCTAGGACGAAAAAATGTCCACTCCACCACAATTTAATAGTTCAAAATTATTTTTCATATACAGATTGAAATGAACTCTCTTGTTTTAAAAAGCCTAAAAGTTAACCAAATAAATTCGAAGGTGTCTCTAATAAATTCTAACCAAATAAACCCAGATCATGAGGTAGGTTCACTTTATGATATTTTCAATATATGGAAATCTAGCTCCCATTGTTAGGTTCACTTTATGATATTTTCAATATATGGAAATCTAGCTCCCATTGTTCTTGTTTCCTCGTTAGTTTCTTTAATTTGGTTATATATATTATGATAACTTAATCTCCTCTCTCAGAAAAGTGTGATCCAAATCGTCAATCATGTTTCGTGAAGTCCTCAACTCGGCCCTTGAAGCCACTAGAGCTCCGCCCTTGAAGCTGCCACATCCATTGCTTAAGCCGCCACCTAGCTACGCCCTCCTAAGCCTGTGACCTCCATTACCATCAAATCCATGTGTTGCTTCGTAATTGCCGCCCAACTCCATGTTATAAAAAAGGCGGTATATAGGTGTAATTGTCCATGTGACCCTCTGAGTTATATATGAAGCACTATGGTTCAACAATAATTAAGTAATAGTCATAAACCCGTGCGATGCACGAGAAATATTTTTATTAATAGATTTATTAAATCTTAATATAATTATTGTTTAGCATGAATACTTTTTATAAATAAATTAAATAAATATATTAACCAGGCAAAAACAACATTAATACCCAACGGCTTTCTCCAGCTCATCGTCATCAATCATGTGATATGTTTTTGTAAGGACAAAATTCTTGAAATAAGGATTAGTATCAATGAAGAATTCCAGCTTACCACCCTTAATTTGGGTCATCAATTCTATACCACTTGATATCTTTGAGGTACTTAAGAGTTAAGACTAAGAGCCTTTTTATCACGCTCTGTGATCTAATCGAAGGGAACATTCAATCATAATTCCACAATCAATACAACATATATAGATAACAACATATATGCAACAACAAAGTCTTATACCCAAAACTATGGGGAATAGATAATATAGATAATAGTTTACAAATTTCGTCACCTCCTCAACTAGTACTTCATTGATGTAAGCCAGAAGTTAGACACCCCTTTCTTTGCATTGCCAGATGAAATCATAAATCAAGTTGAAGGGATAATGATTGTCAATCAAATAAAATTTGAACTGTAAGCCAGAAGTCAGGTACCGCCTGTGGCTTTGTCCTCTTCTTGGTCCACATCAGCTTCACTTGTAACTCCTTGTACTTTAACTACACCATTTCATATGATTTGGGGTTTGTGATGCCTCTTATAATTCCTTGTAATATTATGCACTCCATAATAGTTTGATGTAATATATGCAAAATAAAAGAGTAGACTAAAAGTCAGTCATGAATTGGCTTATCAATTCATATGAGACTTCCATGCAAATTCCAAAAATTAACAGGAAAATTTCAAGTTATAATAAGAATTATTTTGAGGCCACATTTTTCCGAAAGAATAGACAAATAAAAAAAAAAAATTCATGCAAAATATTCATGAATCTGAAAAGAAAAATGTTATTGACTTTTCAACGTAAAGAAGATAATATAAATGTTGCAAAGTTCTTACGGATACACTAATTATTTCCTCATTCAATTCCACAATTTGTTGAAGTGCGCGGCAAGTTGTGGTTGGTTCAATATCACATCACGTGAATCCACCTCTGGACCTGTCTTGGTTTTGTGATTTTATTCCACCAACCACAACTCACCACTTCAACAAGTTATGGACTTGGATGTTATTCACCTACCTTTGTTACATAGCCGTTTGTATATATTCATGTTAGGAACTTTCATTGTGTACTCTTTTTTAGGAACTTTCACAGTTAGGGATGGCAACGGGGCGGATCGGGACCGGATCATGGGTGACCCGAACCCGCCCCGATATTTAGTACTAATACCCGACCCCACCCCGCCCCGGTGGTCGGGGCAACTTATCATGCCCCGCTCCCGAACCGCCCGCCCCGCATCGCCCCGCCCCGCCCCGAGGATCGGGTCATCCTGCACTAACCCGAACCGACCCGACCACAATCTATAGGAACCCGACCCGACCCGACCCGACACAATCACATGGAAACCTGATTCAAACTAAATCAATATACCTGATTCACATGGAAACCTAATATTACAAATCAATATTATCTCATTCAAACTAAATCTATAGCAAAGAAATATCATAATATAAAACCAAATATTATATCAAGACAACAAAACAATATTTATGTCTTAAACATCCAAGTATTAATACTTAATACAAACCATTAATCAAAACCAAATACAAGACAATAAAACAATGTCTATGTCTTAAACATCCAAGCATTAAAACTTAATACAAACTAAATCATCAAAACCAAAAGTCTAACACAAGCCATTTCACACCAATTGTTTACCACACAAACTTAATACATAATACATACCATCAATAAAATAAAAATAAAAAGTCATAATAAATACAAAAAGCACATCCAATTCTTTAAGAATTCCCGCTTTCTTCCACCCTAGTGACACCACTTTCATCTTCATCATCATAATCATCAAGGATGTTTTGAATGTCCATATCTTCTTCTTTTGTAGATGACGTGCCTACAAACAAAATCAATTCAATCAAATAGTTAGAAGAAAAAAAAAATACAAATACAACATAAATCATTGAATGGATAAACTACTAGTTTAATTACCTTTGATTCCAGCCCATAACCAATTTTGAGCACACATCAATGCTTCCACAGTCTTTGGATGAAGTTTACTTCGATGTGGACTTAGCAACCTTCCACTTGTACTAAATGCTGACTCTGAAGCAACAGTTGAAACTGGAATGGCTAGGATGTCCCTTGCAATCCGTTGCAAAGTAGGATACTTAGGCCCATTAGCTTTCCACCAATTCAAAATATCAAAATCTGAAGTTCTTGGCATAAGATCATCCTCAAGGTAATGGTCCAACTCCAATTTTGTATTCCCACCTTTCTTTTTCTGACTAACAAAATTATCAAAATTAACAAGGGAGTCATCAATTGCCATAACATCCTCATTTGCACAAGTGCCACGATTAGCTTCCTTACCCATTCGCCCAGAATTATAGTCACGAAGCATTTCATAGCAAATATCCCTAATCCTTTGAATTTCATCATCAGCTTGGTCACCATAAATAATAGGAAAATAATATTCCAACAATTCAATCTTATATCTAGGGTCTAAAATGGTTGCCACAGCCATAACCCCATGAATCACATTCCAATAGCTATCAAACTTCTCCAACATTCTAAATGCCATGCTCCTAATCATATCATTTGGGCTTGTGAACCATAAATTCAATGCTATTTTTATCTCACAAACCTTAGGAAAGAAAAGATTAGCTGTGGGGTATGAGGTACCTGAAAACACCTCTGTCACCTTGTAAAACACTGACAATCTCTTGCATATATCACTTGCTATCTCCCAATCCTCCTCACTTGGCATGCAATTATAAGCTGACTCCCTTTGTTTCAAACGAAAGAAGACATCTTGATACTCAATAGCAACAGAAAGCATAAGATAGGTAGAATTCCAGCGAGTCTTACAATCAAGGGCTAGCTCTTTGGTACATTCAATATGCAATTGTTGTCTGGTTTCTTCAAACCTTTGCCTTCTCTTTGTTGATGCCGTCCAAAACCCCACACTTTCACGAACCTTCTCAATGCATGGTCCAATGACACTCAAACCATCCTGTACGATCAAATTAAGAACATGTGCAGCACAACGCATATGCAACATAGATCCACGCATAACAAGTGAACTACGTTGAAGCTTGTCTAAGATAATATTTATAACTGCATCATTGGTACTACAATTGTCCATGGTCACAGTACATAACTTTCTATCAATGTTCCATTCCAACAAAACATCTAAAAGAACTTCAGAAAGAACCTCTTTTGTATGTGGAGATGGCACATAAATAAACCTAACATAAAAAATTCAAATAAATACACTTAATATGCCAACAAGATAATAAAATGCTTGAAAATAATTTAAATAAGAAAAATAAATATGTACTTTTAAAATAAAAGTACCTCATAACTCGGCTTTGTAATCTCCACATATCATCAATAAAATGTGCTGTTACAACCATAAACCCTCGCTTTTTGTTTTGCGAAGTCCACATATCGGTTGTAATAGAAATTCTACTCCGATTCTTATCTATTTGTTGCATTGATTTGTCCTTTTCAAAGTCATAAATGCTTAAAATATCCCTCTTTATAGTGTTTCTAGAAACCATCTTAAACATTGGTTGAAGAGAAGCTGAATAACTTCTAAAACCAATATGTTCAACTATAGAAAGGGGATACTCATGCAAGATGATCATATTGGCAAGCTCCTTTCTTGATACATCTTGATCAAAATGATAAGGACTTAGACTAGCCGTTGAATTTTTTTTATTTTGTTCTTGCACCAAGATTTGTTGCCTAATGTCTTTAATTGTTCTCCTAGGACATCTTTTGTAGTGGTTATGCAAATGCCTAGTCCCATTTTTACTATCCCCACCAAGTTGCCTTGAACAATAATTGCACACCGCCTTGAATACACCATCAATTTTCCTTTTCTTAAAATGACTCCACATACTCGATTTCAACTTTCCTATTCCCTCAACATCTTCATTTTCAGTTTGTCCATCTATTTGAGCATTCATTGTAAGTGGGCTTGAACAAGGAGTTCCATTATCTTCATCTACCGTTAAAGGAGATTCACTACTCCCAATGGGTGTAGAAGAAGAAGATGGATTTGAGCTACTCATAGTTTCATGTGTAGACATTTGTTATCCCTTAAAAAAAAAATTACAAGGTCATTAAACAATTATGTAATCTTGAAAATATAATATACAATAAATTAAGAATATAAACAAGAAAATAAATTATGAATCAAAGATAGAAAGAAATTTATCAATCCATCATTAAAAATAGAGTTATTTATGACTCAATCTATCATGGTTTCAATGGAAAAACCATCACACATTTTTCATTGACTATTGAATCAAATATATACAAGCATAGAATCTATTTTAGGTCCTTGCTCTGTTGTCATTGGAATCAAAACAATAAGCAGCCCCACGAAGAACCCATAGAAATAAAGAAAATTGCAACTTTTTTAGGTTCTTAACTTAATGGTTCATCAAAAAGCTAAGTCAGTTTCACTAAACCAAGTAACTCACTATCTTAAGTGCTCATCAAAAACTCTAAACTTGCTTTCTTAAAGATATCTTAATACAAACTATATAGTGAAATACTTTCTGCAATAATGCATATAATCCTTCTCAAGAAAAAATAAAAATCAAAACAGAAATCCTGGCTGCGTTTCTGCAATAGGAAAATTGTTCATTGAAGACCATAGGAAGTTAGGAACAAGAGAAACCCAAATCTAGAAAAAGATACAAAAGTAATTTCTTTTACTTTGTAAAATTAATTATGTAACAAAATCACACCCACAAAGAAAAATTCACAGATAAAAAAAATATATTTTTATCCATACAACAAAGTCAGAATTTAGACTTGCTGAATCAAGAGTGTTACTTACTTGGTTAGTGTACAAATACTGCTAATAATGGAGGGAACAAGAAGATATCACAAGCAAGGAACAAATCGCACCTGATTCAATAAAGCAGGAAAAACAAAATGAGAACCAAATATGAAGTGAAAGCCTTTATTTATTAACCACCACATGCAAAAATCTTACATGGATTCCATGTATTTTAGGCAACAAAATTTTCGGATGGGTTTGTAACAGTAAATCTCTGATAAATTTTGAAAGTTCAGAAAATGATATATAGCTTGGGAACAAAACAGAGTGTTACTTACTTGGTAAAGGACTAGAATCAAGACTCAAGAGGCAGTGGAAGCCGGCAGCTTAAATTGTACAACAATGAAACGATGAAGACGCAGTGGTGGGGCTGTGTGAGGAACCGAGATCAGAGCAAGGACCGAGAGGTTTTGTTGAAACCGGGAACGTAAGAACACCAAGCTCACCGTAAGAACCAATTCCGGCGTGAGGGGCTGTGTGAGGAAGGCTGGAGGCAGTGGTGGGCGGCAGCTTAGAAAGGCAGAAAAAAAAATGAGAAATGAGAGGGAGGCAGCTAAAGAAAAAGGGGTTTATATATGAAAACCCTAGAGGGGTAATTTTGTAAATATACTCGGGGCGGGTCGGGGCGGGTCAAGTGAAATCCGTAACCGCCCCGACCCGGGTATCGGGGCAATTTATGCAACCCGTAACCGCCCCGTTGCCTCTACGGGTCGGGGAATACCCGCACGGGTCGAGGCGGGTCGGGTCGGATCGGAGCAAAATTGCCATCCCTATTCACAGTTTTTATTCTTTTGGTTACTTAGGTTAATTACGGGTGATTTATAAGTTGAAAATTTGTTATTTACTTTAATGCATTTACTAGATAAGTCTAAACTTTTTTTTTTTTTTTATATAAGAAGAATAAGTCTAAACTTGGTTCCACTAATTGGGCCCAAAAATCATACGTATTAAAGTGCATTAGTGTCATTTTAGTATTCTTATGGTGATTTGACGAAGACACGTTGCTATCATGCAATGCAATGTCCACGAAATATCTGTGAGTGATAGAGTCATGAATTCTCTTGGATTGGTTTTATTTATCTTTGTCTGTTACAAGTTAGTTACTATGCATTATAGGTAGTTATAGATTCTGTTGTATCAGTTAAACAACATATTGAAGCTTCTCTAGATTAGTTACACACCGTATAAATAGAGGCATAGCTTTCATCTCATTAATCAAGCAAAAACTATTTCTTTCTTCTCTAAACTCTATCTCTTTCTCTCTCTATTCTCTGTTTCTTCTATACTACTACTCCTCCTATAAACCCACAGATCAATACCCAAACACCAATTTTTCTTCTCTCAAACATCTCAAATTAACTATGTCACAGTTAAGCTTGATCACTCAAATTACCTTATGTGGAAGTTCCAAATCACAGGAATACTAGATGCTTACTCTCTTCTTAATCATCTTTAAGATCCAACTCCATGTCCTTACAAGTTCCTTCTTGATCAAACTGGAGCAAAAATACAAGAAGTTAATCCTCTGTATTTCCAATGGAAAGCACGAGATAAGACACTTTTCTCACTGATCAGTTCAACACTTTCACCTTCAGCAATATCTTTGGTAATGGGGCAAACATCAGCTTCTGGAATTTGGAAGATAATTGTGAACAGGTATACATCAATTTCTCGATCCAGTATTTTCAATCTCAAACGAGAACTCAACAGTATAAAAAGAACTCTGATTCAATGACAGATTACCTACAAAATATCAAAGAAGCCAGAACACAAGTTAGTGAGTGTAGGTGTTCATATTGATGATGAAGAGATTCTTCACATTGTACTTCAAGGTCTGCCATCATAATTCCATTCTTTCACATCTACCATGTTAACTAAAAATGAAGCTGTAAGATTTGAAGAATTACATACCTTGATAAAGACTGAGGAAGATCTTCTAAAAAGTGCTATGGATAATTCCAAAGAAATTGCCCAAATGGCTATGGTAGCCAACAAGAACTCTCAACCAACATTCAACAATCTCTTAAATGCTCAGTTCAATGATAACCGAGGGAGAGGCAAAAATCAAAATCGTGGAAGAGTTCGTGGTGGCGGCAAATTTCAGAACTACAACAATGGTTGTGGTGGTTTTAATCAAGGAAGTTTCCAAGAATGGAGGTAATTTTTCCAATTTCACTCTAAATTCCCAAAATCCCCTAATCTTGGACTTCAAACCCTCGTTCTTCGCCCAACATGTCAGATCTGCTATAAGCCAGGCCACACTACCATTGATTGTTACCAGAAGAATGAATTACTCATATCAGGGACAACATCCTTCCAGCCGAACTCACTGCCATGGCTACCGCTGCACCCACATGCCCTAACCAAACCACCTGGATTTCTGACACGGGTGCCACGGATCATTTCACACCCGATCTCAACAACATACCTGACAACCAAGCCTACACTGGACTCCTAGCTTGTCTCCGTTGGCAATGGCAATCAACTTCTGATCTCCCACACTAGTAATGCCCAACTTCGAACTTCCTCTTATCTTTTTTGTCTTCGCAAAATTTTACGTGTGCCTTCAATGAAATCCAATCTCCTTTCTGTACAAAGATTTTGCCGTGATAATGCAACTTCTTTTTATTTTGATGCAAATCGCTTTCAGATCAAAGATCTTCTTACGGGGAAGCCTCTTTACAAAGGTTCCAGTAAAGATGGACTTTACTCAATCACTGGTCTTTTGCTTCCATCGTGGAACTCTTGTGTATACAACTTTCTTTCTCCCTCAAAGAATGTTGTGCCATCTCAAGTTGCTTCTCATGTTTCATACACAGCAGGCCTTCCTCGATTAGATCTCTTTTCTATTGATCTTTGGCACCTGCGCCTTGGTCATCCTCAGTCCCGTGTTTTACATCATGTATTAAATCACCATTTTGTTAGTCATAAGTTTACAGTGTCTAATACTTTTTGTAAACACTGTGTCATGGGCAAAATGACCCAATTGCCATTTTCTGCTTCAAATTCTTATACTAAATTTCCATTAGAAATTGTACATAGTGACATTTGGGGTCCCGCTCCTATCAATTTAATAAATGGATCATCGTTATTACGTCATTTTTGTGGATGATTTTTCTTCGATTTACATGGTTTTTCCCTTTGAAACACAAATCTCATGTTCTTGCTTCATTCCAACACTTCAAAAGTACTATGTAAAATCACCTTGGCACTTCTGTTAAAATATTATGAACCGATTGTGGTGGAGAATACACCAACGATGAATTTCGTAGTTTTTGCTCCAAATTCGGCATTATCCATCAATTCACTTGTCCTCACACGTCTCAACCAAACGGTGTTGCTAAGTGCAAACATCGTCATATTTTTGATATGGCCCTCACCTTAATTTCCCAATCATCTCTTCCATTTTGATATTGGACTTATGCCTTTTCTATGGCCATTTTTCTTATTAATCGTCTTCCCTCTTTTCATTGTCATTCAAAAGCACCTTGGGAAACACTCTTTGGTAAATCTCCAAATTTACTCTCTTTTCAAAAGTTTTGATTCGCGCATGTTTCCCTCGCTTGCGTCCTTATACCAAACACAAATTTAGTCTCCATTCAAAAGAATGTATTTTTCTTGGTTATGCCTCAAACTCCTAAAGGATATCTTTGTCTAGATCCAACGACATCTAGAATTTATGTCTCACGTCACGTTACTTTCAATAAGTCTCAGTTTCTATTTTTCAATTCTTCTTCATCTTCTCATCAACACTCAAATTCTTCTTCTACATCAAATAATTGGCTAAGTACTCTTTTATTTTTTCATCCTTGTCAAACCCCTTTAAAATTGGGCCCTACTCTTGTTTCACCAAATCCATTGTCTACTGCCAACCAACTTCCCTTAATTTTAGGCCCAATTCTCTTAATTTCAAATTCCAATTACCTAGAGCCCACACCTGAGCCCAGGGTTGGTCTTGAGAATTATGAGGCCTAGGGCGATACAAAACAATGAAGCCTTTTATCATATATATATATATATATATTGAAAAATTTCTCTACACACGGTTTGTGTTTTCTATTCAATTTTCTCTAATAAATCTTATTCAATAGATAATATGGCTAATCCATTTAATCTTTATTGTAACATAGTTGATCGCAAGTAAAGATTTTAATATTTTTAACTTTGAAAAACTTTTTTCAGCAAATGTGACTGTGACAGGTATAGTCAATAATATTTTATATGGAAAAAAATTCATAAACTATTATAAAAAATGTATTAAATACAAACCAAAAATCAAAAATCAAAATTCAAACTTGATGGAGATTTGAACTTTTCACTTTCGGAATAGGATGAGAGAGTGATAAAAGAAATTGAGATTAGAGAGTAATAGAGATATAGAGAGATGAAAAAAATATTAGAATAAAAGATTAACAGTGACGTGTAGAGAAAGAGAGTAAGAGATGAGAATAATAGAATAAAAGAATAAAAATATCGTGTAAACTATAAAGAGTGAGAGAGTAAGAGAATGAGTGAGACTTTTGAAATTAGGGTTGTCAAAGTGATAGACGGCTAAGTTATAGAGAGTGAAAAATTTACTTACTTTTTTTTTTTTAAGGGTTATATAATGTTAGGACTTGGGCTAGAGACATAAATTATTGAGCTTATTTTAAAGGTTTGTTTTAAATATATAAGCCTTTTCAATTTTTTGTATAGGGTTATATTATAATTTTTTTAGGCCTTTCAAAATTATAAGCGCCTTAAAACCTTTTGGGATGAGGCCTAATTTTGGGGTGAGGCCTAAGGCAGTCGCCCACTTCGCCCTTGCCTAAGGCCACCCTTGCCTGAGCCCATACCTGAACCCACCCCTAGAGCCCACAATACATCCACCCGGCCCAACTATTCCTAACCCTAACCCAATACACAATTTCACCCACGTCTTCATCCTTCCCAAATTGACCTACGGCTTCAATAGCCCCTGCCCCTAAAAATCCAGTCGTCTCTCTCCCTACTCACCCTATGCAAACCCGTTCCAAGTCAGGCATCTACAAAATGAAGTCCTTTGCCACATCCATTACCATTAATTACCTTCAAACAGAACCCCCAAACTACACCATAGCTTATAAAATTCCCGAGTGGTGTGTGGCAATGGCTTCTGAGTTCGATGCCCTTCAACGACAACTAACTTGATCCTTAGTTCCTCCTTTCTTCAAGATCACAATGTTATTAGGTGTCACTGGGTCTACAAAATTAAACGCAATACCGATGACTCTGTCTCTAGGTATAAAGGCTCGACTCGTTGCAAAGGGCTTCCATTAACAAGCCAAGGTTGATTATGATGAAACATTTAGTCTAGTGGTCAAACCACCAATAGTTCGCATCATTCTATCTTCTAGCTTGCTCAGAATCGATGGTCTCTTCGCCAACTAGTTGTAAGTAATGCCTTTCTACACGGCTTACTTAAAGAAAATGTGTTTATGGCACAACCACTTGGATTTGTTGATTCAGCACTTCCAACACATGTTTTCCAATTACACAAGTCTCTGTATGGGTTAAAACAGGCCCCCCGTGCCTGGTTTGAAAGATTCACATCCCACCTCTTCACGTTGGGTTTTACTGCTTCGATTGCTGATGCTTCTTTATTCATATTATCTCATGGATCAGTCATTGTTTCTCAGTTATCTACTGCATTTGAACTCAAGGATTTAGGTCATTTGCGTTATTTTTTGGGACTCCAAATTGATTATAAGAAAGTTAGATTTTTTGTTCATCAAAGCAAGTACCTCACAGATCTCCTTCACAAGTTCAACATGACTGATTGTAAAGCTGCATCTACACCTATTGCAACCACTCCCATACTGTCTACTACCCACACTGATATTCTCTCTGATCCTACTCCTTATCGTAGTCTTGTTGGGGCTCTGCAATATGCTACGTTTACTCGACCCAATATCACCTTTGCTGTCAATCGTGTATGCCAGTTTATGCACAAACCATCCTCTGCTCACTTTGTTGCTGCAAAACGCATCCTGTGATATGTAAAGGGCACTCTTGACAAAGGAATTTTGTTTCAACCTGGTCCAATTACTCTCACTACTTCTACAGATGCTGATTGGGCTGGGGACCTTTGTGATAGGCGCTCTACTTCTAGCATTATTGTGTTTCTTGGTAATAATCCAATTACCTGGCTTGCAAAGAAACAACACACAGTTTCTCGCTCATCCATTGAAGCAGAATATCGTTCTCTTGCTACTGGTGCTGCTAAGCTTGCCTGGATTCGTTCAAGTCCTTTGTGATCTCTGGGTTTGTATTTACCTTCTGCTCCTCTGATAAGGTGTGATAAACACTAGTGCACTTGCCTTAGCATCAAATCTAGGATTTCATGGTTGCACAAAACACATTGAGGTTGACTATCACTTTGTACGTGAAAGAGTAGTTCGTGGCGACCTTGCACTCCAATTCATATCTACTGATGATCAGCTTGCAGATGTCTTCATTAAAGCACTTCCCTCTACTCGGTTCCATAGATTGTGTTCCAAACTGTTGGTCTGCTCTACTGACCATCAGTTTGAGGGGGGATGATAGAGTCATGAACTCTCTTAGATTGGTTTTATTTATCTTTGTCTGTTACAAGTTAGTTACTATCTGTTATAGGTAGTTATAGAATCTGTTGTATCAGTTAAACAACAGATTGAAACTTATCTAGATTAGTTACACACTGTATAAATAGAGGCATAGCTTTCCTCTCACTAATCAAGCAAAAACTATTTCTTTCTTCTCTGAACTCTATCTCTTACTCTCTCTATTCTTTGTTTCTTCTATACATTATGTTTTCCTTTCAGTGAGGAAAGTGAAAGAACCAGAAGCAAAAGTAAAATATAGAGATAAGAACAAAGAGAATGTAGTGTAGAATTGGTTATATTTCTGGTTAATCTTATCCATTACATTAGAGGTATATATATACTGTCAGTTTAGTTTATGCCTTCTAACAAACTCTCTTAACAGACTTAACTATTCCCACTTTATGCTCTAAGATTGACACGTGTATTTCAACACGTGTTTCACATGTTTAATAACTAAGCTGATTTAAGTCTTTCTTAAACTACAGTCGTTTAGCAGCTTGATCTCTACACAAACAAATGTTTTGTCGTTTACTTCATCATCCCCCCTCAATCACATGGGGACAAACAGGAACCAGGAGATTGCGTTGAAGATCAAGAAAACGAGTAGTGGGAAGACTTTTGGTGAAAATGTCAGCTAGTTGATCTGTGGTAGAGACAAATTTAACAGCCAAATCCTTGCGAAGTACTCGTTCTCGAACGAAATGGAAATCAACTTCGATATGCTTAGTGAGAGCATGGAAGACTGGATTGGAGGCAATGGCAAGAGCTGAGACATTGTCACACCAAAGGATAGGTGTGTCAAACAGATAGACTCCAAGATCACGAAGTAGAGTTCTAAGCCAACAAAGTTCTGCAGCTGCAATGGCGAGAGCACGATATTCAGACTCTGTTGAGGAGCGAGAGACAAGTAGCTTGCTTCTTGGCAGACCAAGTGATGGGATTAGAGCCCAAATATACTAGAAATCCAGAAGTGGAACGACGATCTGATGGGTCTCCAAGCCCAATCTGCATCTGTGTAAGCAGAGAGGGTCATGGAGGCTAGGAGTGAATGATAGCCCATGATTTAAGGTGCCCTTCAAGTATCAGAGGATACGTTTAGCAGCTGTAAGATGAGTAGTTGTAGGAGAATGCATGAATTGGCACACTTGGTGGACAGCAAAGGACAAGTCTGGTCTGGTAAAAGTAAGGTAATGAAGTGCTCCAACAAGACTTTTGTAAGAGTGAGGTTCTTGAAGTGGAGTGCCATCAGTGAGGGTTAAACGAGTATTAGGACAACAAGGGGTTTTGGCTGGTTTAGTGTCAAACATGTTGTGCTTAGTGAGTAAGTCTATGGCATATTTGGTTTGGCTGAGGTATAGACCTTGAAAGGTTCTTGTAACTTGAAGGCCTAGGAAATAGGACAGGGGGCCTAGATCCTTAAGTTCAAACATTGAACTGAGAGACTTGATGAGTTGATCAAGGTAAGCAGGGGTGTTACTGGTGAGGACTATGTCATCAACATACAGAAGTAAGTAGGTTGTGACTTGCTTGTCTTGAAAGATGAATAGAAAGCTGTCAGCTGACGAAGCATTGAAGCCAAGGTGAAGTAATTGCCCTGTAAAGCTCTCAAACCAAGCTCGAGGGGCTTGTTTGAGTCCATAAAGGGATTTGTGTAATCTGCACACATGATATGGGAGTTGAGGATGAACATAGCCTGGAGGTTGAGCCATGTATACCTCTTCTTGTAAAGTGCCATGTAGAAAGGCATTTCTGACATCCAATTGTCTAAGAGGCCAGTTGAGAGAAACAGTTAGGGATAGAACATGTCTGACAGTGGGAGGTTTAACCAGAGGCCTAAATGTGTCCTCATAATCCACTCCATTTTGCTAGTGAAACCCCTTAGCTACTAGTTTGGCCTTGTACTTTAAAATAGAACCATCACTATTGTGTTTGAGTTTGTAGACCTATTTACAACCAACAATGTTTTTGGTTGTGGGAGGAGGAACTAGAGACCAGGTACCCTATCTCTGCAAGGCATCATACTCCTCTTGCATAGCATTACACCAGTTAGAATATTGAGATGCAATTTTGTAGGATGGAGGCTTAATGACAGAGTAGTTTGGTTGAGTCATGTAGCAAACTTTGGGTTTGAAGATACCACTCTTTGCATGAGTTGTCATTGAGTGAGTGGATGTGAGAAGCAGCTAGAGGTGCAATAGCTAATACACATGATTCAGAGGTAGCAGGGATGACAGCTAGGGTTGTAAGAGCTGATGCAGGGTCAGTATCTAGTATAGGATGGTCAGTGAGGCTAGGATTGGTATTTGTGATGCTGTTGGGATTAGAGTGAGGTTCAGGATTATGTAAGGGATGTGAGACAGTAAGGGTAATATCTGGTGTGGTATGAGATGGACCAAAGGGTAATGGTGATGCAGATATAGATGCAGATGCAAATGCAGATGCAGGTATAGGAGCAGAAGTTGAATATAGGGATTGAGAATTGTGAGAGTAGTCATGATGTGATAAAAGAGAAAGTAACTAGCTATTTGTGGCAAAAGTAATAGATGATGAGTCACTAGATGTATGGGAGAAAGTGTGAGCTGTAGAAAACTAACTTTCATTAAACAAAACATTTCTAGAGGTATAAAGTCTATTAGTAGACTGGTCTAGACAGAGATAGCCTTTGGAAAAAGGTGGATAACCAAGAAAGATGCACGGTTTGGTTTTTGGTTGATGTTTGTTGGAATTGATATGGAGTTAAGAGTGGAAAACAAGTACAACCAAAAGTTCTGAGATGGGACAAGGTAGGTGGTTTGTGAAATAGTGTTTCCCAAGTAGTTTTTTGATTGAGTAAGGGAGTGGGGAGTCTGTTTATGATATGGCATGCTGTAAAAGAGGGCATAAGACCAGTAGGAAGTTGGTAAACTAGATTGGGAGAGCATAGCTAGAGTGCACTGGACTAAATGCCTGTGTTTTCTCTCAGCTACTCCATTTTGCTGAGGAGTGTGAGGGCATGAGAGTTGGTGAATGATGCCATTAGTGGCACAAAAGTTGTCAAATGGTTGGGAAGTGAATTCACCCCTACAATCAGACCTAAGGATTTTCATGGTATGATTGAACTGATTCTTGACAGTGGCTGTGAATTGTTGAAACACAGATAATGTACCGGATTTGTGTTTCAAAAGATAAATCCAATAGAATTTGGTATAATATTAGTGGCAACAGAGGTTGCAAGACCCCACAAGTCAGCATGAAGTAAATGGAAGGGATGCAAAGATTTTGTAATTGATTGAGTGAAAGGAAGTCTATGCATTTTACCAGATAGACAATGGTTACAGTGTACAAATGCATACTCTTTTGTAAAGAGAATTGTATCTAGACAAATTGGGGAAAACAGAATGTAAAATCCTAGCACTAAGGTGACCTAATCTGTGATGCTAAGAGAAGCCAATTCTTGGTACTTGAAGTAGAGGTTGTACCAGTGTTATTAGATTTGATTGAAGTGTAGACAGAAGAATGTACAATGTGATGAGAGTTGGGCAATAGCTCTAAGGTGTCTGAACTTAGATGAGTAGATGGCATAGACACCATTTTCACTCAGTCCCTTGTAAAGAATTTTCCCCGTAAGTAAATCCTGAACAGAGAACTTGTGAGAATCAACATAACAAGAACAGTTGTTATCATGACAGAGTTTATTGACTGAGAGAAGATTAGAAGCTATTTCAGGAACATGCAAGACATTATTTAAACAAAATTTATGAGTTTGAGTGTAAAGATGAGTATTACCAATGGTGTTGATGGGAAGGTTTTGGCCATTACCCACTACTACCTGATCTGAAACCATTGTAAAGGAAGCTTGAGTTGTGAAGTTATTGGTGTTGGCTGTAATGTGGTCTGTTGCACCAATGTCAGTGAGCCACATCTCTTCAACCTGAGAGGGATTGTTGGTAGCAGCCATTGCTGCAAGTTTGGATGGAGGATTTTTGTCTTGGTAGGCAAAGTTCATCCTCTGATAACAGTCAATAGCTAGGTGGCCTAATTTTCCACAGATTTGGCACTGAGGCCTTGAAGAATCTGTTTTAGTAGAAAATTGTTGTTGAGGGTTGAATGAAGAACTCTGAGAGAATTGCTGTTGGTGAGGCTAAGGTGTAGAGAATGAAGGATTGAACCATGCCACCAACCTCTGCCTCTGTGATTGTTCCTGCCTCCTCTGCCCCAATTGTAGTTAACAAAGTTGCTTTGGCCATTTCCACCAAACTGGCCAATATTACCACTGAAATGACTTTATGGCTTATTGTTGGAGGCAAACATTGCTAATGCAGTGTTGATCTCTGAGGTTTCTTTCATAGAATGTTCCTCAGTCTATAGAAGAACAAATAGTTTCTCAAAGGATATAGGATCATCATGGGTTCTGATTGCTAAGCAAAAAGAGGCAAACTCTTTTGGCAGGCCTTTGAGGATAATATGTAGTAATTCCTCATTGTCAGTTTGAACACCAACAGCAGATAGGCTATCTTAAGCAACTTTGATGCGTTGAAGATACATTCTTACAGAATCAGTACCTTTCTTCAAAGACTGAAGCTCCATTTTCAGACTTAGTATGCTGGATCTGGTGTTAGAGGTGAACTTTTCTTCCAATTAATGTTTCCCAAACCTCTTAAGCACTGTCCAAACCTACCACCATTGGTAAGATTGATGGAGTAAGAGTAGAGTAGGTCAATGTGAGAAGAGCCTTGTCTCTTAGTTGCCAAGCTTTGAAAGCCTGATTGATCTCCAAGGTAGGAGAGCCTACTGCATCAAGAAGAAATTGGCTAGGACGAGTCACTAAGCCATCAATATGATCTTTCATGGAGTATGCATCTAGAATCACAGTGAGTTGGAGTTTCCAAACAATGTAATTGATGCTATCGAGTTTGATAGACATCAGATTGGACATGTTTGACAGTAAAAGCAATGGAGATTGGGTGAAGGGAATTTGTTGAGAATTTGCATTAGAGGAAGCCATGGTCGATGGTTCTGATACCATGAAAGAACTAGAAGCAATACTAATGATCATAAAAATAGTTAATTTCCTAATGATCTATTAAATTGGAATTCAACAATACTAATATCATCAGCCTTTTGTCGATTAGTATTTTATAAATTCCAATTTTAGTCTTAAATTTAGACAATTTTAGTATAAATGTAAATATTACGATTTAAAAATAATAATAATTGATGAAAATGCATTTCTTGAATTGCTTGTGAATATATAAAAAGTGGGACACAATGATATCACTCATTCAAGTTATCTCTAGCCCCATATGTTTCTCAATATTTATTTGGTTATTCACGTCGAAAAGTGATTATACATTTTTCTTTTCATATCTACGATTTTCTTTTCTTTTTTTCATTTGTGTCTAGTTCTTTCATAATTAAACTGTGGCCACAGAATAATCTTATAACTCAGAAGCTTTCCAAAACGCTAGACAAGACAATATTTAGAATTTGCATGGAAGTGTCTCAAATAAGGCAAGTGACTAACTTTTAGTCACCTCTTTTATTTTGCACACATTACATCAAACTATATTATGGAGTATGATGGGTTCATCACCCACAAGACGGACGACAGTAACCGCACCGCGGGAATGACGACCGTAAACGATCGTCATTAAACAGAACCACGACGTTACTCGGGACCTCGTCAAAGTCTCCACCCGAGTCATCAAAGAGACGATGGACGATCGTCCAAACCTATCGTCCACCAAGATGAACAAACGCAAGGACGACCCTAAGGTCCTTATTCTGTCCACACAAACCCCCATACAAGTACTAAACGGCCCACTGATGGTCACCGTTACAAACAACGAAGTAAATGAACTTAATTACCCATTAATGACAGTATCCCCGAGATATTGTAACCGCCTTCATAATAGCCCTCATTTAAATCCAGTAAAGAGGGAAGTTAAGAGGGATTCAACGGCTATTTTCTGGGTCATCTATATAAACCACCAGACAGAAATGCACAAGGTACGCACACTATTAGCCTAAACACTACTTACTTACCTGTTGATTATTCTCCACCAAATCTCTGACAAAGGCATCGGAGGAACTTTGGCCGGCACCCCACCGGTGTTTTCCTACCGTCGTCATTGTTGCTCCTAGTTTCAGGTCTTCCATCAGAGAGAACATCCGTCGGACGACCGTGCTGATTTTACACATCATCAGAGTACATGACTAGGAATAAGAAGAGGCATCACAAACCCCAAACCATATATCACACAAAACCCACTTTATTCTTAATTAATTAATAACTGCTCTCCACGACAAAAAGCAATATAATGCTTAATTGTTGTTGAACGATGCATGGTGCCTCATAACTCAAGGGCTTTTAGGTGGGCACTTAGACCTACTATATGCGGTGTTTTTCTTACATGGAGTAGCTGTCAGCGTTGTTCCCGAATTCGCGACGTCCCGACCTGAAAGCTTAAAGGGTAGAGCTGGCGAATTGTCAGAATTACCTGACATATGAAATAAACTTATCAAAATACAACTAAACTGAAGAAATTAACGACGAAACATGGGCGAGAACAATGGAGGTAGAGAGTGAATCTCAAAAAGTGAAAGTACCTAATAACTAACTAGCATTTGGTTAGAATTTATTAGACACATTAATTTGGAGGTGAATAAATGATTATATTTTGGGCCTTTAACAACAACAAAGCTAGCTCATTTCAATTTAAAAAGTAAAAATAATGAATTATTCATTCTAGACAAACTATTTGAAACAAAGCTTATATTTAAATAGATTATTGGTCCTCAACGTTTTTCTAAATTGCACGTTTGGTCTCTAACATTTTAAAATCGTGTATCATTAGTCCTTCTGTTAGTCTCCGTTAACTTGATGTATATGTGACTAACGGATTGATGACGTGACCAATTTTTAATTGGGGTGACATTTGTTTTTTTCATTTACAACTAAGATATGACATAACATATTCATTTAAAATCAACTCAACCCGAATTGAAATAAACCCCACCCAATTAAAAAATCAACCCACCCCTAAAATTAAAAATAATGAATTATTATCATTCTAGACAAACTATTTGAAACAAAGCTTATATTTAAATGTTTTTCAAAATAAATGGGCCACTGCTAGTATGTAAAATCTTTACTCAATGAACTGCTTTCTATAAACAAAATCAAAAGTTTAGTTTAATAAATATGCTGAAAAATAAATTAAAACAAAATTATCTACTAGTAACTAGTGCTCTCACCGCCAGCTAATTCTCGAGCAGCATTTGAAGAAGAAATGAAAAATGCCGAAGCTAAGAGAAGGCAGACAATTAGAATGTCCTTCATTTTTTAAGACTTGATAGTCCAGGTGTGAGGATGTGGCTAGAACACTAAGGTGGAACTGTACCGTATAACTGAAATGTATTACACTAAAAGTGGAATATAATTCAAAATAAGACTTCAAAAACTAAGGGGAAAGACTTAAAAATTTACTAGAGTAAAGTTTTCCAATAATAATCACTATTCTTGAACTTAGTGGAACAAGATGGGCCCTTTTAAAACAAACAAATAAATAAAAATAAACAGTCCCTGCTAATTATTTCAGAAAAATAAACACATGCATCCTTCATAACCTCGTTAAGCTAGCAGCTATATATTAATGGTCTATGTTTCCCATTTTCTTATCTTAAAGAAAAGACAAGATAAAAAGCAAGTGGGATCAAGTTATGAATTCCATAATGCAAAAGCTTTTTGATCTGTTTTGTGATTGCACCTTAAAAAGTCTATCTAAATTACGTGTATGGAAAAACTTAACATGATCAGTCCATTTGTAGTTGACCTAGAGTCTTCACAAAGTCCAAAAACATTTGGGCACCACATTTCTCTTTACTCACGTAGGTAAAGTATATTAATGGTCTACGTTTCCCATTTTCTTTTCTTAAAGAAAAGACAAGATAAAAAGCAAGTTGGATCAATTTATGAATTCCATAATGCAAAAGCTTGTCGATCTGTTTTGTGATTGCACTTTAAAAAGTCTATCTAAATTAGGTGTATGGAAAAACTTTACATGATCAGTCCATTTGTAGTTGACCTAGAGTCTTCACCAAACTCCAAAAACATTTGGGCACCACATTTCTCTTTACTCACGCAAGTGAAGTATATTACAATATTGTACGTCATGTTCGAAATTATATCAAAACTTCTTCGAAAAGAAAAAATATTAATGAACTTAAACCAATAAAATTCTCCTATATAAAACACTCACCCCCATATTGAAATTTCATTGCAACAAAATGGCTTTCCACGGATATCACGTGGAAATTGCATGATAACAATGTGTCTACATCAAATCGCCATCAAAGAAATGCCCAATGACACTAATGCACTTTAATAAGTATGAGTTTTGTCCCAATTCGAACTCAAAAAGTGGAACCAAGTCTAAATTTAATTATTATTTTTTCTTTTTTACTGAAAAAGGAGAAGGGAAAAAAACACAAAAAGCAAAAATAAAAGCAAATTACAACAGACAGACACTAGATCCATCTTTATCGTGTGGCGCGAGGCAAAAAATAGGCTCGAATAAGATGAAGATAGGTTCCTCCCAATTACACAAAGTAGCCCACTTGACTAGATTATAGGCAACAAAATTAGTCTCCTTATATATCAGAATTACAGGGTAATCCGTGAAGAATTCAAAATCTTTTTTAATAATATGTTTGATTTCCCAATGTAGTGCAACATAATGTAAGAGAATCTCCTTACAATGACATGTTTGTATCCCAAATCCTTCGCTTTTGCTCCTACTAACCAAGGTGCCTTAGCTTTTACTTTTAGAGTGTCTTGATCTTATGTCATTTCTCTCTAAAGAAAGATAACCTCTCTTTTTATGATTTCTACCCACCACAGCTAAACAAGCTTTCTCCTCACTGATAGTTGCGTCAAAATTCACTTTCACAAAAAGGGGAATGGGAAGGTCCCACGAGCTTAATCTTGAATTTTATACATCTACACAATCCTAAGACTACATACAATCAATGTATACATTTTTTATGAATAATGATGTTTTAATCTGTTTAATCATATGCATGCGCGTGCTTAGAATGATGTTAGAATAGATTAGAATCTGTGAAAATCTAGAAAACATCATGGGAAATTGAATAATCTAAGAATAAGTTGAAGAAATGTTCCCTCTAGTCTCAAATCGGCACTTCGAATAGAAACATGAGTGCTGAATTGGGCATTCAACGTGTCTATCAGCACTCAAGTCCCAGTTTTGTATAGATTGTGCACTGATGCACGTTTTCTCATCTTGGTTGCTGTGAATTTAATTTTCTGGAATAATTTAATGATAATTGAATGATGACTGAGAATATAATTGCTTGCTTTCATTAAAGATCATCATGATTAAAATTAAATTTGGTTAAGAAATTAATCCTTGTTATTTTTATTGCATGTATCTTTGGAATGCGATAATTAATTACTAAGATGTGAATGTGAATACTTAATTGAATCGTGAACTAGTGGTCATTAATTAGATCATAGGAGACTGATTTAGGTTAGGTTAGATGAGTTCCTAACTCCTTCTCACCTAGTAACTTAGCCCCCAAACTTACTCTTTGGGAGATCTAGGATTAATTTGTAATCTTTTTTATTTTATTAAATAGATTATAACTAAGATTCAAAGCCTTGTACTATTCTGTTTTAGATTGTATTTAGGACCAAAGTCTTGTAACTTTCTTATTTCAAGAGAATTCACCGTAAAAATTTTACTATTAATGAAATGATGTTTCTTTTTAGTTTTTCATAATATTTATTTACAAAATTAAGTGGCGACTCCATGTAAGTCCCTACATCATAGGGGGCTCAATATCATCATGTCGAATCACCACTTTTGAGGGCCATGTTTAAACCCAATTCTGAGTAATGGTACTCACACTAACAGAAACAATGGACACTTAAAAAATATGATTAGAAGGATATATACCAGTGTGCTACCAATGCATACCTGTATTTGTTCTTTTTCTCATTTTTTGTTATGAATTTTTATGGTACTTTATAGAGGATTGTTTTCCTAAATATTTGTTGTCGTATACATAATGTGATATAACAACTTTAATTTGTGATTAATATGTAGGTTGATTAGCTTTCCAAAACGCTAGATAAGACAGTATTTGGAATTTGCTAGGAAGTGTCTCAAATAAGGCAAGTGACTAACTTTTAGTCAACTCTTTTATTTTGCACACATTACAATCAAAACTATTATGGAGTACATGACTGGCAATAAGAAGAGCATCACAAACCCCAAACCATATATCACACAAAACCCACTTATTATTCTTAATTAATTACTGCTCTCCACGACAATAAGCAACCTAATGCTTAATTATTGCTGAACGATGCATGGTGCTTCATAACTCAAGGGCTATTAGGTGGACAACGCGTATATGGGTCTTTCTCTTACACGAAGTTGGTGGCGACTTAATGGCCAGACCGCGCGGATTGGTCAGATCTCCATTACCTGACATATGAAATACACTGCTTTCTGTAAACAAAATAAAAAATTCAGTTTAATAAATATGCTGAAAAATAAATTAAAACAAAATTATCTACTAGTAACTAGTGATCTCACCGCCAGCTATTCTCGAGCAGCATTTGAAGAAGAAATGAAAATTGTGGAAGCTAAGAGAAAGCAGACAATTAGAATGGCCTTCATTTCTTAAGACTTGATACTTGATACTTGTAATCTTCTCCACCCTCATCTTATTTATAGACCATCCAAGTGTGAGGATGTGGCTAGAAGACTAAGGTGCAACTGAACCGGATAATTGAAACGTATTACACTAAAAGGGAAATATAATTAAAAATAAGACTTAAAATTTTATTAGGATAAAGTTTTCCAATAATAATCACTATTCTTGGACTCAGTGGAACAAGATGGGCCCTTTTTCTTTTCTTTTTTTTCTTTTTTATCAAAATGATTGAAAGTAGTTGCCTTTACTATTCTTGCTACGTTTAGTTTACAAATCTTGACATAATTCCATTAATATGCTGGGTCATTTGTATTTGGTTGATACCTTTATAAGTGACTAGATATACTGATATAGGATGGTAAAGAGATTGTTGAAAATAAAGAGAGAGGAAAGAAAAAGACAAAAATTGAGCAGTAGCTCTGTGATAAGTCATGAAATATGACTTATTAAGCCCATTTTCTAAGGTTTTTAATAGAATTATTTTGCATTTTATTTTTAGTTGTATGCAATGAAGGTATAAGAATGATCACACCATAATAAATGTGGACACTCATATACTATAGCCTAGCCTTTTGGTGGTTGGCTATTCCCTTGAGAAGAGAGAATCGTCAGATAACTGCTAATAACCGTTTAGTGGTTATTGACGGTTACTGGGAGTTGAGCAATTATAGGAGAATTATTCTCCAATGTCCAAGTGTTGTACCTGTTGACAATTCTATTATATATAGGATTGTTACACTCACACAATTAACACAATTAATCATACGTTGAATTCTCTCTCTCTCAAGAGATAAACACCCTAACGGAAATCCACTAGTTTTATATTTTTCTCTGTTTTATGTTTTCCTACAGTGGTATCAGAGCAAGGTTCTCAACACAATTGCTCTAATAAGAATTGTGTTAACCATTGTGTTGTAATAGATGTTGGTATTAGAGGGAGAGGAATTCTTGGGTTAGAATTGGTTGGATTGGAAGATTATCATTACTGTTATTTTGTACGGTGGTGACTTATGTGTATTTTGGTTGCACCGGTTCATATCTAGGACTGGTGGTTGTGGCAGGAGACTATGGTGGCATCACATGGAGACGCTGTGGGTGGTGACATCTATATGGTGGCCACAAGTTGCACCGTTTCAGATTGGTGAAGAAAAATCGTTGCGTCAATGCAGGGCCGGCCCTGGGGTAAGCCCAGCAAGCCCCTAGGCTAGGGCAACCCCCCACCCCAGGGCAACCAATTGGCCAAAAAAAATTTTATAGTATACATATAAAAAAAAAAAAAAAAAAAAAAAAAAAAAAAAAAAAAATTGTATTCATAAAAAAAAAATTTATTAGAGGGCAAAAAAAAATTATTTAGAGGGCAAAAAAAATATTTAGAAGATAAAAATAAAAAATAATCATAAAACCGGAGGACAAAAAAAAAATTTTGAGGGCAAAAATAAAAATTAAGCATAAACCGGAAGAACAAAAAAAAAATTAAAGGGCAAAATCTTCCAATAATCATAAACGGGGGGACAAAAAACAAATTTACAGGGCAAAAATAAAAATAAAGCAAAAACCGGAAGAACAAAACAAAAATTAAAGGGCAAAATCTTCCAATTAATCATAAACCGGTGGACAAAAAACTAATTTACAGGGCAAAAATAACAATTAAGCAGAATCATCCCACAATCCAGCAGATCTAAGGCCTAATCCAAGAGACATAACCGGCAAAACACAACCAAACGTGCGAAAAAAAGAAAATCCCCAAATTCACAATACAAAAAAATCCCAAATCCCTAAACCGTTGACAACAAATCACCTGAGATTCCTCATTCCCGTAACCACCGTCGACCACTAGACGGTCCAGTCCAGACCAGCATCTCACACAAACGCCAGATCTGTACCGTTTTGCTCTTCGGTGACTTCTCATCTTCTCAGCCTGCTCAGCCTGCAGCCAGCCACCGCCGGTCCGTCACGCTGCCCACGCAGAAGAAAGAAAGAGACCACCGGCACCGGTCCACCGCCTGCTCACTTCTCAGCCAGCATCTCAACTTCTCAAGCCTTTTCCGGTATTTTTTCTCTCTCTCTCTCTCTCTCTCTCTCTCTCTCTCTCTCTCTCTCTCTCTCTCTCTCTCAAATAGCCTTCAGAATTTCAGATAGCCTTTAAGGCTTTAACACTTTTAGAGTTCTACTTTTAGTCTTTCGGTTTTGTCTTATGCAGTGATTTTTTTTTTTTTTTTTTTTTCTGTGTGTGTGTGTGTGTGGTGATGGCGTTATTCACACAGATGCCATTCAAATTGAATGGCTTATGGCTTTTACTGGGTGGGTCCGAAGTGGTGGGTCACTGAGACAGTGACTCAGTGCATGTGCACTGAGCCACTGACTGTTTGCTTTAACATTATTTTTTTATTTTTTTTATTTATTTTTAAAAGTTTGATTAAATATATTGTGATTTGTGTGAGCATTTTATGGGAACGTAATAGTGTTATTAACACTAAAACATTTTTTAGTTAAAAACTATTAAACCTAAAATAATATTAATAGGTATTAGTTTAGATTTTTAGGAGTATAATATAATTTTTTTATTATTTGAACGAGATTGTAATATTATATAGATTGTAGGTACTATGACGAAGAATGAAAATGACAAGAACAGAGTGAGATCTCGAAAACAAAAGTCGGGATATTATAATAGAGTAGTTAAGCAACGAAAAGAAATAATGGCAAAATCATTAAAGGGTTCGATTTCTAAACTATTTAATGCCAAAATTCAAAAATCTGGATCTTCGAGTCAAGTTGAAGAAGCTAGTGGTGAAGATATGAATGAAGTCCAAGTGGAGCTTAACGAAAGTGTTGTAGCAAATGAAAAATTTAGTGAGGAAGAAGCTAGTGGTGAAGATATGAATGAGGCTCATGAGAGTGAAGGTGTTGATGTAGCAAATGATGAATTTAGGGAGGAGCATAATGAAGATAATCTTAGAGATGGAGGTGTTAATGAAGAAGCTAGTGTAAGTATGCTTGACCTTGAGAAAGATGTTGATGTGAACTACGATCCAGGGTTGTGGGGAATTATTAATGACACTAAAAGGATGATGTTAGTTAAAAAAGGTCTCATTAAGATCTTAAAAGAAAATGATGAGTTTCCAAAAGAACCGAATCGATGGAGACACTTTTCTTCTAAACTTTACACTTCTAATCGTCCAAATGGTGAGAAACAAGAAAGGAAGTGGCTTGTGTATTCAAATGAGATGGATAAGGTCTTTTGTTTTTGTTGTAAGTTATTCAAGCATAACCCAATGACAACTGGTTTGGCTGAAGATGGAATTAATGATTGGCATAACCTTCCTACAAAACTTAGAGATCATGAAAAGAATCCAGAACACAATCTCAATGTCGTGAAGTGGGTGGACTTACAAATGAGACTTAAACAAGAAGCAACAATTGACAAACAAGTGGAGGCACTAATCAACAAAGAGAGAATTCGTTGTAAGTTGATATTAGCTCGAATAATTGGGGTTGTGAAAACCCTTTCTCGAAATAGTTTGCCATTTCGTGGAAGTAATGAGAAGATTTATGAGAAGAATAACGGGCTTTTTTGTCAACTTATTGAATTTCTTGCGGAATTTGATCCTATTATGAAAGATCACCTTCGGCGTGTGGTAGATAAAGAAGTTCAAAATCATTATCTTAGCCACAAAATTCAAAATGAATTGATAAGTTTGTTGGCAAATGAGATTAAAGAAGAAATTCGAAAAAAGATTTTAAAAGCAAAGTATTTTTCGATTATCCTTGATTGTACTCCAGATCTAAGTCATGAAGAACAAATGTCGATTGTTATAAGATGTGTGGATGTTGAGGATGCAAGTGAAGTTAAGGTGGAGGAGTTCTTTCTTGGGTTTATAAAAGTTGATGACACGTCGGGGCTTGGGCTTTTCAAGCGACTTGAAGATACTTTAGTGGATCTTAAACTCAACATTGATGATATAAGAGGACAAAGTTATGACAATGGCGCAAATATGAAGGGTAAACATCAAGGTGTACAAAGAAGATTACTTGATGTAAATCCTAGAGCATTTTATGTTCCATGTGGATGTCATACCTTAAATCTTGCATTATGTGATATGGCAAAATCTTGTGTGAAAGCAAGAAATTTTTTTGGATATGTGCAAAAGATTTATACTTTGTTTTCGGGTTCAACACATCGATGGGATGTTCTTAAAACATATGTGAAGGGCTTGTCACCAAAGGCATTGTCAGTAACTCGTTGGGAAAGTCATATTGAGAGTGTTAGAGCAATAAGAAGTCAACCGGAGGAATTAAGAGATGTCTTGATTGAAATTTCAAATACTTCTAAAGATGATGTTGTGATGGCGGAAGCTAAAGGCTTGTGTTTCAATGCTTTGGAAGATTTTGAGTTTTTGATAAGCTTGTGTATTTGGTACAAAATCTTAGACAAAGTTAATTGGGTTAGTCAAGTACTTCAAAAAGAAGAGATCGATCTTGAGAATGCAATTATAAAAATAAAGGAACTCATTTTATTCTTTGAGGAGCTTAGAGAAGATGGTTTTCTAGACTTGATAGAGGAAGGTAAAGAGCTTGCAAAGAAAGTTGGTATTGAACTGGCATTTACAGTAAAAAGAGTAGTTCGTAGAAAGAAGCAATTTGATGAGGATGTGGGAAAGGATGCCAATGAAAGTCAATCGCCTCAAGAGAAGTTTAAAGTTACCTACTTCTACCACATTATAGATCAAGCTCTTACATCACTGAAGGATCGGTTTGAGCAATTTCAACGTTATGAAGAAATCTTTGGATTTTTGTTGAATGGAAAGTTCAAAAGCATTAGTGAAGACAAATTGATGGAACATTGCAGCCAATTACAAAGTTTCTTGGAATATAAAGAACATTGTGATATTTATGCGGATGAGTTATTTCAAGAACTTAGATATCTGAAAACATTATTACCGAAGGATGTAACAAAATCGATTGACATCCTCAACACTATAAAGTCTTATTGGGAAGAGGGTGGATTCCAAACAGTATGGGTTACATATCGCATTTTGTTAACTATACCGGTTACAGTTGCTTCAGCGGAAAGGAGTTTCTCTAAGTTGAAGTTAATAAAAACTTATCTTCGAACTACTATGTCACAAGAGAGATTAAGTGGCTTGGCTATGATCTCAATTGAGAATGAATATTTGGATAAGCTAAATTATGATGACTTGATTGAAGATTTTGCTTCAAAAAATGCAAGGAGAAGTAATTTTCTTGGAGTCGGATAGTGTTAATTTATGGTTAGTCTCTTGTAAATATGTTGTTAAGGAGCTTATTGTAAATACAATATTATATAATAAAATTGTAGCCATCAAAGGCTTTTGGGGGTGGATGTAGGTCTTAATGACCGAACCACGGTATCTTTTTGTTTCTACTCTCTCTACTCTTTACTATTATTGCTTTATATTTTCTTACACACCGTAACTTGTTAAAAGTACAACATAACCTTGATTTTATATATAAAAAAAAAAATTTGGACTTTATATTATTTTTTTTAATATTAAATAATAAGTAGCAAGTAGGGCAACCAAATTAGGCCGGGGCTAGGGCAACCCAACGCTCGGGGCCGCCCCTGCGTCAATGGTTGATGTCGACAAAGCCATGAAGGTGGCTGCGAGATGGCATTGTGATGCAGCGAATGGGTGATCTATGGTGGTGAGCCATGAAGATCATGGCTGCACTGTTTTGAACTAAAGGGACTAGTTCAGACCGAGGAGGAGAAAATCGATTAGCGGTCCATGAAGTAAAGCGTTGCACCGTTTCAAACGCATGGGTAGTTGACATCCACTTGTTTGGGTAAAGGAAAACATGATGGTAAAATTGTGTTGGTTGTCATGCGTGGAGGTCATCAACATGTAATCTTATAATTGGACATCATGCATATCAGGATAATGTGTCTTGTTTATCATGCATTTGAAAATCAACATGTCATGGCCATTCTTATTATGCATGGAAATCAATGTGTCTTTAAGATTTCATTATTGTCATGTGGATGGCACTTTGAGAGAGATTCGTTGGCAAAAGTTGTGGCATTTCATACACATAGGAGAGGGGTGGATGAAGTGCACCGTTTGGTGGTTACCCAAGCATAGCGTGGATGCATTGGTTCGTGTTTAGCCCAAGTTTTTGTAAAGCCCATAAAAAGAAAAAGAGCCCCAATCTCCACCCCCGAATGTTTTTATTCTCAAATTTGAGGAATTCCAACTTCAAGATGAGATTTGAGTGTGCAAAGCCTAAAAATACTCAAGGAGATGATATTCGTGATACGAAGCAAATTGCGAAGGATAAAGAGCATAGGCTGGAAATGGCTGCGATGGATCGCAAACTGAATTTTGAGACATAAGCACACCAACGCACTCAAGGTGGTCATATACTAGGATTTTCATCCTAGTAAACTGTAAGTTGGTAAACTTTTATTGTGCTCTTTATTTGATTAATTTTCGGACACATGATATTGCAAAAATAATTTTTTGCTAGAATTATTATGTTTAATACATACGGTGAGTCATGATAATGGTTACATTAAATTGTACATGGTAAAGTAATATGTTATACACATATGAAGATTGACTCACCATACTCTCACATGATTAAATTCTATGAATTTGATGCCATAAATGTAGCCACCAAAAATGTAAGAATAGTGGGAGGATACCAAGAGTTTGGTTCTCCTGGATCACATGTAAATTTATTTTACATATGAAAGAGATTGAGTTGATAATGTGTCCAAAGAGCGTAAGTTTTTTAGTCTCAGTGTGCATTGTAATATGCATGATGGTGGAATCATCTTGATTTGATTGATACATGGCTTGTATCTAAGTTTTAAATACAAATTCACATTTATTGTGAAGGTGGGCATCATTCATGAATTGAGAAATATTTTCTAAGATAGGCTATGGTATGACAGTTTCTTGGTTAAGCAAGAAACAAAGATGTGTTGCTAAATATATTATGTAAGATGAGTACATAGCCTGCGACACAATGATATATATGACTTACGTTGATGCTGTAAATTGTGTGGTCTGTGAATGATAATGCTTTATATATAATTTGCATTAAGGTATACCTAGTAGATCGATCAATGTGCTTTGCAATGTCCACTATCTCGTTAATAAAAAGTTGGAACTAATAATTCTAGGGACAAGCACATTGATGTATAACTATATTCAAAATATAGTGGAAGAGAGGTGATAATAAGTCGACTTTATCCTCTCGGTCGAGATGGTGGCCAATCCCATGACCAAGGGATTGACTCTGAACTAATTCAAAGTACATGTAACAGGTATGGGACTGAGAGGTAATTCAGTCGAGTTACATAGTTTTGCAAGATCGGATGGACCTGGGGACGCCTAGGAGAATGATCAAATTCAACTCTTGCAATATAGAATATTGGTCAAGAATAATTGCAAGAGACTCACTAACGGGAATGGGAAGTCACAGATCACATGGTTGTAAAGTCCATTATATGCATCATGTGAACTGGGTGATATCCACGCTTGGTTAGTGAAAGACGCTGATAAGGTCACTTAAGGAAAGCCTAGGAAGTACTTGTGGAAATTTCAGCGCAGGTCGATGTATTATTATTAAATACATGCGGCTGAAGTCGTCAATAATGGTATGGGTATGGACTGATTTTCCCATCCATAAAGATTGATGCCGGTCACTTGAAATATAGTGATTTGAAAGTCGCCTGGAGTATAATATCGGTTTGATAATATATGAAGATAGGTGCGGTCAGAATGGATGACAAGAAAAGTGTGCACACAAGAGAATAGTCGTCTTCTGATGCCGATCTGTATGGTTTATACAGATGAGAGTTGGTATGGGTTTTATTATTGGTACCAGGTTGATATACCAACTAACTCATGCAATTTCACTTTTTAGTGTGATCAAGTGGGAGATGAAGGTATAAGAGTGATCATACCATAATAAGTGTGGACACTCATATACTATAGCCTAACCTTTTGGTGGTTGGCTATTCCTTTGAGAAGAGAGAATCGTCAGATAACTGCTAATAACCGTTTAGTGGTTATTGACGGTTACTGGGAGTTGAGCAATTGTAGGAGAATTATTCTCCAATGCCCAAGTGTTGTATCTGTTGACAATTCTATTATATATAGGATTGTTACACTCAACACAATTAATCATACGTTGAATTCTCTCTCTCTCAAGAGATAAACACCCTAACGGGAATCCACCAGTTTTATATTTTTCTCTGTTTTATGTTTTCCTACATGCAAATCATATGCAAATCATTGCATTTCTTTGATTTCATTGTGTATATGTTCATGCATAAAATGTGAAATAAAGCTCATCATTAAAGCAAACTTAAAGTTTATTGAAAGGAAAAGCCACTACATTTTTTTAGGGGATTGGGCTAGAACCCAATTCTTTCACCTCAACAAATAGCTTCTCAAACTACTTCTGAAGCTCAGCAGTGGTCTTGCTCTACTTTATGAACCAGGTTACTAAATCATTAGCATAAGAATCCACGAGTTTAACCAGTTTTTTGTTCTCCTCCTTAAACTCCCCTACCTTCTCCTTGCTCTCCTTAAGCAACCTTTACAGAATGGTAACTGGGGAACGAAACGCTCGAACTTCATGATTCCTAACATGCAGACGTCGTCCCATGTTAGAAACAAAGGCAACACACTGAATTGTGAGTGCCATTGAGTCATTAATTATTTAAGGATCTGTCCTCCCAGCCAATACCTTCCCATCCTCTGGAGTGCAAAGACCCGTAGCTACTGCAATTGCAGTTACACCATTTAATATCACAGAATCAATTACCGTGATAGGGCCATTTGGGAAAAGGAAGTAAGGACACCAGACCTCTGGCATTGAGCTAGGTGCATGCATTACACTAGGTACATCATTCAGATCAATTGCTTCTTGAGTGTTTAGAGAAGAAGAGGAAGCCATCTTAGAAAATCTAATGGGAGATTAAGTTAAAAGAGAAAGTGATGAAGTTAATCGAAAAAACCAGATAGCGTTAAATAAACTTCAAAATTTCTCTGTGTGATTAAGCTGTCATTCGACTCCCAAGAGAAGTCTATACGATTCTCTGTCATCCGACTCCCAAGACACCTTTGTTAAGATTCAAGTTTTAACCTATATGGAAAAATCTCTGACTCAGGACTCGATGCATCAACAAGGTTAATTCGAGTTTTAACTTATATGGAAAAATCTCTGAATCAGGACTCGATGTGTCGACAAGTTTTAACTTATTCGGAAAAATCACTGCCTTAGGAATCGATGCGTCACCAAGATCTCTTTTTCAAAAAGCAGATATCAATTCCTGAATTATCGGTGTCTCTGGCGTGGGAGGGTAGATAAGCCAAACACGTAGCACAATAAATTGATTAAATTTGAACCGTTCATTCACCCGCGTGACACATAGCGCAATTTGAATCGTTCATTCACCCGCATGTCTTTCCTATAAATTCGCTTCTCTTCACCATTGCATATCGCACCTCTCAAATATTTCTCTCTCATCAATTCTTCAGATTAAACTCTAAGAGGATGCAACATCATAAAAAGATTTATAAAATCAAAAACTTAATCCTCTCAGATAGAAGTAAGATTATTATTGATCAAGTTTCCACGAAGCAAGATTATTCTTGATCATGCTTCTTTGTTGAAGTACCTCTCTCATACACCAGGTAGATAAGAAGATCTCAGGCATACACTCTTAATATATCTTCCTCATCCAAATCGCTGGAAAAATCCCTATCTAATACTCCTGAAACTTTGTATGACAAAAGAGAGAGAGTACCTAATATATGGGTATCATCCTATATCCTTTCCGGATTGCTTAAATCATCAGCATTTAAGGACCACGTTATGGAAATCATATCCTTTCATGAAGAATCATATCGTAAGTCAAAGAACACTGGCATGTAAATGTATTTGTTTTCATTTTTCTTATGATGCCAAGGAGGAGAAATATGATATATTTGGTTGGTTGTTATCTGTTCTATGTTTTAACCAAATCAAGGAAAAGAGAAATGTGCTTTAGTGGAATTTTCTTGCATCAAATTCTCAATTACACGTAAATTATGATAATTTTTTCACACCATTACATAGCATAGAATCCATTCTATTATGTGTATTATTTCATTAAAAACTCTACACGTCTCATTTAAATTTAATTTAATGATACAGGACCCATTTTATTTTCTCTATTACCCACCGGGATTACACATAAATACCATGCCACTTGAAAGATATAGTTGCCAGGAAGCTTCACGTGGGAGAGAAGAAAGGAAAAAGAAATTGGTTAAATTAACATACTTGCCATGAAGCTTCACGTGGGAAAGAATAAAGAAAGAAAAAGTGGGCGGCACTAAATGAGAAATTAAAGGAACCAAGAAGCCGCCTGGGAGCTACTGCCTGGAGCAGGAGTAGTTCTCTTTGTAGCTTTTATTCCATTTTTTCCTTTCTAGTATTTATTTCTCTAGTTTTCTTTTTGTAATTTCTTGTTCTTGATTAACTAAAATTTTAGCTTGGGCTAAGGGGGAATCCAAATTTGTAAGGTAAACTAATTTCTTTTAAATCCATTTTGAGTTTCAATGCTTAAGATTTATTATTTGATTGTTCTTATCTTCTTATTATTTCTTTTATTTGTGGTTCTATGATTTGAATCTTTTCATGAGTTCAATCATGTTTTTCTCATAGTTAAGTAAAGATTTTAGTTCCATTAAATCTAAGAACTATTAATTTCATTGGATATTACTTTTTACTACATTGTTGCTAGATTAATTAGTACAATGTCGATTTTAGGTTTTTCCAACGTAGTTATTTATTATGTGTTTAAATCAATGAACAATCAAATAATATTTCTAATTAAAAATGGTTTTTATTGCAAATGTTCCTATTGAGGGTTTGGGATGTGAAACCCCCAATTGTGTAAATCCATGGATTTAAATTGAATTAAGTTATCTTAGTAAATTGGAGGAACCCAAAGCCCTAGCAATTTTTAGAATTAAGTTTCTTTACTATTTAAATTGTGAGTTTTCAAAACAACCTAAACATTTTTGTGATTTAATTTCTAGTGTTACGTGTTTACTTTAAAACCTCTCTCTCCGTGATACGAGAACCCACCTTACCATATATACTACCATTTTACCTTATACATCCACATACATATTCATACATATCAAATTTGATTAGTCTCCATTAAAAACAACATTTCGGAGGCCGATCACTCTGTGTGTTATATTCAGTGAATAAAACAGTACATAGGTCTGCCTTTATATATGCAAAGGTAAGTGTGCTAGACAAGTAATGTATAATAGACCTAAAGCCCATTGGGCCTATACAATATATATTAACACAGATGTTCCAATTCCTTGGATTTTCTAGGTTTTTTGTACACACATAGCACCACAAAACCCATCCCGAGAGTCTTAGTCATCATCATAACTCGAGAGCTCAACCTCGTGGCTTTGTAGATGCAAGTGCGAGGTTCCACTTCATCGGCCAAGGGGGGAGGAGAGTCCAAGCCTCGTCAATTGGCAATAACTCTAGTGGTTTAGAGCACAAATATCTTAGTCAACAGAGAGAGAGAGTGAGGGATCCATATTGAAACGGTTGGTGGTAATGCTGACGAGTCAGAGCTTGAGCACCAAGGTCAGTAGAGAGAGAGGAATGGTTTTTTTCTTTTTCAAATCATTTGAAATTTAATTTCATTTTTATAAAATTAAAATTTTAAATGAATATTTTAAATTTATTTAAGAAACTATTTTTTTTATAATAAAGTTGTCATTTGCACGGCACGATTTTCCATTAGCCATAATTGAATTCCATTAGCCATAATAGAAGTTAGCGAGAAGGAAAGATTAGTTTTATGATTTTTGATACCTCGTTAATTAATAACACAAAAATTGAAAGCATAAGAGTCTTTGCAATTTATCCTTTGGTTTTCTTTTTAAGAAATCCCAAAAACTGCCCATTCAAAGCCCTTAAGTTCTAAGAGACCACTATCGTTTGAGGACAAGTTCAGGACAAGTTCACTCTGCTTACATGTGATTTTAAAGGTGATACTTCAATAAAATAAAATCACATGTGGTTTAATGTGTGTAAAATGTGGGATAGGAATGTACTAAGAGCTACACTCCCCTACCACCCTCCCTTCGTCTCAAAGTTATCATTCATCAGTCTCCCTCTCATTTTGCACATTTTATATTTTAATCATTATCGTAAAACAAATTCTTTTAACTCAGAAGCCTTCCAAAACGCTAGCAAAGACAGTATTTGGAATTTGCATGGAAGTTTCTCAAATAAGGCAAGTCATGACTAACTTTTAGTCACCTCTTTTATTTTGCACACATTACATGAAACTATTATGGAGTACATGACAAGGAATAAGAAGATGCATCACAAACCCCAAACCATATATCACACAAAACCCACTTTATTCCTAATTAATAACAACTCTCCACGACAATAAACAATATAATGCTTAATTGTTGTTGAACGATGCATGGTGCCTCATAACTCAAGGGCTTTTAGGTGGGCACTTAGACCTACTTGATGATGTCAAAAATCAGTGGGTCTCTTCCTGTACCTCAGCTTAACTCTTAGAAGATCTACAACCACAGTCAACAAGTCAAAGAGGACACCGAAAGAGATCCGGCGTAGGTTCCTCTAACGGTCAAGTCAGTGATCGGAATAAAAGATTAGAGAGTTTTTAACAAAATGTATGTAAAGAGTAGATAGTGAGAAAGAATCTTGTACCTTGGTTTGTGGGGAGAAGCCCCTTTTATAAGGTTTGTGGACTAGTTGACCGTTTGACAATATTAAGTGCCAGCCTTGATCCTTGCTTGTGATTAATGGGTTGTTTATTGGAAAATCGTAACGGATCGACATTAATTAGGCAGAGCTGGTGTAACGTTGCCGTGATTGTAGTGTCTTTTAAATGTTGTTACGCGCGTGGTCGTCCATGTATATATTCTGTATGGACAATGACTATGCCATCGATCGTCTTATGAAGGTCTTATGTCGGACGACTGTCGTCTATATTTGTTCGTCCGAGTGGGTGTACTTTCGGTATCATCAGATGCCCCCGCAATTCCTTAAATCAAGTTGATAAGGTGCTCATTTAATGGAATTAATGAAGTGAGGGGCTTGGCGGTAATTTCGCTGCCTTTTGCGCATTACCGAGGCGGGTTAATGATGCAGGGCGCCGTTTTGGCTGCAATTTTCGCCACGTGTCATCGTGCTAGTGGACGTATTTGGAACGACACACTCTTTCGCCTACCAACAAGGGTTTCGGTTTTTATTTGAATGTTCAAAACCGATTGCCCTCTCATTGTAATTTCTTTCCCCCTTTTTTGTGCTTTAGGTGCTCTCTCCGGCGATTCTTTCCTTCTGCGCTAGGAATCCTTCCGGTGAGTGTCCTTTCCCTAACTCCTTTGTGGTTTTCCGTTTTAAGATTTCGCACTGGATTCTTTAAGTGTTCCTTTCAGAAATTTCTTTGTGGTTGTATGTCGTTTTGCCGATAGTGGTTTAGGGCCTCCTCCGTTGGGTGACTATCTCCCTTCCTCTAGCGTGCTCCACCGCTTATCGGCGGAGCTTTACTCTTTGTCTTTCCCTACGATACGGACTTGGGGAGTGATTAGGCAATCGATGGCTGCCGAAGGGTCGGATTGGCTGATCGTTTTATCTGAGGAGTTATCGGAGGGTTTGTCCTCGTCGGGGAGGGAAAATAAGGAGGCGTCGTCTGAAGCGACCACCTTGAGGCATGTATCGTCCAAGCAACCTAAGGTGCCCAAGCGTTGGTCCCTCTATTCTTACTTTTCCAAGTTTAATGCCGAGTCCATAGATAGGATTAGGTCTATGTACCAGATACTTGAGGACGGCGTCCTTAGGATACCCAACTTGGATGAGAGTGCTTGCTCACCCGAGGAGGACGTTGCGTTTTACGAGTCGGCATTGACTGCCAGTCTCCGCTTTCCCGTCCAACCCTTCATTAGGGAACTATTAGACTTCCTATCTTTAGTGCCGGGCCAAATCGCCCCCAATGGATGGAGGGTGATTATATCGTCCATGGTCATGTGGAGGGAGAGTAGCGATGGTTTGGACGACGTTACTGTCGAGGAGTTCCTTTACTGCTTTGAACCGACCCAGATAGCCACCTCTCCAGACTTCTGGACTTTCAGAAACAGGGAGGTTTCTATGAGATTAATGGATGGATTGCCGTCGTCCAACCGTGGTTGGAAGGACGGGTATTTTTTTGTTTGCGGGGACAATTGGGAGAGGCTCCTTAAAAAAGGAGATGACTACATCCGGATTCGGATGTGGGGCACTCCTTCGTCAGCTAGTGTGTGTGTGTGTGTGCTTTTTCGAACCTTGTTTTTCACTTGTGTATGTATTTTTCCTTAGATTAACTCTTGTTTGGTCTATGCAGCCTTGACTCGTCCTACCCTCACTCAAGTCTGGAAGGATCATGTTTTGAGGGTCCATCATCTTTCTAACCGTCAATACACTTACTACATCCAGCCGGATCTGCTGTTCTGTCATTCTTTCGGTCCGGAACCCAATGACGCCGTTCTTACTCTTATTCAAACGATGAAAAGAGTAAGGGTCATCGTCTCTTCATCTTTGGGAATGGTTGTTGCTTTGTGTTCACATTCTTCTCTTTTTTCTATTTGCAGGGGCGGCTGCTATGAAGATTAACAAGAGCAAGTTAAAAAGCATGGTTGAGAAAGGGGGCCCGGTGGTGCCCGTCGGCATAAAAAGGAAGAGGGTTAACGAGCGTCAACCGTCCATCATCTCTGAGCCAAGCGTGCCTCCTCTCAAGAGGGCACCTACAAGCCAAGCATCTCCTTCCACCCCACCGCAGCCTCCAATTGTTCAGATCCTGAACGAGGAAATTGTTGTCGTCTAGGCTACCGACGATGGTCCGACCATCTGTCGGAGTCATGGGTTGGCGGCAAAGAGAGCCGAGGCTGCAATTACCGAGCTTAACTTTCAAGAGTATGCCAACGCTCAGACTGAAAACATTTCCAAGCTCATGGTTCACTCTCTTATGAGGGTAGGTAAAGCGTTCTTGTTTTTCTTTGTTCGACATTTTTTGTTTATTATTTATCTTGACCTGTCGTCCATATGTTCGTCTTCAATCTCTGAACGAGGCAATGGTGATCAGCCACCGTTGCCTTTCTGTGGAAGACAACCTAGCTCGTCTGAGGTAGAGGCTGGCTGAATCCGAGGCTTCCCAGAAGAATTTAAACCGGGCGATTTTTGAACTTAACAAGGAGAAGAGAGACTTGATTGGTGCGGTGGAGGCTACCAAGGTCAAGCTGCTTGCTAAGGATGGGGACTTGAAGGCTGCCGTGGACGCTCGTGATAAGGCACAGAAAGTGCTAAAGCATTTAATGAAACAAGTGGAGGGGGCTAGGGCGGCTGCCGTGTCAGATTATGAGTCCTCCGAGGCCTTTGAAGACAATAACCTTCAATGCTTCTACTCTGGGTTCGAGGCCTTCAGGAAGCAGGCTAGGGAGAAGTACCCTGACATCGACTTCGCTGAGTTCCAACCGTATGACGATACGGATTCGGTGAATGACGACGGCGGGAGGGGAGCTGAAGGCGACCAGACGGACGATGCCACCTCTTGACTCAAACTAATCTTTCTCTCATATCTTTTATAAACAATTCGTTCCTGTGGGGTTAGTGTTTTGCCCCTTTATTTTTCTTGTTTGAACAATTCGTTTCTTGTTTTGATATTTTGGACGACTTCTTTTTTTTTTTTTTTTTTTTTTGCTTATTCAGATGGTATGGTTTGTTTTGAATGGAATGGTTTGTTTTGGACGGTTGGGCTTGAAAGAACGATGCTATTTAGCCTAGAATGGTTTTTTGCTACAAGATCGTATGGTTTAGCTTAGAATAATTTTAGTCAGAAGATTGTGTTTAACTTGGAATAATCTTTAGTTGGTTAAAAAATCGTGTTGGACAATGCAGTTTAACTTAGAATAATTTTCAGCTGGTTAAAAGATTGTGTTGGACGATGCAGTTTAACCTATGATAATTTTTAGTTAAAAGATCTCGTTGGCAATTTAACTTAGGATAATTTTTAGTTAAAAGATGCAATTTAACTTAGGATAATTTTTAGTTAAAAGATCGTGTTGGACGATACAATTTAACTTAAGATAATTTGTAGTTAAAAGATCGTGTTGGACGATGCGATTTAACGTAGGATAATTTTTAGTTAAAAGATCCTGTTGGACAATGCAATTTAACTTAGGATAATTTTTAGTTAAAAGATCGTGTTGGACGATGCAATTTAACTTAGGATAATTTTTAGTTAAAAGATCGTGTTAGACGATGCAGTTTAACTTAGGATAATTTTTAGTTAAAAGATCGTGTTGGACGATGCAATTTAACTTAGGATAATTTCTAGTTAAAAGATCGTGTTGGACGATGCAATTTAACTTTAGGTAATTTTTAGTTAAAAGATCGTATTGGACGATGCAATTTAACTTTGGGTAATTTTTAGTTAAAAGATCATGTTGGATGATGCAAATTTAACTTAGGAGTGATAAATTGATGCCAGATTTACCGTGGTTCGGCAATAGTGCCTACGTCCACCTTATTTAGTTTTTATTGGAGGTATCCCTGTTTACAAGTACAATTTCTGTCGAGCTCGGTTAGGGGTAGTATTTTTTTAGATGTTCAATATTCCATGGATGAGGAAGTCGTCTTCCATCCATGGTTTCTAAGTGGTAAGTGCCTCGTCGGTGGATCTCGATAACTTTGTATGGTCCTTCCCAATTTGGGCCTAATTTTCCTTGAGTAGGGTCTTTGGTAGCTAGGGTGACTTTTCGTAGGACGAGGTCTCCTACTTCAAACTGTCTCACCTTCACTTTCGCATTGTGGTGACAGACCATTTTTTCCTGATATCTCTTCATTCTTTCCTCAGCTTGTTCTCAGACTTCGTCAACCAGGTCCAGGTTGAGACGGATCTGTACGTCGTTTTGCTGGTCGTCATGCATGGCTATTCGGAAGGTCGTCATTCCGATCTCTACTGGGACGACTGCTTCAGTCCCGAATGTCATCTGGAATGGCGTCTCTCCTGTCGGAATTCTTACTGTCGTTCTATAGGCCCATAGGATGCTTGGAAGTTCTTCTGGTCATACTCCCTTTGCCCCCTCAAGTCGGGTTTTGATGAGTTTGAGCAAAGACCGATTTATGACTTCGACTTGCCCGTTAGCTTGTGGATGGCCAGGAGATAAGTAGTGGTTACGAATTCCTAGTTCCTCAGAGAATTATCTGAATTTAAGATTATCGAATTGCTTACCATTATCTGATACGAGGACTCTTGGAATGTCGAATCGGCATATCCCCGCCTTCCAAATGAAATTCTGTATGTTCCTCTTTGTTATCGTGGCCAGCGGTTCGGCTTCTACCCATTTGGTGAAGTAGTCAAGGGCAACGACGACAAATTTTAATTGGCATCTTCCGATGGGAAAGGGTCCCATGATGTCGAGTCCCCATTACGCGAATGGCCAAGGCGATGACATTGGTGTTAGTTCCTCCGATGGGGAATGGAGCATATTGGCAAATCTTTGACATTTGTCACAGTGTTGGACGAGTTAGTTTGAGTCTGCTTGTATGGTCGGCCAATAATATCCTACCCTGATCACCTTTTTGGATAGCGATCGGGCCCCTAAGTGGTTTCCGCATATCCCCTCTTGGATTTCCCTTAGAACATATTCCGCTTCAGCTAGCGTCAAACATCTGAGGTAGGGAAGGGAAAAACCTTTTTTGTACAGTGTCCTCTATAGTATGATGAATCGAGATGCACATACCTTGATTTGCCTTGCCTGATGGCGGTCGTTCGGCAGAGTTCCTCCTTGCAGGTAGGAGGTTATGGGCGTCATCCAACAGGTCTCTGTCTCAATGGGATTTACCTCTATTGCCTGTATGCTTGATTGTTGGACGACTTCGAGGTCGTCATTAGGCTCATTCGACGAGGCCGATTTGGCTAACTGGTCTGTGGCTACGTTCTGCTCTTGGGGTATCTGAGTGAGTTTCACTTCATGGAATCTACTCATTTGGTGTCAGACAAGGTTGAGGTATTGTAGCATTCGCTCTTCCTTTGCTTCATAGTCTTCATTGACTTGTCCCACGACAAGTTATGAGTCGCTGTGGACGTCTAGCTTAGTTGCTCCTAGAGTCTTAGCCATCTTCAATCCTGCCAGTAGGGCTTCGTACTCTATCTCATTGTTGGTAGTTGTGTACTGTAGGCGTATAGGCCGTTTGATAATGTCGCCCTCAGGAGACCTTATTATTATACCTACCTCTCCAGCGTTTTTAGTTGATGAACCGTCTGCATGGATCGTCCATCGTGATGCTCACTCTTCTTCTTTGTTAGTTGGTTCGCCTTCCATGCTTGTGAATTCTGCAACAAAGTCAGCCAATGCCTGGGCTTTGATGGCCGTCCGGGGTCGATAGTCGATGTCAAACTTGTTCAACTCGATTGACCACTGTATAAGTTGTCCTGCTGCGTCCGGTTTGTTCATTGCTTTTCGTAGAGGATGGTTTGTGAGGACAATTACCGAGTGGGCTTGGAAGTAAGGACGTAGCTTCCTTGCCACCGTTACAAGTGCAAAGGCCAGTTTTTCCATGGGTGGATACCTCTCCTCCGCTCCTCTGAGTGCTCGGCTTGTATAGTAGACGGGTAATTGTCGTCTATCTTCTTCTCGAACGAGTACTGAGCTGATGGCCGTTGGTGAGACGGTTAAGTACAAATAGAGCTCTTTGCCTTGTTTAGAGGGGCTAAGCAATGGTAGTGTCATCAGGTACTTCTTGAGTTCTTCGAATGCTTTTTGTCACTCGTCCGTCCATATGAAGGCTTTCTTCAAGGTCTTAAAGAAAGGCAGACATTTGTCGGTTGATAGGGATACAAAGCGATTGAGTGCAGCTACTCTTCCTGTCAGTCTTTGAATTTCCTTGGTTGTTTTTGCTGGCTGCATTTCTAAGATCACTTTGATCTTGTCTGGATTGGTTTCTATGCTTCTGTGTGAAACCATGAAACCAAGAAATTTACCAGAATAAACACCGAATGCGCACTTACTTAGGTTCAGCTTCATCTGGTACTTGCGGAGTGTTTTGAATGTTTCTCCTAGATCGTCCAGATGATTGTCCTCTTCCGTAGACTTGACCAGCATGTCGTCGACATAGACTTTGACATTCCTGCCAATTTAGTCGTGAAACATTCTGTTCATCAGTCTTTGGTAAGTGGCTCCTGCGTTCTTCAATCCAAACGGCATCACCTTGTAGCAAAAGAGTCCTCTACTTGTGATTAAAGACGTCTTTTCTTGATCATTCTCATCCATCATTATCTGATTGTATCCTGAAAAAGCATCCATGAATGTTAGTAATTTATGACCAGCTGTCGAATCGACTAGCTGGTCTATTCTTCGAAGAGGAAAACTATCTTTTGGGCAGGCTTTGTTCAGGTCAGTAAAGTCAACGCATATTCGTCACTTCCCAGTATTTTTCTTTACCATGACTACATTTACTAGCCAATCTGGGTAGAAGACTTTCCTAATGAAATTCGCTGTCAGGAGTTTATCTACTTCTTTCATGATGGCGTCGTTCCTTTCAGGAGCGAAGACTCTCCATTTCTATTTTACTGGACGAAGAGAAGGGTTAACATTCAATTTATGAGATATAATAGAAGGGCTGCTACCTGGCATGTCTTCGTGGCTCCATGCGAAGACATCCTTGTTGCTCTTCAGAAATTGAATGAGTGACTTTTTTATTTGCGGAGGGAGACTGGCTCCGATTCTGGTTGTCTTCTCTGGGTGCCCATCTTCCAACCCAATCGTGTCTAATTCTTCAGATGGATCCACCAAAGTCTTCCGTTCCTCGATAGTCATTGTCTGATTCTGCCCTTCCGACCCTAGTGAGGCGAGGTAACACTCTTTGGCAGCTATCTGGTCTCCTCTTACCTCCCCTATTCCATGTTCAGTGGGGAATTTGATGAGGAGATGGTATGTGGAGGTCATTACTCGAAGTCGGTTGAGCGTCGGTCGTCCAATGATTGCATTGTATGCTGAAGGGCAATTGATGACGAGGAAGTCAACAGTTTTGGAGACGGTCTTTGGGTAGGTGCCGACTGTAATTGGCAATGTTATGATGCCGACTAGGCAAACACTGTCGCCTGTGAATCCTACAAGTGGTGCATCCATGGGTCGCAGTTTGTCTTTATCGAGCTTCAATTGTTGATAGGCTGGAAGGTATAGTATGTTGGTCGAGCTTCCGTTGTCTGTCATCACTTGTCTAGTAGTGAAACCTGCAATGTTAATTGTTACAATGAGGGCATCATCATGCGGTTGATGGGTTCCCCAGGCGTCTTCTTCACTGAAAGATATTACCTGATCATCAAGGCGGACGTTCTTAGGAGGCCTTTGGACGACCATGATATTGTGTACCTGTCGTGCATATGCCTTCCTCAAGGCTCGTGAGGTTCCTCTGGACGCTGGTCCTCCAATGATGGTTCTGATTTCTCCAACGGGCCCAGGCCTATTGTTTTCGATTTGTTCCTTTGGCGTTAGAGGTTTCGTTGGACAAGTACCTATCGGGCGGGTAACATATTTTTGTAGCTTACCTTATCAGATGAGTGTTTCCACTTGCTCTTTTAATGCCATGCAGTCTTCTATGAGGTGTCCATGATCTCTATGGAACCTGCAATATAAGTTTTTCAATCGGCTGTTAGGGTCTAAACGTATCTTACCTAGCCATCGAAGGGAAGGATCGTCCTGTATCTGCATGAGAAGTTTGTTGATAGGTGTGTTCAAAGGTGTGAAGCTACTGAATTTTATGGTTGAGGTGGTCGTCCGTTTGCGTTTTGGTGTCTCGGAGAACTTAGGGACCTTCTGCTTGGCAGGTTCCTGCTTACGGTCTTCAATGTCTTTTCGTCTCTTTGGAGGAGGATCGTCCATTGATTCCAAGGCGTCCTCAGCGTTCATGTGCTTTTGGGCTTCGTACATAAGTTCGGATAAGGTTTCCGGAGGGTCTTTGCAAAGGTCATAAAGGAAATCTCCCTTCCGCAATCCTGCCATGAATGCGGTCAGAGTGACGTCTTCCTTTGAGCGGTCAATTTGCATTGCTTCTTTATTAAAGCGGTGTACAAATGCCCTCAAGACTCCCCTTCCATTTGTTTAACGCTGGACATGTGGGTTAAAGGTCGCCCTCTCCGTTGGCCACCGATGAAGTGGTCGATGAATGCTCGACTCAACTGGACGAATGAGCTGATTGATTCTGATTCAAGTTTATTGAACCATACTCTTGTAGACCCCCTTAGGCCCATGGGGAATGCTCGGCACATTATCTCTTTGGGAACGGCTTGCAGCTGCATGATTGTTTTGAATGCTTCCAGGTAGTCAAATGGGTCCTTGGTTCCGTCGAAGTTTTCGAGCGGTGGTACCTTGTTCCTGGATGGAAGCGAGAAGTTGGCAATCCTAGGGATAAACGGCAAGTCAGCCCGATGCACAAGGTTGTCCAAGTTGTGGGCAGCCTTCGCTTTCAAGCTATTCTTCATGTCTCCCATCTGTTTCTTCATTTCATGGAGCTCTTCTTCTAGGTGAGCCGTTTTGTCGTCTGGCTCTCTGGACGATCGGGCTGAACGATCGGGTTGTTTGGACGACCTAACCGAACGATCGGGATGTCTAGACGATCGGGCAGTTCTTTCTGGCCTCTGACGACTAGGATGGGTGGAGCTACCTGCACTCTCTTCCCCATGCCTATTTGGAGACGGGGTTTTCTGTACCTCATCGTTTCTGCGAAGGGTCAACTGCCGTCTGTCAGCCTTTTGGTCGTCCGAGTTATTTTCCCTCTGTGGAGGGGGCTAGTTATCATCATAGGGAGTCAGTGTCCCCTTCCTGATTGCATGTCACAACTCTTTATTTTGCCTAGTCGTCTCTCGAGTTAAGTCTTGGATGCTGGTTGCAATGACCTACATCTGTCTTTCGATTGGGGTCATGGGAGGATCATTGCTGGTCCCCTCATAATGGTGGGTGTCTTCCATTGTTTCAGCTGATTTGTAGGGGGCCCTTTTGTTTCTAGGAACTCTTGCTTCCCACAAATAGCGTCAAATGATGATGTCAAAAATCAGTGGATCCCTTCCTGCACCTCAACTTAACTCTTGGAAGATTTGCAACCACAGTCAACAAGTCAAAGAGGACATCGGAAGAGATCCGGCGTAGGTTCCTCCGACGGTCAAGTCAGTGATCGAAATAAAAGATCAGAGAGTTTTTAACAAAATGTATGTAAAGAGTAGATAGTGAGAAAGAATGTTGTACCTTGGTTTGTGGGGAGAGGCCCCTTTTATAAGGTTTGTGGACTAGTTGACCGTTTGACGGTATTAAGTGTCGGCCTTGATCCTTGCTTGTGATTAATGGGTTGTTTATTGGAAAATCATAACGGATCAACTTAATTAGGCAGAGCTGGTGTAACGCTACCGTGATTGTAGCGTCTTTTAAATGTTGTTACGCGCGTGGTTGTCCATGTATATATTCTGTACGGACGATGACTATGCCATCGATCGTCTTATGACGGTCTTATGTCGGACGACTGTTGTCTATATTTGTTCGTCCGAGTGGGTGTACTTTCGGTATCATCACTATTATATGCAGTGTTTTTCTTACATGGAGTAGTTTTCGTCGTTGTTCCCGAATTCGCGACATCCTGACCTGAAAGCTTAAAGGGTAGAGCTGGCAAATTGTTAGAATTACCTAACATATGAAATCAACTTATCAAAATATAACTAAACTGAAGAAATTAACGAGGAAACATGGACAAGAACAATGGAGCTAGAGAGCGAATCTCAAAAAGTGAAAGTACCTAATAACTAACTAGCATTTGGTTAGAATTTATTAGAGACACATTTGGAGGTGAATAAATGATTATATTTTAGGCCTTTAACAACAACAAAGCTAGCTCATTTCAATTTAATAAGTAAAAATAATGAATTATTCATTCTAGACAAACTATTTGAAACAAAGCTTATATTTAAATAGATTATTGGTCCTCAACGTTTTAAAATCGTGTACCATTGGTCCTTCTATTAGTCTCCGTTAACTTGATGTATATGTGACTGACGGATTGATGACGTGACCAATTTTTAATTGGGATGACATTTGTTTTTTTCATTTACAACTAAGATATGACATAGCATATCTATTTAAAATCACAAACCCGCTTGCTCCAATTCAACCCACCACAAAACAGTTCTCAATGTATGTTCATTATACCATATATATATATATATATGACAAACCTTAATAAAATATAACACTTACTTGATTGAAGAGTTAAGTAATTGAGCTTTTCAATTTGTCTCTACCTGCAATGCCAATTTAATGAAATACCTAACAACATATATGTAATATTAGTCATATACATATAATTATACACACTTAATCAATAATAAGATATTTTTAACTAACCTCAATGTAAGATGCAACAAACTCTAAGTACTTATCATTAGTTGTAGCAATAACTATATCCTAGAAATATTAACTATCACTCAAAGAGAAGAACTCAAAGGGCATCAATAGTTGTAAACCTATTTTCCAAAAAATTTATCTTATCAAAATGTTATTTTCTAGAAAACACAAATATTGACCACCACTAAAATTTTCCACAAATTTAAACCCCTATTAAAAAATAAAAAAATAAAAAAAAAAACCTAAATTGCCCAAAGTTATAAAAACACACAAGATAGCATAAGATTAAAAGAACACAAAACAAAATCCAATAATATTAAACATATATAAATAGAATATATTAAATAATTATAAAAATGAGAGAGAGAGAGACCAACCTTGAGGTAGAGGGGCGACAGTGGTGGTCGTCGGAGGTGGTGGTGGCCGCCGGAGGTGGGTTATGACCACCAGAGGTGAATGGTGGTGGTGGTGGTATGTGAGAGAAAAATATTGTGAGAGAGGGTTTGAAAGAGAGAAAAAATGAAATTGAAAGTAAAAGTGAGAGTGATAGTAAATATTTGGTGATGAATATGGAGGGAGATGAAATTTTGGTGAAATTAGAGGATGGGGAGAGATGAAAATGGGGGAAATTCAAAAAGGAGGGAGGGTTTAGAATTTCAGAGGGGCGGGTGTTACAAAAATTTGGGATAAGGGTGGGTAGGTGGGGTAGGTGGGAGGGTTTAAAATATCTGTTTTTTTTTTTTTTTTTTCTCTAATATAGGTGGGGTGATCCCTTTTTTTTCTTTTTTGGTATGTTATATACTTATATTTAATGTCTAACTTTAGTATGGAGGGGAATCTGACGTTTTCTTTTTCTTTTTTTTTAACTCTAATATTTAACTTTAGTGATGATCTTGATTTTTTTTTTTTTTTTTCAATCAAACTTATATAAAGGGGTAAGATAGTATATATTTTACTTTTTATTTTTTTTAATCTAATGTTATATATATTAGGTATGGATCCACTGTAGGGCCAGTGCCCACCCACCCTCAAATGTTTTATTTAAAAAAAATTATTAGGTATAAAATATAAAATATAATTGGATTTTATAAAGTGTCCACCTTCAATTTTTTGGATAATTCTACAATACCCACACTTTTTTTTTTATGTGTAGTACTTTTAATAGATAAAATGTCACATTGATGATATTAATGTCACACGTGATGGTAATTACTCCACATATATTAGTACCTATGATCACATTACTTTGATACCCTAAATTTTTATTTATTTATTTAAATTTAATATATATATAAAATTGGAGAGTACCAACATCACATTGGATAGCACTACCATCACATATGATGGCAACTACATCATATTTGATGATAACAATTTAGTAGGTACCAAACTCACAAAAAGAGTAAGTATTGTAGAATGACCCTAATTTTTTTGTTAAATTTTTTTCTAGGTATATATATATATATATAAAACTTACTATCAAACTTACCAGTTGCGACTGTCACTGTGGAAAGATCATTTTCAACTATGAAGATTGTGAATAATCGATTACGTAGTCGAATGAATGATCAATGGATGGATGACAACTTGATTGTATACATAGGGAAATACATTTTCGTAGTATTAATAATAAAGTTATAATGTAACGGTTTCAAAATATGAAACATACTTTGAAATCAATTGTAAAAAGCTATAATGAGCTTTTTGTTTTTTACTTTTTGGTTATATAAATAATGTATATCGACTTTGGGCATTTTTTGTATTATATCTATTAAACTTTGGATTAAAAAGTGTCCACTCTAGATTGAATTCCTAGATCCACCCCTAGGTACAGTGGTGGCTTTATGAATTTTTTTTTCAGGGTTCATTTAAAAAAAACTTGAATACATCAACATCACCAGTAACAAAAACAAAAGAGTAAAAGAATCATGCATTATAAATGATTTTCTTATAAAAATAAATTGTCCATAGTAATAGTAAAAGAATAAACTATAAACTATAAGACATTTGACCTATGATGTGTTGATAAATAGGCAATAAAAAATATTAATTAAATTAAATTAAATGCACTAACCATTTAAGCTATTAATTACCATTCACAATGAGTTTCCAATCAAATTTCATTCAATTAGATAAACATAAACAGTCATCAACAATACAATTTCTTTTATAGTTACGATAGCATTCAAACCTATGGCGTCTGCTCAATAATGATTGCTCTTATCATCAGACCAAGACACCAATTGGTTTTTTAGTGTAGGCTAGATTCGAATCCAAATCTCTTACTTAATGACTAGAGACTTTACAAATTGATCTAACTGGAACCCACAACAACAACAAATTGTTACAATATCAAATGCATAAACCAAAAAAATACACCTATCATCTACTAATTTTTTCATTCAGTCATTTTGTGAAACAAATAAAGTGTGAATGAAAAAGTACAATATTGCAAAGTATAAAAAAAATAAATAAATAAAATTAAGAACTTATTGGGTTTATTTGAACAATGAACCCCTCCAATCAACGTGGTGCCGCCACTAACTAGGGAATTGGGATTTGGGGGTAAATGGACAACGTGTTTCTACTTTATTTATATAATATCTATTTTTTTCTTATGAAACATTCTTATTGTTTGGAGTTGTGAGGCATTTAAATTTTTTTTTTTTTGAAGTGCGGGGCCTTTTATAGGAAATTTTTTTTATTTGGCTAAGGCCTTAAGCAATGGCTTGTCTTGCTTAATGGGTAGGCCAAACCTGCCTACAGATTACTAACTCGTGAAAGCTCCATGTTTAATGACATCTCAACTATATATTCTCTCATCGGGTCCCTAAGCTTTGAAATGAAGCATTTGGAATGAAGCTTTATGCATTTCATCTGCTATGAATGATCTGAGTAAATCTTCGTTCATATGGAGAGTAATCATTCATTCTCTGTGAAGGTTGAGCGTGGAAGAAATTGATACTGTCTCTGACTCGAAGCCAAGTTATCCTAAAATACCGTCTCCAATATGTTTCATCCTTATACAATAAAGAATGAATCACCATTCGTACCTAATTCACTTCAACTCTAGCTTGTTTAGGTTGAGGATTGAGCTTTACAAATTATACAGTTTGATCCTTTTTGACATTGGGGACAAACATTACTTTAGAAAGACTTCATTAATGTAAGAGAGCCAATCTAAATGTTTTTATTTTATGTAATATATAATTGAAACATCAGTGTCCTCTAATCATCAATGGTTTTGGCATTTTTATAGGATAGTTTAGTCATTTAAGGGGTGTGTGGGTTTTTTGGCCAATTTTTAAGTTTGTTGTATATTTATAAATCATATAATTAATGATATTTATTTTTGTTACATATCAAAGACAACCCACAAATTTGTCGCTACTATAAAATCATATATTTTATTATTATTTTTCCAACTTATTCACGACGACCCCCAATGTCGTCACTTCAATGTGTCTCCTTAGCGATGACCCATAATGTTGTCGCTATAATATGTCACCTTAGTGACGACATAGGTCGTCGCTCAATAAAGTGATATATATTATTACTATTTTTCCCACCTATCAGCGACGATACAAACTATCGTCGCTATTCAGAAGCTATTTGCGGCGACTATTGTCGTCACTAATTGAAAAATTCTATGGCAGCGCCATTATCATCACTAAAAAGTAAAATCTTGTCGCAAATGAATTCCCGCCATTTTCCACGTGTGGAAATTCTCCCTCCTTTGTATTTGTGACGACCGTAGTGTCATCACAGATGTAATTTTGTTTTTGGGAATTAGCGACGACTATGAGATGTCGCCACAGATAAGTAGTTATTAGCGACGATATTTGGGTCGCCGCAGAATGTTTGGTTGCTAAAAGCCAAATTTCTTAATGAACTACTTTTTGTAAACAAAATCAAAAGTTTAGTTTAATAAATATGCTGAATAAATAAATTAAAACAAAATTCATTTACTAGTAACTAGTGCTCTCACAGCCAACTAATTCTCGAGCAGCATTTGAAGAAGAAATGAAAAATGTGGAAGCTAAGAGAAGGCAGACAATTAGAATGGCCTTCATTTTTTAAGACTTGATACTTGATAGTTGTAATCTTCTCTACCCTCATCTTATTTATAGATAGTCCAAGTGTGAGGATGTGGCTAGAACACTAAGGTGGAACTGTACCGTATAACTGAAATGTATTACACTAAAAGTGGAATATAATTCAAAATAAGACTTCAAAAACTAAGGGGAAAGACTTAAAAATTTACTAGAGTAAAGTTTTCCAATAATAATCACTATTCTTGAACTTAGTGGAACAAGATGGGCCCTTTTAAAACAAACAAATAAATAAAAATAAACAGTCCCCGCTAATTATTTCAGAAAAATAAACACATGCATCCTTCACAACCTCGTTAAGCTAGCAGCTATATATTAATGGTCTACGTTTCCCATTTTCTTTTCTTAAAGAAAAGACAAGATAAAAAGCAAGTGGGATCAAGTTATGAATTCCATAATGCAAAAGCTTTTTGATCTGTTTTGTGATTGCACCTTAAAAAGTCTATCTAAATTAGGTGTATGGAAAAACTTAACATGATCAGTCCATTTGTAGTTGACCTAGAGTCTTCACAAACTCCAAAAACATTTCTCTTTACTCACGTAGGTAAAGTATATTACAATCTTGTACGTCATGTTCGAAATTATATCAAAACTTCTTCGAAAATGGCTTTCCACACGGATATCACGTGGAATCAATATCAATGCCAGCTGACACCATTTCAACATGGCTTTCCACGTATCATGTGGAAATTGCATGATAGCAATGTGTCTACATCAAATCTCCTTCAAAGAAAAGAGAAATCACTTCCCTTATGAAATATCCATGCCCAATGGCACTAATGCACTTTAATAAGTATGAGTTTTGGGTCCTATTGGAACTCAAACAGTGGAACCAAGTCTAAATTTAATTATTATTTTTTTTTTTTTTTACTGAATAAAGGAGAAGGGAAAAAAAAAACACAAAAATAAAAAATAAAAAGAACAAAAACAAAAAAGAATTACAAAAGACAAACACTTGATCCATCTTTATCCTGTGGCACAAGGCAAAAACAAGCTTGAATGAGATGAGGGTAAGTCCCTCCCAAATTCCACCAAAGAGCCCACTTGACTAGATTATAGGCAACAAAATTAGTCTCCTTAAATATCTGAATTACAAGCTAATCAGTGAAAGAATTCAAATCAGTTTAACAATATGTTTGATTGCCCAATGTAGTGCAACATAACGCAAGAGAATCTCCTTCACAAATGCCATGTTTGTATCCCAAATCTTTTGCTTTTGCTTCTACTAACCAAGGTGACTTAGCTTTTACTTTTAGAGTGTCTTGATCGTATGTCATTTCTATCTAAAGAAAGATAACCTCTCTTTTGTTGATTTCTACCCACCACAGCTAACCTCTCTTTTGTTGATCTTATGTCATTTCTATCTAAAGAAAGATGACCTCTCTTTTGGAATGAGATAATTACTGAGATGTGATTGTGAATGTGAATACTTAATTGAATTGTGAACTAATGGTCATTATTTCTCCTTACTGATAGCTGCATCAAAATTCACTTTCACAAAAAGGGAATGGGAGGGTCCCACGAGCTTAATTTTGAATTTTATACACCTACACAATCCTAAGACAACATACAATCAGTTTATACTTTTCTTATGAATAATGATGTTTTAATATGTTTAATCACGCATGCGTGCTAAGAATGATGTTAGGATAGATTAGAATCTGTGAAAAATCTAGATAACATCGTTGGAAATTGATTAATCTAAGAATAATTGAAGAAATTTTCCCTCTAGTCAAATCAGCATTTCGGATAGAAACATGAGTGCTGAATCGGGCATTCAAAGTGTCGATCAGTACTCAAGTCCCAATTTTGTATAGATTGTGCACTAATGCACATTTTCTCATTTTGATTGTTGTGATTTTAATTTTATGGAATAATTTAATGATAATTAGATGATGACTAAGAATATAATTGCTTGCTTTGACTAAAGATCATGATTAAAATTAAATTTGGTTAAGAAAATAATTCTTGTTATTTTTATTGCATGAATCTTTGGAATGCAATAATTACTGAGATGTGAATGTGACATACTTAATAGAATCATGAACTAGTGGTCATTAATTAGATCATAGGAGACTGATTTAGGTTAGGTGAGTTCCTAACTCCTTCTCACCTAGTAACTTAACCCCCGAACTTACTCTTTGGGGGATGTAGGATTAATTTGTAATCTTTAATCTTTAATCTTTTTACTTTCTTAAATAGATAATAACTAAGATTCAAAGCCATATTATTCTGTTTTACATTGTATTTAGGATTAGAGTCTTGTAACTTTCTTATTTCAAGAGAATTCACCGTACAAATTTTAGTATTAATGAAATGATGTTTCTTTTTTTTTTTAGCATAGAGGGTTCAATATCATCATGTCGAATCACAGCTTCTGAGGGCCATGTTTAAGCCTAATTCCGAGTCATGGTTCTCATACTAACGAAAACAATGGACACTAAAAAAATTTGATGATTAGATCGAAGGATATAAACCAGTGTGATACCGATCATTGACCCACCAGTGCTTAAGGTAGTGAATCTCTTCCTTTTGAATGAGTAAATTATCTTGTGGTAATTTGAATGCATACCGATATTGTTCTTTTTCTCATTTTTTGTGAGGAATTTTTATGGTACTTGAGGATTGTTTTCCTGAATATTTGTTGTCGTATACATAATGTGAAATAACAACTTTAGTGTGATTAATATGCAGGTTGATTAGGTTTCCAAAACGCTAGATAAGATAGTATTTGGAATTTGGAACTTGCAAGGAAGTGTCTCAACTCTCAACTAAGGCAAGTGACTAACTTTTAGTCAACTCTTTTATTTTTCACACATTAATTACATCAAACTATTATGGAGTACATGACTAGGAATCAGAAGAGGCATCACAAACCCCAAACCATATATCGCACAAAACCCACTTTATTCTTAATTAATTACTGCTCTCCACAACAATAAGCAACCTAATGCTTAATTATTGCTGAACGATCCCTGGTGCTTCATAACTCAAGGGCTTTTAGGTGGGCAATTACGCCTATATTCGTTGTGTTTCTTACATGATGATGAAGTTGGCGGCATAGTTCGCGAATTCGCGTCCGAACCTGACAGCTTAAAGGGCAGAGCGGGCAGATTTTCAGAATTACCTGATAATATGAAATAAAGTTATCAGAATATAACTAAACTGAAAAAATTAATGAGGAAACATGGACGAGAACAATAGGCGACTATTTGAAACAAAGCTTATATTTAAAGTGTTTTTCATCATAAATGAGCGACTGCTAGTATGTAAAATCTTTACTCAATGAACTGTTTTCTGTAAACAAAATCAAAAGTTAAGTTTAACAAATATGCTGAAAAATAAATTAAAACAAAATTATCTACTAGTAACTACTGCCCTCACCACCAGCTAATTCTCGAGCTGCATTTGAAGAAGAAATGAAAAATGTGGAAGCTAAGAGAAGGCAGACAATTAGAATGGCCTTCATTTTTTAAGACTTGATACTTGATAGTTGTAATCTTCTCTACCGTGATCTTATTTATAGACCATCCAAGTGTGAGGATGTGGCTAGAAGACTAAGGTGAAATTGTAATGTATAATTAAAAAGTATTACACTAAAAGGGGAATATAATTAAAAATAAGACTTAAAATTTTATTAGGGTAAAGTTTTCCAATAATAATCACTATTCTTGGACTCAGTGGAACAAGATGGGCCCTTTTTCTTTTCTTTTTTTTTACATTTTATCAAAATGATTGAAAGTAGTTGCCTTTACTATTCTTGCTATGTTTAGTTTACAAATCTTGACATAATTCCATTAATATGCTGGGTCATTTGTATTTGGTTGATACCTCTGTAAGTGACTAGATATACTGATATATAGGATGGTAAAGAGATTGTTGAGAATAAAGAGAGAGGAAAGAAAAAGATCAAAATTGAGCAGTAGCTCTGTATGTTATATTCAGTGAATAAAATAGTTCATAGGTCTGCCTTTATATACGTAGAGGTAAGTGTGCTAGACAAGTAATGTATAATGGACCTAAAGCCCGTTGAGCCTATACAATATATATTAACACAGATATTCCAATTTCTTGGATTTTCTAGGTTTTTTGTACATGCATAGCACCACAAAACCCATCCCACGAGTCTAAGTCATCATCATAACTCGGGAGCTCAACCTCATGGCTTTGTAGATGCAAGTGCAAGGTTCCACTTCATTGGCCAAGGGGGGAGGAGATTCCAAGCCTCGTGAGTCAGCAACAACGCTAGTGGTCTAGAGCACAAGTATCGTAGTCAACAAAGAGAGAGATAGAGATAGATGAGGGATCCATATTGAAACTGTTGGTGGTGGTGCTGATGGGTCGGAGCTTGAGCACCAAGGTCAGTAGAGAGAAAGAGAGAATGGTTTTTTTTTTTTCAAATCATTTGAAATTTATTTTAATTTTTATAAAATTAAAATTTAAAATTTTATTTAAGAAACTATTTTTTTTATAATAAAGTGGTCATTTGCACAAGACATGACGATTTTCCATTAGCCATAATTGAATTCCATTAGCCATAATTGAAGTTAGTGAGAAGGAAAGATTAGTTTTATGATTTTTGATACCTCATTAATTAATTACACAAAAATTGAAAGCATGGGAGTCTTTGCAATTTATCCTTTGGTTTTCTTTTTAAGAAATCCCAAAAGCTGCCCATTCAAAGCCCTTAAGTTCTAAGAGACCACTATCATTTGAGGACAATTCACTTTGCCTAAATGTGATTTTAAAGGTGATACTTCAATAAAAAAAAAATCACATGTGGTTTAAGGTGTGTAAAAAGTGGGATATGAATGTACTAAAAGCTACACTCCCCTACCACCCTCCCTTTTTCTCAAGTCATCGTTCATCGGTCTCCCTCTCGTTTTGCACGTTTTATATTTTAATCATTAAAGAAAAACAGATTCTTTTACATGTGGGCTGTGGCCTGCTTAACGCATATGTCACCTTTCTTATCTTCTTTCCTCTTTCCATCATTTTTTTAAACCAAAACATTGGATGAATATAAGGAGTGGTGATAAAAAGAACGAACACACAATAGCAATCTCAGTAAAACCATAATTACTATCCAAAGAATCCAATGGGCTCATGGTTGTTCACTTCAAAAGGCAAGGGGGATCAATTTATGAAAGAGAAAAAAAGGGTTCCATGATTACTATCCAAATAATGCAACGGTTAGGCTTTTCAATTTTTCTTGTGACTGCACTTTGAAAAGTCTCTCAATTACTGGTAAAAAATACCAGTAAACTAAGTCGCCAAAAAGTTAATTGTAAAAATCCTAAAAAATAATACACACAGAGTTCCTAAAATGAATACACAATAGGCACGTGAATAAGAATAGTGATGAACTTTGAGAACCATAAGGGCTAGAAGGGGCTAATCTTGCGAGCCAACTTTAACAAAAACTCAGGAACAAGGCGTCTTCTTGGAGGGGCCTTAGCATCCTTGGCAAGAGCTTCATTATCACCAGCATGTATCACAGCAACTAAATGGTCAAACAGTTCATCTTTACCCCCTCTCAAAGGATCCTGCATCAAATGGTCAAAAAGTTGAGGGTTGCTTTGAAGGACAAGGGCTCCATAACATATACATGAATTCTAAATGTCAAAAATCTCCATCTAGGAGTTAACATATTGCCAATGGAACAGTAATTACTAATCGGAGCAAAAGTAATAATATCAACCATACATGAAGATCTCCTCCTCCTTAGTTAGCACGCACACACACCATACAAGAAGATATGAGTAGCATCACTTACTTGAAGAAACAAATCTGTATGTGTTTTTCCCTCATAAAGAACTAGCTTTGCTTGAGCTCCTGCTCTTTGAAGAGCTTCTACAAAAGTTTTACTGTAAAAGACAGAAAGTAAATATCTGGAAGTATGCACAAGAATCTAATGAAAAATTGTTAGTTGAACCAAGTCATGTATAATGTATTCAGATGTCAGATGGTAAGAAGGATTTTTACAGTACATTGAAGTTTCCAATGACACACCTTCAGCATACCATTTCTATCATGATTAGTAGAAATATAAATCAGGAAGGCGAGGAGTTATAAATGACAGGCTTGTTTTTACAAGACCCATACTATGTCCTTTACACACTCTAATTACACATTATTAAAGTATCATTTTTTCATGCTTTAAGATATGTGAACATAGTAAGTATCAAACATAAGAAGGATAGTATTGTTATCTATGCGCGCCCTGTATCCAAGTTAATTTCAATTCTATTTTATTTTATTTGGTTGTTATTCATTCATTCATGCATCATCGTCATTTAACAGATAACTTAAATTTAAAATTTGTAAATAAGCGTTCAATTAGAAGTTATCATGTTTCATATGACCATGTTGTGTTTGTTTGAAGAGATTGCAGGAAGGAGGGGGAGGAGGGAAAAGGGAAGGGATAAACAAAGTTCCCTTGGTAGGCAGGAAATGGTGGAGGGAAAAAGGGAGGGGGGAATGTCAAACTCCCACCAAATAAATCTGCCCAATGGTGGGCGTGGAAAGATTGGCGAAGGGAAAGATGGGCTCTTAAGACAAATCAGTGAAATTTCAATTGTATCCTCACATTAAACCACTTAGGTTGGGGCATAATAGAGAAACTACACTTCATTTTACAAATCGTGTCTCCTGTATTTCCTTCTTACAAAACAATACGAGGGAAAGGTGGACTCCCACCACTTGTCCCTCCTTCCACTCCCCATTCCTTGGTCCCTGCTACTTTCAATCCCTCTTACCAAACATAGTGAGCTTGCAGCAATTATTTAAGGGAACATTCTAACCTGGCATCTGATGGTATGGAATAATCTGAAGTTCCATGGAAAAGAGTAATAGGTGGCAGCCGAGAAACAGCCTCTCTAATGCTTGAGTCCTGAATTTTAACTTCAGGAGAAAATTGTTGCAAGGATTTTTCACCTTCCATAATGCTGTAATCACACATTACAAGAAAAAAGGCAAGGTGATAAACAAAAATAAAATAATATAAAGAGTAATAATAAATTCATAAGCGTATGGCAATCAGTTCAAAGAAAAATATAATTGGCAAGTACCTTAAGAAAATGGAGCGATAGAGACCTCGATTATGAAAGTGTTCGACTAAATTAAGTAAATTGTACCTGCTCGCAGAATTTTTAAGGGAAAAGAATCAAAATATGGACATAAGTTAAGCTTCGATCAGCACATCGGCAAACATTATGCAGAAGCAAAGTATGGAAGCTTTTGTGAGTATCTTCACAACACCACAAAACCATCAAACTATACTCTATTTCACCTTTCTTCTAAAAATTAATAAAGGTTTTGCATCCTTAAGATAAGAAAACAAAAACAGCCGTATCCACCTTGGACTGAAAGGAAGCAGTGCCAGAGCAACATTGGAAAAACAAAGCACTGGTCTGATTGACAGATGTATACCTTTGACTTCTAAATTACTCAGAATGATAATTGTAGAAGTTAGATTTGTCCTGCCTGCTATTATATAAACTGAATCTATTTTGTGAAGCCTCACTTCCCATTGATGGATCAAATGATTTCTGAACTTTATGGTGATTATTACAATATGTATGGAATCTGTCTTTAGAAATTGGCCTCACACCTATAATAAACATAGATGACTAGCATAACAAGGGCCTAAATAGCATCCGTATGTGACATTTGATCTGCAACTCTCTCTTCTAATTAAATAAATAAGGGGAGAGCATGATACACCATACCAGTAAACTGTGTTCTGGAATCATTCAATCCAAAGCATGGTACACTTTCATTCCAAAGGCACAACAGCTGGAGACCATGCTGAGGCAGAGGTCACTAGTTCAAATCACCCCTTCCCGCTCCCATTGGGTCAAACTTACTTATCAAAAAATCTATATTTCTTGAAAGACTATAGATTTTGAGGCAAAACCAAGCTAAAATCGTACAAATATTAACTAGAACAATCATACTTTACAACTTCTAACCCCAAGGGCACAATCGTCTAGAGACCATGACTTATGAAGCAAAGATCACTAGTTCGAATCTCCCCTTCCCGCTCCCCTTGGGCCAACTTACTTATCAAAAAAAAATCCTACTTCTAATGATACAATCTTCTTAAGTTGCATATATGTAGCATATCATACATATTCAAGGATATGAGGCGGTACGACATTCACTTTTCCATTCCGCAGATGGCATACCACAAAGATCCGACATTCTAGGTAATTTAGGGCAGTCTTGCCTAACAATGACACTTATGGTATAATTTAGGAAGCTCTTTTGAAAAACTAAAGGTCATATATTCATTACACCTTGCTATAATAATCAAAAAGCATGATAACTTAACAGAACGCTTGCTAAACTGCAGCAACATGCAGCACAAAAGCCATATGTCAGACTGGTGCAGCTCCAAACTATGCCAGAGGGTAATAGAGAAGGCAATTGGTGGATGCCCAGTTAGGCCATCCATAAGCCATTAGTATTTGAACACGCAAAAATACTGGCACTGTTCAATATCCGAGAAGGCATATCAAGGGGCACATTGCTCACTGTGTACAGGATTCAAAACTTATAACTACATGGCAAAAGTGAGAACAGATTCAGGATTTATGTTATTGAGAAAATATCAACCGTCAGTAACCAAATTTAGTTAAAATGCCAGTGGATGTCCCATTTCATCATGAACATCTAAACCCCCATGATCAACAAGTTCTGCAGCTAGATGTCTTATCATTCAGGTTCCAAAGGTTAAACCCCAGGGATGATCCTCACGATAGTATATATATTTACTCTTAATAAATGTAAACTATTAAAATAAAATAAAAAGGGTAAATTACACTGACGCCCCCTTCCTTTGGGGAAACTAGACTCGCTACACCATATTTTGGGGAAATGACACTCCACTCCCAAATTAGCAAAATAATTAACACTCCGCCCCCTTTTGCCCCATTTTTAAAGGAATATTTCCCACTTAAACTTAAAATAATTGGAATATAATTTTTCTTTTTAACTCTAATTAGTAGGGCATTGGTTAAAAAAATTAATAAAAAATAAACAAAAAAAAAAAAGGGGGTGGAGTGTTAATTATTTTGCAATTTTGGGAGCGGAGTGTCATTTCTTCAAAATACGGTGTAGCGAGTCTAGTTTCTCCAAAAGAAGAGGGTGTCAGTATAATTTACCCAAAAAAAAAAAAACTATGCATTAAACATATTAGATAAACTGAGGACCTCTGTTCAATTCAGTAAACTTCCATGAGATTCACTACAAAAGCAACAGATAAAAAAAATTACCCTCCAGATAACCCAAAATAAGCTTTTATTTGAGAGACACTCCATGTAATACTCTCTCCTTTCTCAGATTCAGATTCTTTGATTGCTTGATCCAGGAGAGCACAAGCAGAAATGTGTGCACCAGCCGATTGCCCCATTAGATATATCCTATTCAAATATGCACAAAAAGATTAATGACATGGTTTGAAGGTGAGATGGGGAATTCCCGAAACCAAGAAATTAGTCTGTCACCTGTTAGGGTCACCCCCATATTCAGCTATGTGGTTGCAGACAAATGAGATGCCCTGGGAAGCATCTTTTACCATATCACTAATAGTTCCCTGTGGAAAATTTCTGCATCACATATTAACATGAGAGGGTAGACAACAGACATAAAGTAAGCATGCATGAAATTTATCAGAACTTGGAAAACAAACTTTTTGTAACCCAATGGCAAACATGCTTAAGTCACACTGAGCAGTGAGCATTAATATACAGGTACAACTGACAATTTTGTATAAATTACCTAGATGTGATGAATAGCGTTAGACCATAATCAACAGAATACAGATAACTTTGCAACTCCACATACTTTTAAGATGTGCAAATTTATTTGTATGAGGTATTGATGCAGGAGCTAAAAGGGTGAAATTGGAAACTAAGTTTCTTGAATGCATTGGGGATTTTGATGCTTGTCAGTGCTGAAGATGGTCTTCAACAAGTATCAACCATCAGTCCCCAATTTAACAGTTAAAGGACTTTGGTTATAATTGCATATCAAGGTTAAGATGAACTATGGACTCCAATATGGTGGTGTCAGAACTGCAAAATAACATTGGGGTTGGGGTCCATTTAGGGTCTTGTATTCAATTTATTTTTTTTTGATAAGTAATAATTTTATTCAAAAAGGCTTTGTGTGCATAAAGCATGCACTCAAAGCAAGATTACAAATGTAAATCAGAATTATCAAAAGCTAAAGAAGTTAAGAATTCTCCTACAGATTGAGAAGAAGTAAGACCCCAAGCCCTAGACCAATCATACAAAGATACAAAGAAAATCTCAATAATTTTGGCCACCGGAGTCTCCTGATTCTCAAAAGTGCGCTTGTATTCAATTTATGCTATTAAAAAAGGAGAAGAAAGAATCAACAAACAAATACCTATAGTCAACACATGCCACTATTATGTCTCTTTCTGCCAATTGCAGTCCTAAAAGAGAACCCCATGCTTTGTACCTATATCAAGCAAAAAAAATAAAAATTAGAAAGAGAATTGATGTTGAAAAACAGAGTAGATAAATCCATATATTCAAGAGAATGAATACAAATATCTAGAGTGCCTAATACCATATATTTGACATCAGAAAATGAAGAAGAAGAAAAATTTTAATTTAAATAAATAAATAAATAACCCACTAATATGGTTAAAAACTGTTAAACTAACAAAGTTCATCGAGGCAGTGCCATAAATTTATAATGAGAAAAGGATTTTCCAATCAGATGAGAAAGGAAAAAAAAAAAAAAAAACAGGGGTTTGATTTGGTAATGAATTATGTTGATACTCTAGTAAAGTTTGGGGATGTCTCACATTTTCCCCATGTCTTGGTTCAAGTAGCAGTAGTAAATTTAACATTAAAAACACTGAATCTACATACTACCATACATCTTATCATCCATCCTCTCATGGAAAATTTTAACTAGGCTATCTCATAAAGCTCTTGGTTTCATTTTCATCTTTTTATTAGTTAGTTACACACACCTAGTGAGTTTTGAACTCACGACCTCATCCTCCACCTATTCTTGTGGGAGGAGGAAGTGATGTTTGAGCCAGAGAAACTCCTTTTAACGGAATTCATATTCCCAAAACCTCCTTGTCAAATGTAATTTGGAAATTATTTTCTGTTAGCACAGATGGGTAGTACTTGCAATCTCAAAGTGTACATGCTGATCCCAAATGCAAATTGGCAATCCTTACTGCTATGACAGAAGATTCCCTTAGCTAAAAAAAATACAAAACATATGTTTACAATATTAGAATTGGATTCAGACAGACATCATATCTTCTAAACTTTAAACCTGCGTTAAGCCCTCAAGCAAATAATAGGCATGGCGAATTTCGTAGCCCTATATTTAGTACACAGATTAAGCTACATAGTTTAATCTACTAATATTGTAAACATATGTCACAAGATACAACAAATTCAAAGAGAACAGTGATACAAAACATAGGAGCTATCACAAATCACTAACCCAATAATCCAAGCTCCACCAGTTACAAATATCACAACTGGCTTTGGTTCGTCACTATTTGCAGGTAAATATAGATCCAACCTGTAAAAATAGTAAAGACACAATTGCAAAAGTAAAACTTATCATTTGCATGTGATAATGAGTCAGTTCATGGCTTATCAAAAAGAAAATAAAGAAATAATTTATTACCTCTATCACAATTACTTACCTATTTCTTGGTTGATCTCCATAAACAACACTTCGCTGGACCTGGCTTGAGAAGAAATAATAAAATGCAACTGTAGAAAATTAGCAAGTAAGTTATGTTCCATTTGTTTAAACCACATGTAAATATATTCTAAAATACAATTCTGTCCCTGTCACAGATTGAAGAATAATCTGCAGATGGCTTACACAAGGAATTCCCAGCATTTAGTTTCCTTCATGATCTAGTTATATAACTAAGCAATCAAATAAAATGAAACAAAAAGAAAGGACAAGGGAACAACGGTCATGCAACAAGTAAAAACAATACAAACCTTGAAGAAAGCCAGGCATAAGTAGCAAGGCATAACAACCCAGAGCAACTAATCTTGTGATCCACCGGTAGCCTACCCTGAATGAAAAGAAATGGTTAAAACTGATATCCACACCAATTTAACAAAAACAAAGTGATAATTTTCCATGCAACTTGAAACCTTTTTGCTGACCAAAAAACTCTAAAGCCTTTCGTCCATCAATTTTTTTCTTGGAGTTAACTAAACTAAGCATGGACTTGTAAGAAACTAAGGAATAAAACATGAAAAAACCGATCCAAGAACTCCATCCATAAGTAACAAATATTTCAGAACAAACACATCATTTCCTCAGATTTGAAAAAATGTCCAACCACTACTAGAATCACTTAATTTCTTAAAATCAGTAAATCACACGGTAAAACATTTAACATCATTGATACACACATTCTTCATTTAGTATAGGCCATACTTTTTTGTTTGCAAATCCGGTAAAACCTATCATCCATTATATGTTTAAAATCACTTATATGGAGATCAATACATTTTTTTTATTTGGAAGTTACACATGCACCCCATGGGTCTTGAACCCATGACCTTCCCTCCACCTTGCTCTTACAAAGGGAGGAGGTGCATTTGAGGTAGAGTTCATTGGCTAAAGAGATGATATCGCTAAACACTTTACTCCGTCTCGTTTTGTTTGTCCAACTTAGAAAATCCAAACTTTTTTTATGGGACATCATTTTATGAATTGTCTATCAAATAAAACTTTATAAGTTTCCAACATTACCCTCTTTGATTATAACTCATACAAAGTAAAAGAAAAAACAAACATTAATCTTTTCAATAAAATAAAGGCATATTAGTAGTTATTAAATCTGACCTCACTGATTTTTCAAAGCAGTCAATGTTTTAGGAAATCCCCAAATGAAACAATGGATAAACAAAACGCAACCGAGAAAGTACAATTTTGAATTTTTATTAAAATAGATTCTTATAATAATTTTTCAATTAGTAGTTAGAAAAATCAGAAGAAAAAAAATTTCTAAAATAAAAAAAATTTTTTTTTTTTTTTAAAAATTTTAAATCACATATATCTTACATTCCTTCAATCTCCACGTAAAAGACCAGAAAGCATCTCAGCTATACATTTAACACGATATCATAAATTTCAACTTTCAAATTCTTCTTCCTTTTTTTTCTCACTCAATATTCTCGGCAACCAAACAGAAAAGATCAAAAGTCAAATTCCAATACATCATCATGTAATCATTTAGCTAAATTTGCAAAAGGTAAAAAGCAGAAAATGTCATGTTTCAAATTTCAATTTTCTCTCCTACTTTCTTTGTCACTCAATTTTCTCGGCAATCAACCAGAAAACGTGAGTACATACGTACATACATACATGTAATTATTTAGCTAAATTTGCAGAAGGTCAACTTTCAACTCTCACTTCCTTTTTCTGGCTCAACTTTCTTGGCAACCAAACAGAAAATTTGAATTCTCAACAAAAACACACAAAACAAGAAGTACCCTAGATATCGGAGGAGAGTGAAGCTGAGGCTGGTGACGAGATAAGTCTCGGCAGCGGCGTGGCCAATATCCCGGCTAAAAGACTGAGTCTGGCAGGGCCGAGTCGGCGCGGCGCTAGGCTGCGAGGAGGCTCTGCGGCGGCGCTGGTGGTTTTTGGCGCCATTAGAGATCAAGGGCTTGATGTTGTTGTTGGTGTCCACGTCGCCATTCATGTCGAAATCAAAGCCTTTTGGATTGATGGAAGAAAGAAATGGACGGTGGCGAACGGTCCGGGTTGGAGAGAGTGTGTGTTTTGTTTGGGTGATCTGAATCTGAGGTTGAGTTTTTCGAGAGGGAATCTGTGTTTCTTATTTTAAATCTCCAAATAGTAGTGGCACTTCGCTGTCCAGTTACTGTAGAAGAAAGAATATCTATTAGCGGTTTGAATTTCGACGACGATTGCGTGGAAAAAGGAATATATGTTTCGGATATATATGTCTTCCTCTCACAAGCAAGTGGAATTGTGTAGATCCCACTTGCTTGTGAGAAAGAAGACGTATACATTCGAAACACAAGATAATTGTTCGATTGCGTGTTGTCCAGAAAAAATTAATTCTTTTTATATATGGGAAGGGAGCGCCCTAAACGTGGCAAACGTAACCGAATCCATGATGTAGTGGGTCCAAGTGTCCAACACTTTCCGTTTTAAACAAAAAAGTTCCACCGCCTTTGGAAAATAGTCCAAGCAAATTTGTAAGAATATTATTTTGACAAAAGTCCATTTTTTGTCTTCTAACTTTAGGGATATTTTTATTTTAACCTTTTAACTTCAAAAGTTTTTATTTTGACTTTTTAATTTTGTTTAATTTTCAAATAAGTCCTTCCATCTATCTTTATTAGCATCCCCTCCGTTAAGTGTCAACTAAACGTCTACTCACCAATCCATATCACCCTGTTGGATTGCCACATCACCTAAATAAAAAATTAAACCATAAAAATTAATAAATTTCAAATTCTTTATTACTAGAAAATAAAATAAAATAAATTCAAATTAAAAATAAATAAAAAACACACACAGAAGAAAAATATTTCTATCTTTTTATCTCTTTCTCTCTCGATCTCCAATTCTCCACCATTGAAGAACAAAATCTTATCTCTCTCGATCTGCACTCGTGCCACTCGGTTATGTTTCTATGCATTCTTTTTCTACTTTCATTAACACACTCACAATCCCTTCCGCTCGCTCAATGGCCGATATTGTTGCCGCCACCATTACTACGACGACAACGGTGCCTCCTTAGGAAAAGTCTGCAAAGGCAGAGCTAAAACACTGGGGCGATGAACAATCTTATGGAGGAGATTGCCGATGGTGCTGTGGGTTTGGATGGGGCTATGAAGATAATGGGTTTATTAAGTTGCAAAGAAATTTGGTGGTGGGTTTTGCTATGATATGGGTTTGGGTATGGTGGGTTTTGCTATGATTTTAGTTTTTATTACAGGTCATTGCATACCTTTTGTTCTTGTTGCTTGTCTGGAGCTTAAGGTAGATATCAACTAATTCAAATTGGGTTTCTTTTTGTGTCTTCGTAATTGGGTTTGGATTGAACAAATTGATATTTAGTGCTGGGTTTGAAGATTGAACAGTTTGGTTGCTTGGATCTTTGTTATTGTTTGATCTATGTTGTTGTTTGAGCTTGGGATTGAGATGTGCTGGAGGATGGAAAAGATCAAACTGATTCTTGTTTAATTTTTTTCTTTTCTAGAAACACAAATTGTTCATAAAATCCAACCAAACCTATTATTTTTGCTGAGTTTAAAAGAGAAAATTGATGGAAATCAAATTAGTGAAGAACAGGAAAAAATTTATTAAACAATCCAAAAATTACCAAAAAATAAATAAAATTACAATTTTTTTATGAAATTGATTTGAGGAAGAACATAAAATTTGATTTAATAATTTTTTTTTCATTTTATTAAACAATCCAAAACTCACGTCAAATGCTGCTCCAAAACTCAAATGGTGGTCTCTGTCTCTGCTCCAAATGGTGTCTCTGTTTCAAGCTCAAGCTCAAGCTTCTACAACAATGGCAGCAACACTGTTTTGCAAAAAATAATGTCTATGTTTAAGGATTATTGTTTCATAATTATTGGTAAGAAATAATAAACAGCAAAGCTTAAAAAATCCAACCTTAGAAACGGGGGGTTCTTCTCGGCTTCCTTGTGTTTTCTTTTTGCCTTTGTGCTTGCTGTTTCTAGTATTTTTAGTGGCTATGGTATAATGAAGAAGGAGACCAGACGGAGAAAAAAAAAAAACCGCTAATCACCTACTTCCACTACCGACCCATTCATTAAGCCAAACAAGCAAATGCTTGAGGCCTCAGGCAAGAAAAAAAAAATTCCCATATAAAAAAGGCTCCACATTTAAAATAAAAATTAAATAAAAGGCCCCACAAGTCCTACATTGGTTAGATGAAGAAGTTATTGTACTATTTTGTATAAATAAAAGCTAATGTTAGAGTCTTCATTACTTAGGATTAGAGTTTTTTCTCTTCCCTTCATGTGTAAATTGAACATCTTTATACATAATATTATAAGAAAGTTTATAATTTCTATAATAGATCATATTCAAGACTTTCTTTTTTGTTAAACTAATTTCTATAAAAGAGATGTAGTCTATTCAAAGCTTTCTTGTAAATAGTCAAATTTTTTTAGTAAAAAAAAAAAGCCTCATTTATATTTTTTGCTTTAGGCCCCCCAAATAATTGGGCCGGCCCTGCCTACTTCTCACTTATTTCTCTATTTTTCACAGTGTTTAACAACCCATTTAAGTCTATTTAGCTGGTTTTTACTTGTAGGGCCCATGTGACCCTTTGCTATATGTGGACTAATAATATTCATCCACATCCATGGAGTGAAACACTATTTCACACCATGATGTGGATTTAGCAGCACCCTTCTTTTTATATGGGAAGGGAGAGTCCTAAACGTGGCAAACGTAACCGAATCCATGATGTAGTGGGTCCAAGTGTCCAACACTTTCTGTTTTAAACAAAAAAGTTCCACCGCCTTAGGAAAATAGTCAAAGCAAATTTGTAATAATATTATTTTGACTAAAGTCTACTTTTCCCCTAACTTTGGGTGTTTTCATTTTGGCCCCCTAACTTCAAAAGTTTTCATTTTGACTCCTTAACTTTGTTTAATTTTCAAACAAGTCCTTCTATCCATCTCCATTAGCATCCCTCCGTTAAGTGCCAACTAAATGTCTACTCACCAATCCACATCACCCTGTTGGATTGCCACGTCACCTAAATAAAAAATTAAACCATAAAAACTAATAAATTTTAAAATTCTTTATTACTAGAAAATAAAATAAAATAAAATAAATTCAAATTAAAAATAAATAAAAAACACACACAAAAGAAAAATATTTCTATCTTCTTATCTCTTTCTCTCTCTCGATCTCCAATTCTCCACCATTTAAGAACAAAATCTCATCTCTCTCAATCTGCACTCATGCCACTCAGATATGTTTCTATGCATTCTTTTTCTACTTTCATTAACACACTCACAACCCCTCTCGCTCGCTCAATGGCTGATACTGTCGCCGCCACCATTACTACAACAACAACGGCAACTCCTTAGGAAAGGCCTGCAAAGGCAGAACTGAAACGCTGGGGCGACGAACAATCTTGTGGAGGAGATTCCCGGTGGTGGTGTGGGTTTGGATGGGGCTATGAAGATAATGGGTTTACTAAATTTCAAAGAAATTTGGTGGTGGGTTTTGCTATGATATGGGTTTGGGTATGGTGGGTTTTGCTATGATTTTAGTTTTTACTACGGGTCATTGCATACCTTTTGTTCTTGTTGCTTGTCTGGAGCTTAAGGTAAATATCGACTAATTCAAATTGGGTTTCTTTTTGTGTCTTCGTAATTGGGTTTGGATTGAACAAATTGAAATTTAGTGCTGGGTTTGAAGATTGAATAGTTTAGTTGCTTGGATCTTTGTTATTGTTTGGTCTTTGTTGTTGTTTAAGCTTGGGATTGAGATGTGCGGGAGGATGGAAAAGATCAAACTTATTCTCGTTTAATTTTTTTTCTTTCTAGAAACACAAATTGTTCATAAAATCCAACCAAACTTGTTATTTTTGCTGAGTTTAAAAAGAGAAAATTGATGGAAGTCAAATTAGTGAAGAACAGGAAAAATTTTATTAAAAAATCCAAAAATTACTGAAAAATAAATAAAATTACAATTTTTTTTTTTATGAAATTGATTTGAGGAAGAACATAAAATTTGATTTAATAATTTTTTTCATTTTATTATTATTAATATTTTTTATATAATATATATGACATGACAAGATTACATGGCAAAAAATGGTGATGTGGACACATGATTGGGTGCTTAGTTGGCACTTAACGGAGGGGACTCTAACTGAGATGAACGAAAAGGTCCATTTGACAGCGAAACAAACTTATAGGGCCAAAATGAAAACTTTTGAAGTTAGAGGGCTAAAATAAAAATACTTCCTAAGTTAGGGCGCCAAAAGTGGACTTTAGTCTATTATTTTCATAACAATTAGTTATGAGATTTGCTCAAATAACAATAGCCCTTCTCTTAGTTTTGAATTCTACATTCATGTCCTTCAACTTTTCAAAATAATTTTCACTCACCTCCCCTACAGCTTAACATCGTTAAATTAATTAACAAAAATTTAAATTAAAAAAAGGAAACATATCATTTTAATAAATTTGCTTAATTTTCAGTCAATTGATTCAATAGCGTTAAGCTATAAGGGGAGTTCATTGCAAATTATTATGCAAAGTAAGTGAGTTCAATGTACAATTTGAAGTTAGGAGGGAGGTCAGTGTGATTTTAGCAACCTTGGAGGAGGTCAATGAAATTTTCCCTTATTTAAATTGGTCTTGTTTTGAAATTATTTAAAAATTAACCTTACTTTGGAAGCAAAATTTTTGCACTTTAAATCATGTTTTTAAAACACGATTTCAATCAATACATGCCAATTCGAGTGAATTTTAAATGAAATCAAGTCCAAAACATGATTTTAAAATAAGAATGCTTGATTCCCAAATAACTTTAAAACAATGTCAATTTAAAATTGTTATTAAAATAATATAATTTTGCAAATTTTCTCCTACTTTTGATTAATAATTATCACATGTAACAAATATATGTATTTTCCCTCTCATAATGTGTAGAACTCTCAACTATGTGGCATTTGTTTGTTGAGAGAGGGGGATGCATATATCTCATGTATGAGATCAAGAACGGAGCCAAGAATTTACATGAGTAGGAGTCAATCTATCAACCAAAATATTTTCATGAAAATCCAAAGTAGAATCCATTTAATATTAACAAAATATCAACAATTGAAAAGACACAAAATAACTATTTCTTAATACATTACAATGCAATTATTTTAGAAAATAAAAGTTGACACATTTTTAAATTACTGAAATCATCTTGATTGAATCTGTACTACACGTCGCAACAATTTCCTTTTCAATGTATAAAATCAAGGAGTATGTTAAAAAATCATCTTCCATTTTGTTATGAAAACCTAATTTTAAGAATATTCATAACTAAATGTCTACTCTCTAATTGTAGTACAAACTGGAAGAATAAGCACAAGCATAACCACTCTATCAACAGGTTGGTATGCTATTAATTCTCTTGTACTCACCAGACATTAACACAATTCATAAATGATTAACAAACTTTTGAAGTCTAATTGTTGAACTACATTATGTTCATAATGACGAAGTTTTGGAGAAAATTTATAATTAATTAAGTTTATTAATCAGTTTTATCCAAACTAACACTTAATTAATTATCCAACTTCTGTAAATCAAAATGATGTGTTTGGTCCAAATTATACGGTTCGATCCAGAAATGGTAAACACTAACTAATTTACTTATGATTTTAATGTAGAAGTTGATATTAAGAAATCTTTAAGACAAATCTGCTCACAGATTTGATCTCATGATCACTGTTTACAGTTTATTCTTTTATAAATGTAAACTACTTAAAGTTTAACAATACTGCAAACAATTATAAACAGTAGAATATATATTGAACAGTAATCAAGTACAATCACTTTAAATATAAACAAAGAACAACAGAAACTTACAAAGGAGAAGTCTCATGTTACTCTCATACACTTCAAGAACCTGAACTGCAGGATCTAACTCTCAATTGAACTAAAAACACACTTAAAACACTTTAACACACTTGAATTACACTGTTTTACACACTTTTGAACACTTGAACACATTTTAGAACACACTTTGAATCACAAATGGACTCCTGAACTTTGGAAAATACGCGGGGCTGATAACTGTCTTCTTTTATTTTATTTATACTTTTCTCGAGTAGCAGTTTCTCTAATTGAACGGTTATTTTCCTCATTTTGAATTTCAAATCCTCAATAAACATTGTCTAATACAAAACAACACTCTTCTTAGAGATTATAACACTTGTCATATATGTTTCCAAATTGTTAATAAACTGTTATTTAGCAGTTTCTTAAAATCGAACTGCTTTGTAACTGTTTTTAAATGAGTTTGGATATGGCCTCGAAGTATAATCAGGCTTTACCATCTAAGCTTCTATTTTAAAGTAATATAACTTGTTTCATTTAGGCTCAATGACTTTTATTTTATTTTATAATAAGATAGAACTATAAATGACTTAAGTATGCTATTAAAGTTATCTTACCATTTTTCCAACCACTATGCAAAATCTTGAGGGTAATTCAGGTCTTGTGAAAGTTAAAAGATTGCGGTGGGTTAAAATTGTGCGATTTGGAAAAAAGGACGTCAGGTCTATGGTTTCAAAACGTCAATTTCTGCGTTTTTAAAATCGTAATTTTTTAAATGACGCTGAGCCAAACGCTTGGAAATCGTGGGACGAATGGAAAGTTAAAGGGTATATAAGATTAAAAGTTAAAAGTCAAAAAAGTTAAAATGTTTTTTATTCAAGGGCTGAGATTAAAAAAGTAAATGCAATCTCAACCCTTAATAAATTTAAATCCGGTTATCTCTGTCTCTGACTTACTCGCTTGCTCTCTCTCTCTCTCACTCACTCACTCAGTCTGAGTCTCTCGCTCGCCGACGCCGGAGCAGAATATAACTTCCCTCACCGGCATAAGTCCCTCTCTTTTAGGTAAGGGAATCTCTCTATCTCTCTCTCTTCGTGCAAAATTTCTTTCTGTGATTTTTGTTTAGGGTTTGAAATGCTTGTTGGGACCTGGGGGTTTTTCGTGACTTTATGTAATTATGCAGCATGAGACTTTATAGTTTTTAGTTCCTGAGAGTTTTGGACCAAGTGGATTTCTTGTTATTTGTTGCTTCTTTCCATGTTTGTTTGATAGTTTTAAATGGTTTACAATCTTTTATGATGTCTTCCACTTGTTTGATAAATTGCCTCAATGAGGCTATTTTCTTGATGAAAAATGTGTAGAATTTTGCTGTCTCCTTAATGAAATATGGGGTTTTAAAGAAATTGAATGACTTTATGAACTATTGTTAAAGACTATTTGTTTTAATACCTAGTAGTTTCCTTCTCCATTTTGTGCTGTTTTCTCCCAATACTTACAAGTTCTAACATTGCAAGCATTATTTTCTTTTATGTATGTGAAGGAATGGTGGGACTATCTCTTGGAGAAAAGCACTTCATACAGGGTGGCATTGCTCAAGACCTTCGTACTGATGGTCGAAAAAGATTGACTTACCGTCCTATTTATGTTCGAAACTGGAGTTATACCCCAGGTATAACATTCTTTTCAAATACTTTCTTGAAACTTATTCTGAATGGCGGAAAACAATTCATGTAGCCAAACCTAATCGGTTAGAATTATTTCTAAATTGAGTTGCTTAGTAGTTTACTTCATGGAAGAAATTATTTTCTTTTACATCTGCATTGGCTTGTTTTCTACCAGAAAAAAATGAAGTTTTGCTGGTTTTTATGTATTTCATTTCATGGACTTAATGGCAGGCAAATGGTTCAGCAAGAGTCAGGATGGGGGGCACAGATGTTATTTCCAGTGTGAAGGTATTTCATGGCTCGAGATGTTGGATTTTCTATTTATTTATTTTTAAAAGACACATATCTAGACTAAGCGTATTCCTCCTGTGTGTTGTCTACTAATTTCTATAAGTGCAGGCTGAACTTGGAAAGCCGAGTTCATTGCAACCTGACAAAGGAAAGGTTTCCATATATGTTGATTGCAGTCCAACCGCAGCACCAATGTTTGAGGTTGTATATGTTGATCTTTTGCTATCTTCTAATATTATGTATTGTTATTGAGCTCATATAGACTTCCAGTTTTATTTTTTTTTATTTTTATTTTTTTTTTTAAAAAAACCTTTTGTTAAAAAAAAGAAGAAGAAAAAATTTCATGATTTGAAATAGCTTTCTTAAAAAATCCATTCAAAATTCAATCATGGCACAATGGGGGAGAGTTATTCTTGTTGCCAATTTCTTCATAGTTCATACTTATTCTTGTGGGGCCTTTTAAATATAATTTTGTGAATTATCTTTCTTGCTTATCGTTACTCTTTTTTCCACTAATGTATAGTAGTCTAATTATCCTCTTTGCATGTGCACCAGTGTGTGAGCGCATGCACACACAGATATTCATAAATGCGTACATATATATGAAATGTGATGCATTTCTAATTGAAATTTGTACCTTACTCAGGGTAGAGGGGGTGAGGAGTTGTCCACAGAACTCTCAGTTTCTCTTCAGCGTTGTCTCTTGGGTGGTAAAAGTGGAGCTGGTATGAATCTAATGGGAGCAAGAGAAGTCGACATCAATTTGATATATTTTTTTATTTTTATCATTTGACAGTTGTCCTCTAATTTGTTTTATGATTATGGGTTCTTGCTTTGCTTAAACTGAATAGAGTTCTTATTTAATTTTTCCCAGGGGCTGGAATTGATCTCTCATCTCTAATAGTTGTGGAGGGAAAAATTTGCTGGGATCTTTATATTGATTGTCTTGTTGTTTGTTCTGACGGGAATCTGCTTGATGCTCTAGGTGCTGCCATCAAGGTAGGTTTTCTCCACATTTATCTATATATTTGCAATTTTTTTTTTTAATTTAAATAAAATCTTAAGGTCTAGTGAGCAGACCAGCTGTATCTCTTGCGCTTGAAACACATCAAAACTAGACTGATTGAATTTCAACTTCATACATCAAAAAAAGAATTTCAACTTCACTAAGCGTCGTCCTTTCTGATAATAGCTATAGGTTGTACTTAGTGCATAAGGCTCCCAATTTTGCGGGGTCTAGGAGAAGTGGTTGGTAGGCCGCCTTACTTCCAATTTTGGAGAGGCTGATTTCCATTTAAACAATCTTTGTACCTATGTTGTATGGCAGCATAAATTCAAAATTTTGACATTGTTATTCTCCCAAGACATTCATGATCAGAGGCATTGTAAACGATTGATGACTTCGCTGCCATTGGAAACTGAAAAGTGAAAACTAATGTATCTTATTACTGTTGTTCCTGAAGGCTGCTTTGAGCAATACAGGCATCCCAAGGGTTAATGTTGCAGCTGGTGCAACAGGCGATGAGCAACCAGAGGTTGACATTAGTGATGAAGAATTTCTGCAGTTTGACACATCGGATATCCCTGTCATAGTTACATTAACAAAGGTGACAAAACTAAATGTTTAGTTATAATCTTTTCATAAGTTGAAAATGTCTACTTCTTTCATGAAGTAGTGCCCTTCTGTTTTATAGGTGGGTAGGCACCATATTGTAGATGCAACTTCAGAAGAGGAGTCCCAAATGAGCTCTGCCGTTTCTATTTCTGTCAACAGGAAAGGGCACATTTGTGGGCTGACTAAACGAGGTGGTGCAGGCCTAGATCCAAGCATCATTCTCGACATGATATCAGTGGCAAAACATGTAAGTGAGCAGCTAATAAACAAATTGGATTCTGAGATAGCTGCTGCTGAAGCCGGTGAAGATGAATCATGACATGGTTAGAACCTGCAATGCCATTATAATTGGTGCATTCGAACAGGACTGAGTTGATTGAAGTTGTAGTTTGGATAACTTACTATAGGGGATGAAGATAGAATGACATGTTGTACACCTGGCGTGTTAGCCACAATTGTCAGAGCTATGCAATACAATTTTGTTTTTTGTTTTCAGAGTTAGGCCTGGTTACCAGATTATGATTACTTGTCCACCTCTTTGATTTTGACTTGAAGCAACCAGACACGCTGTCATTATAGTTCTAAAGATAATTTTTCTGCTAGTGGATTAGCTTTGCTGCCTTATTGCTGTTTGTTGCATACTGGCATTGCATGAGCCCTTTTTTCTACTGTGGAGCTCTGGTTTTTGTATCATATTTCCATTTCCATTTCCATGCGTTATAGAAGAAATAAAAGTCGTTGAGAGTGCAAAGTGCAAGCACCCCATAGTTTAGGGTGGATTTGTGCAATTACCCCAAAAGGGATTGATGGAATTTGGAAGCAATGTCATATTGATAAAACCCTTTTTGACTTGAGTGGCCTGGAGTTCCAGATACCAGTGCAGGCGAAACTGGTTATCTGGCTATCTGCCATACTAAAATAGCATTATTCCTATAGATTCCAATTTTCTATTCGAATCGTCACAATAAATTGAAGAATAATCATAGGTACACATCTCTTTTTATTTATTTAGTTTTTTAACTAAATGTTTATATTAACATCACTTTTATCATTTACATTGCAAAAGAAAATGAATCAATAAAATAGTCCACCCAAAATGTGGAATCCTTTTCTTTTTGTTTTCTTCATTTACTACGCTTAAATGATTTATTTATTTATTATTTTTTTATGTTTACGTATCAAGTTTTTGAAAACATCATTTTTTTTTTCTAAATAAATACAATTTATTTTCTTTATTTGCTTCTATACATTTTTTTTTAAAGATCTCACTTTTTCATAAATATAATTGTACGTTTATCTATCTTATTTTTTAAATGTGAGTTTGGATTATCCCGTTAATTTATTATATTTATTTATGTGTATATTTTTAAAGCCTCATTTATTTTTTTAAGTACAAAATAAACAAGAAAATAAGCTTTTTAAGCCACAAAAAAAAAAAAAAAAAAAAAAAATGCCAAACCCAGTTTAGTAGTAGATGGCGACATTTTCTCGTCATCCCATACAGAATTAGCATTAGCACCAAAATAAAGAGAGCTTTCCACTGTTGTAAAACATAACCAGTAAAAAATATTAATAATATATAATATATATATATATATATATATGAAAAAAGATAAATAAAAAAGTCTTTAAAGGGAAAAAATATCTGCATGCATCGAATATATAAATTTTCATTTTCACATATATAAATTCCACAATTTATTGTCCATAAATTATAAAAGGATACATATATCCAATGTATAAAATAATTATTGTTTCAAAAAAGTGTATTTATTTATTTATTTTTGAAATGGAAGTCTTACAAACATCACAGCAGCACAGCTCTATTAGCTTTTCTGTAAACCCAACCAAAGGAACAATGAACAAAATAAAGAGAGCTTTCCACTGTTGTAAAACATAACCAGTAAAAAAAAATAATAAATAAAAAAGTCTTTAAAGGGAAAAAATATCTGCATGCATCGAATATATAAATTTTCATTTTCACATATATAAATTCCACAATTTATTGTCCATAAATTATAAAAGGATACATATATCCAATGTATAAAATAATTATTGTTTCAAAAAAGTGGTGCCTTTATTTATTTATTTATTTATTTTTGAAATAGAAGTCTTACAAACATCACAGCAGCACAGCTCTATTAGCTTTTCTGTAAACCCAACCAAAGGAGCAATGAACAAAATGTTGAGACATTACTATGATTTCTGCCCAAATGTGATCCACCTGCCACCTCCATGTTGATTCCTATTTAGATAAAGCATCTACACAAAGTTGTAAGTCATGTTTTTATTCTTACAGACACTCCAAAATTTCAACTATTTAAATGCAAAAATTACAAAGTACATTTTAGCCGGCCCCTCTCCAAACAACATTGACTTTCATAATGTAATTTTTCATGTCATAATCTAATTTTAAATAATTCATTTCGGCAAATTAATCCATAAAATTGTGTTACATTCATGCTTGGACCCAAATAGTAACTTAGTTCCAGTCCATAATGGATAATTTGTCATATATCTGACACAAGTTATTTTTTCAGATAAAAAGTTCCAAGTGAATCCTAAGTGGAATCCTTTTTTCCATCCCGTCCTCTATCTCTCTCTGAGGCTTCTTTTCTACCTGAACCACCACCTCTGCGCAGCGGAAATTGGAGTTTGCAAGAACGGGGCATAGCGGTGGACGAGTGGATTAACAGTCCTTCCAATCTTTGCCCATACACTATTATGGTAACCGGCAGTGACAGGGGCTTGGTACATGAGTTTCAATAGCTGTCAATATAGTGTTTTAGAGAGAAGTCAACACCATAGAAAATTAAACATAAACCATAGAAGAGAAAAAGAAAGAGTCATTAGGTTGTACACACTATAATGCAAAGGTTAACACAAAATCTAAGTAGAGACCAAATAAAAAAGGAAAAACCAGTGGATGGAGAGGCTTGATAGAATCTCCAAAAGCAACAGAAATCAACACACAATTTTGCATATTGTAATTTTTTAAATGCTTCATGAATTCTAGTGAAATTTTCACATAAATGAAATCATTATTCATTAGACACGATCACAGTTTCTGTCTAAAAAAAAAAAATGATAGCATAATATTTGGAACGAGTGAACGAGAAAAAGAACGTCTAAGAACTTGGGTGAGACACCAAATACATCAATTTGCTTGCATGGATGCGCATTGCTTTCACTACACCTAACGACACTAATGATGGAATAAGAATAAAAGTAATTCTCTATAAGATGATTCGAGACAAATGTAACTAACCTGCCAGTACATGAAAGTTTGTATTATGTTGCGCTGCCACCTGCATGTATATAATGTTAGAATCTGAGAGACTCCAGAACAGATGCAAGTGAAAACATAAGAATAAACAAAATAATTATTCACAAGAATTGAAAAGGAAAAATATCTCTGAGAATCTCACGAGAACAAGGAAAGAATCAGGAGAAAGCCAAGTCCAATCTCAGCATGTGAAGATAGTATACTGAGGGTAGTTGTGTTTGAGTCCACCCAAACGCATGGCTCTTCCAAATACTTCCTATTCACACAAAGAGGAAAAGATATTATAACTCACATGACAAAATTCCAAAAGATCAATAAAATAATAAGGGCTCACAAGAGAATTTTTTTTTTTTTTTTAATAACTTAGGAAACCTTCTAAAGAAGAGCCCTTATGACTCGCCTTTAGACGGTAAAACCTACGGGCAACTGACCTCCACTCGCCAGAACCAGTTGTCGAGTAATCCAAGGCCATTCACCCCTGACAAGCTAAGCGGCTTATGCTTATGCTCATGCCCAGGAGCAAGAGAAATGTTGAAAGAATGATATGTTTTATTGAAGAAATTTTGCAAGCAAACAAACTCTACTACATGAAGACAAGGAAAAGCATAACAGTTCCGACACATCAAAATGAACTACAGATCCTTTAGACACTGGTCGGTTTGTGTGTGTGTATGTATGTGTGTGCGCGTTAGAAAGAGAAACAGCCCAAAAAGCTGAAATACGCATTTGCTAAAAGCCCAAATTTTGGGCTTATCCTTAAAGCTCTTTTCAGGCATTGTTTCAGCTTTTGAGAAAACCACGTGATAGACAAAAATGCCCATGCCATTTTTTTCGTAGAGACACCCAATACCCTGACTCATTCTTCCTTTCCCCCATCTCAAATGTGAAACAAAAAAAATGGATCTCTCGTCTCTATCAACTTCAACCCCATTGGCCATCGCTGCATCTGCCTACACTGCTGGCATGTTGAAGTCCTCATCCATCTCCAGACCTCACCAAAGAGAACTGAGAGAGACAAAAAAGATGCTAGACTTAGCGAGAGATAGAAAGATAGAGTGTGAGTCATAAATCAGGTGTGGCGGATAGGAGGGATTTTATGGTGTGGAGTGAGAGAGAGAGAGAGAGAGAGAGAGAGAGAGAGAGAGAGAGAGGTCATATGGGTTCTAGAGAGTGTGAGATGGGATCAAGGGTCCGGATGGTTCCAGAGAGACCAATGAACAGTCCAAATGCCATTTTTGGTATCCAATTATCCATTGTTAAGGTTTTTCTTTTTTTTTAAGATCCAATTTACCACTATCATTGTGTCAATGGCAATTATTAATGTTACAGAGATTACGCCCATATGACATTGATATGTCCAAGGAGAAAAATGCCATATCTCATAAAAAAATTTAAATCCAACTACAGTCAACAAGCTCAACCATCAAGCAAAGTATTATCTCCCCCTGTGGAGGAGATGAAAATTAAGCATGCCAGATCTGTCCAGGTTCTTGTGAATGGTTTAAGGGGAGTACTGCCCAATCCAAAGACGCATACACCAGTATTGGCTTAAGAAAAAAAAAAGAAGTCATACTTGGTATTTGTAAACCATAGCAATCCACCCTCATTCAAAAGGAAAGCAGCTCTACTTTTCCTGTATTATCCACATGACAATAGTCTGACTGAGAAAAGTTCCATGTTTGGCCATACTTGCATATTGTTTCCATCTCCAAACAATATTCTATATAATTCCATCTGTACTAATAAACTATAAATAAATTTTCTCTTTCAGGCAAATATTTGCATAACAAACCAATGCCCAACAGCCCAAGTGTAAAAGTCTGACTGCACAAATTATTCAACTAGCCATGAAGCAACCAAAACTAAATCATAATGCTTGGTATAAATCTAAGTAAACATGACCAGAACTACTCAGATATTAGTAAAAGTCGATAGATAATGAGATATTAGTTAGTATACTAGGCAAGGATAATAAGAAGATAGTATCATTTTGTTAAACCAAATATCAAAACCAGTGTTGTCAAAAAATCCAAAGCAATTCAAGGAGTCTAAGAGAAACCCACATTCCATGATGCTCTGCAATGCCAATAAATTATATCACATTATTAAATTCATATAACAGAAGGTATTCAATGAAATATCTACTGGTGTGTCTGGAATGGAGGGAGTTTTAATGGGATATTCCAGCCACCTTCCCCTTTCCTCTCCTCTCCCTTCCCCTCCCCCAACCCCCAAAAATTCAATATAATGTTGATGGGCAATAAGACTACATGAACAAGAAAAACCAAATAAGATACAAACAAGTATAGTAATCAAGTAAATCGAAAGTAAAGAATCAACCAACCATATATATATATATATATATATATATAAGTAAAGGTTCATAACTCTCCTACCTGTACAAGGAGGAGCGACTGAAATTACGCCTAAGGAACTTGGCAACAAGTTCAAGTGCTCGACATAAAATGGGAATTAAAGCAACTGCAACAGAGATCACCTTATCATACTATGCACGACAATATATTAAAAGCTAGATTTAACAATAAGACAGAAGAACAAAGAACATGATCTGAGAGAGAAATTAAGGAAGACATATGAAAAGAACTAAGAGACTGAGCAATTCTCACACTTAAGGCAAAGATTTGAAGTCACAAAGGTAAGGCAGTAGATGAAGTAGATAAAATCCTTGGTTGCAATGATAGACTGAAAGTAAACTTGCAAAGCCTGCAAATTCCATTCCCTGGGTCGCTGAAACAAAAACAGATTGGTTAATGAGCTTGAAGAAAGATAACAAACCAAGTATTGAGTGGAAAGTTACAAGGGCAGTTAAAAAAAAATACCCCATATAGTGAATACAAGGAAAACAGAGAGGAACATGCAGTGCCCATAAATGAAAGCCGATATGCCCTGTGCGAAAGATGTCTAGGTACCAGGGGAAAGATTGCAAGTACAGCGACAACAAACACCTGCAGTGAAAGATCTATATATTTAAGCAAAATTAACAGAATAAGTTCAACTATATAAGCAGAACAATAAAGGTACAGGGATCTTACTTTCAACATAAAATATAGTTGCTTAAAATTATAAATCTTAGATTTTTTGTTTTGTTTTGTTTTGGTTAAAATGCAATTTACACCCTCTAAGGTTGAGGTCGCTTCTAAATCGGTCCATCAATTTTCAAACTAGCAATTTACACCCTGGATTATTATAACAATGTCAAAGTGCCCCTTCCATTATGGTCTGTCACATTTTCATTGTTAACCCACCTCGTTTTTTCTATTCTGTTCAAAATAATGTCGTTTTTGGGTGGGTTCACGGCAAGATTCTAACGGATGTTGACAGAAGGAGCACATTGACATTGTTGTAAGGTGTAAATTGCAAGTTTTCATTATATTCACTCTGGTATAAACTTTGACTATTAGCTATAGATGTATTAGCTGTTAACAACTTCAATGATACACAAAGAACGTGGTCCTTAAACAGGTGTAAGAAGAAGAAGAACATCATGCTCAAAAGAACAAAAGCAGACCAGATTGGACTTAGCAGTATAGACAACACAAAAAGATTTAAATTTGAAATAGTACAAGCCCATAAGGGTTTAAGGAATGCATATATGTATGATGCATTATTTGGCCAACAGCTCAAATCGATAACCAAGTACGTAATTTTATGACAAGGATCTTTACAATCAACAGATATCAGCATTCAACACTATCCAAATAGCCTGTCTTCTAACGTTGGTAAACTCAACTATTTGTTTATAGACTCATATTTGAAAATTCTTCTGTTTAAGAGTTTCAACTGTGTTTTGTTATCCTTTTCTTTCCCCCAAACTCAAAAAAAATTGAAAAAACAGAAAAGAAAAAAAGAAATGATACATAAGAAGAGGCTTTAACAAATAAGAAAGCAATCATGAAAAGCTCAGGAGATAAATTTAGTAAATCATCATAACTACACACAAAAGTTTATGCGACTGTCAAAAGAATATGAATGCATGCATAAATTAGATTCCACTGTACCCAAGCATTCACAGAGAACTGAATCGTTTGCCGATCCCAGCGCATAGAAGTTGGACTTGCACCGGTGGTTGCCGATGTCCCTGAAGCTCGAGTAGTAGACCCTACAGCAATATTAAGGTTCAATTCAATGCCAGGAGAAATTTCAAGGCTAGTGAAAAGAAAATGAATAAATCTAAGTGCAGTAAGGAGAGTTGTAATTCTTTCACTTCCCTTTTGGATATTTAATAGTTGACCCCACAGCCTGCATCATTAAATTTTTATAAAAAAAAGAAGTAAAATTCAGACTTTCTACCTGAGTTACGTGGTCGAGCTTGATCATTTGAAGATGTTGAAGACGCTGAGGATGGCGCTGATGGTCTTGTTGGCTGAGATGAACTATTAGTTGACATAGCCTCCACCACAAGATCGGGATCCTGTTTATGAAATCCAAGTATCAGTAAAGAAAGTCAATTCAAGACATAGCATTTAAAAAAAAAAATTAAAAAAAAAAAGTGCTCTTGTATTTTAAAACATCCAAGGAGCACAGATATTACAAAATAACATTACAAAGGGCATGAATACAAAAAAATTCCTCATCCATGATAGAAACTCAACCTACAAAGGAATCACTCGTCCTATCATCCATGATTGAATCTCAAGCCTAAAGAATAATTCCTTAATCAAATGTCTTTTTGGTTGAGTAAAAATGTTTCCATTTTTGTTCATTGAGAAGCAGGGGAAGCAATAGTAAAGAATGTTGATTGATATATATTCCTTCCTTATATGATAAATACAAATTTAAGAGCAGAACAAAAACTCACTCAATAATTTTTTTTCGTAAGTCACACATACACCAGGTCAATCACACATAGAAGGGTCTTGAACCCACAACCTCACCTTCCACTTGTTCTAATAGGGGGAGCAATTTCCATTTAAGTTGTAGCTCATTGGAAACCACCGAATATTCAACCTCATTCTTAAACAATACCAATCAAAATCTAAAATGAATACAAAGCATGAATCATAGATATATAAAGGATGTAAGAAGGAAAAACTGCAGTAACATACAAAAATTCTCCATTTGACAAATCAAAACAACAAAATCTCAACATGGAATTCCCCATAAAAAGTTAGAAGGGCAAACCACAAAATCCACAAAATAGACTTATCAGTTACATCTCATTGTACAAGACAAGATTTCAAGAAGAAACAGAAACAACAAAAGATTTCTTCTTGTTGCTGATATATATATAACCACGACCCCACCCTCCACCTAGCACTTACGAGGGGATGAGATGCCAGTTGTTAGATGGCTTTTTTGTTGATAATTCAATTGTTATAATAAGTGGGGGAGGGGTGATTCCCTGGTTCTCCACCAGGCAATGCCACTGAACTAGAAGACTCTTTGCAAAACAACCAAAGAAATTAACATGAATAACTTTTCCTTCTCTTTTTTTTTTTTTTTGGGTTTCTTTTTGAAGAATTAATACTGCACTAAATTATGGACTTCAACAGAATGTCTAAGAAAGATACAGGTGAACAACCTGAGTAATTGAAAAATGAACGAAACAACCGACCCTGGAAAAAGGATCTATGAACTGACTCCAATAATACTCAGGAGGTGGTGTTTATTGGGATTCAGTTCTAACTGTAAGAAGAATGCATATACTTCATCAATTTCTTGTTAGTTTGTTTGTTTGTTTGTTTTTTATGAAAAGCTCTTAAATTTTGGGAACAAGACCTATAATCCAAGGCAACCCATCTCAATTGACCTAGAAACAAAACCCCAAAATACGAAATGGATACAACCCAGATAGGATTCATGGGTTCCATTCCTAATTCATATAAGATCGACAATCAAGTACATTTTACACAGCACAGTACCAATTCTAAGAGAATCACACACAACCAAAGACAACCTTTTTTTGGGGGGCATAAGTCACAATCAAAGACAAAACTTTGAAACTAAATTAAAAAGTTATCATCCACAGAACTTAAAAAAAACATAGACCCAATAATCAACAAACATAAAAAAACCCAGATGGGATTGATGGGTCAGAGTCCCAAAATGAAAACCCAGATGGGATTTCATGATTGATGGGTAAGAAACAATCCTAAATCCTAATAAAAGAGAAGGAGAAAGAGAAAGAGTACAGACGATGTAACGCTGGTAGAACTTGCGCTTGAAATGGTCAATGACCTCGGAGCGAGCGGCCATGTGGGGAGGGATGAGGATGTTGGACCAGTAGTCAGCCCATCTCGAGTCGTTCTCGTAGTCGTAGGCCGCCGCCGCAATTTTCTTCAGTTTCTGTGGATCCTCCCTTTCTTCTCCCATGATTTAGTACTACAAACTATGGTTGTTATCTCATATCTACTTTTTTCTCACTTCTCTTTATATGACTTCTACCGATCTCATTCCGCCACGTCTACCATCTTAATAACCAAACTCATTTACAAACCATCTTAATCATTCTAGGGAATGCATTCCTACTAGAATGCATTTTTGAGAATACATTCTCTAGAATGTATTTTGCTGAAAATAATGCGTTTGGTAAAATATTGAAATTATTTATAAGAAGTGATTATGCTGAAAAGAATTGTGTTTGGTTGGTATTTTAAATAATGCATTCTTCCTATTAAATAATATATTAGTAGTATACATTATGTAATTAACATTTTTTTTAAATATATCAATACAAGGCTAAAAATACATTTACTACCAATACAAAATTAACAATGTAATAAAGAAATAAAGTATTACGTTGTGATTTAAATTAATGTCTACAAAAAAAAAAAAAAAAAGTCATGATTTGTGCACATCTCCTTGCACACATTTTTATAAAATTTGAACAATGTAATAAAAAAATATAGAGAAATGTGTATTGTGTGTGCAATCAAGATATAACACAAACCATTTATGATAAAAGAAAGAAAGAGAAAAAATAGGGAACACATCAAGAAAAGAGAAAAAGTAGGGAACAAAAGAGGGGGAAGGAAAATAAAAGAAAGAAAGAGAAAAATTAAATGAGGGAAAAAAGAGTCATTTGAATAATAAACTGTTGTAAGTGTTCCATTTACTTTAGCAAAAATTAAAAGTAGAAGCTAGAATCAGAATCCAAAATATTTTGGATTCTGACTTCTGCTCTAGAAATGAGAATTTGCTATTTTGCTTCGATCTCATTCGCTTGGCAGAATCATTTACCATCTTAAAACCAAATCATTTACAAACTAGATGATAAGTTAAGATTAAATCACCACGATTATTTACCTTATGTTTCCATCCTCTACTTAAAAGTAATTTCACGGATTTTTATGCATAGAATATATTCTACAAAAAATCTAAACTATGTACCAAACAGAAAGATTTTAGAAAATGAAAAATGTATTTTGCCTAAAATATATTTTACCTAAAATACATTTTGTAAATTCTCATTTCTAGAGTATAAGTCAAAATCCAAAATATTTTGGATTCTAATTCTAGCTTTTACTTTTAATTTTTGCTAAAGTAAATGGGACTCACTTATAACAGTTTATTACTCGAACAACTCTTTTTTTTCCCTCGCTTAATTTTTCTCTTTCTTTCTTTTATTTTCCTTCCTTCTCTTTTGTTTCCTACTTTTTCTCTTTTTTTGATGTGTTCCCTATTTTCTCTTTTTGTTTTTTTATCTTTGAAAAAAGTATTCTCATTTTCTCATTTTATATCAAAGAACCAGGGAGCTCTGGTGTAGAATTTGAAAATTTATTTAGAGGATGTCTATGATATTTTTTATCATAAATGGTTTGTGTATATCTTTATTGCACACACAATACACATTTCTCTATATTTTTTTATTCATTCAAATTTTATTGTTATGTGTTCAAATCATTATATTAAGAATTAATTTAAATCACAACGTAATACTTTATTTCTTTATTACATTGTTAATTTTGTATTGGTAGTAAATGTATTTTTAGCCTTGTATTGAGATATTTAAAAAAAAATGTTAATTACATAATGTATACTAATAATATATTATTTAATAGGAAGAATGCATTTTTTAAAATACCAACCAAATACAATTCCTTTCAGCATAATCACTTCTTACAAATAATTTCAATATTTTACAAAACGCATTATTTTCAAACAAAGGCTTATTTAGCCAAAAATAAATAAAATGAAAATTCATTAAAATAAAAAGTTGTGAATGGTACTTCCTAAAGTTTATTCATTAAACTATTTTGGTTGTTAAAATTTGAAAAATGAGCGTTGTTGGTCTCTCCGTCCAATTTCTTTAGTTTGTTTGATTTCGTGGCTAATAAAACAATGATGTGATATATTTTTAAATGATGTAACAATTTATTTTTTTTGCTTAAAAAAGTACACATAAGCAAAATACTCGACTGGACTGATTTGAACCCATATCAAACAAAATACCCGACACATACGGGTAGATCCAAAAAGAAGAAATTCATACTTGAAGCAAAAGTGCATTTTGGCCTTCTTCTATGCAGATTTACCTTTCCTTCTTCAATAGGTCGGGTATTTTGTCTGATATGGGTCTGGGTTAGTCCAGTCGGGTATTTGCTTATGTCTTGCTTTGTAGCGATATGGACTTGACCCGATAATTAAAAAATAAGTTGTCACACCATCACTCCATTATCCACGTAGACAAACAAACTAATGAAATTGGATGAGGTGACCAATAGCAGCCATTTTGAAACTTTAAAGACTAAAACACTCATTTCAAATTTTAGGGACCAAAAACATTTAATGAGTAAATTCTAAGGACCAACAATGCATTTTGGCTATAAAAAAAATTATGTCAATGATAGGTTTAGATGAGAAATAAAAAAAGCTACCAACTCAATTATTGTAAAAAAAATATTATTGTGAAAATTGGTGTGTGCATCATTACTCTTAGTATTTACTATACCGATTGAAATAACGACTTTTGTTTCCTTTATGTTTATTTTTTCTTTTAAGCTTGTTTGTTTCGGTATAAAATGTTTTTTAGAAAATTATTGTTATGTATTTCGGTGTTTGGTGCGACTGGAAATAGTAGTTAACAAGAAACGTTTTCCATGATCGATGAAAATTACACCAAAATGATAGTAAATGGTCTAATTGTTTTTCTAAATAAAGGTGGCATAATCCTTGTATGACTGTACCCTAACCTCTTTCATCTCTTCTAAGCCACCATTATATTTCTCCCATCGCCAAAGGCCATCACCCATCTTGTTGTCGTTAGCCTAGCCACAACCACTAACAATGAACCACCCACAATGATCATCAACCATCACCACCATCACTACCAACAACCTACTATCACAACTTTCCTCCCTTAATCATCACCTTCATAAAATAGGGACAGAATCAGGAATTTATTTTAGGATGAGTTGGGGGTTTTATGATTAGAATTTTAGAAAATAACTATTATAATATATATATAAATATATATAAATAAATATATATTTAAAAAAGGCTTGATTGGGCTACAAACTAACACATAGCTCCGCCCATGTTCATAAAGAATTTTTGAAGTAACCAAATGATAAAAAATTATTTTATAGGTCACAACCAAATAAAAGAATACAAATTATTTTTCCCAAAACAAGTTACATTAGAAGTTTTTATTTTTCGTAGAAAAGCATTTTACACTAAAACAATCAGTATCTTCTTTTGCTTTTTGGGAGGAGTGGGTAAGGGTGTACGGTATTATTCCATTTGAGAATGGAATCTTTCTTTTACAACTTTTTTTTTTAATAGAAACAATAGCAAATTTTATTAAATAACATCAAATTGTACGTGTGAAATAATGCAATCAGGGCAATCTTCCAACCACACTTGAAAAGATAATGAGGACAGAGCCTCTGTAGCTAAGGCACAAGTCGCCTTGTTACATAATTTTGTAACATAAGAAAAACTTAAAATCTCAAAATAACACTTAGATAAAATAATATCATCCACTAAATTACTTACTGAAGCCAAACAAGGACCCACTTGCTGAAGCAAACAAAACAAATCTTTATGATCAAACTCCAGCTGAACCCAAAGAAGCCCAACGTCAATAGCAAACGGAATTGACTCCAGCACAGCCTTAGCAACAAATTGCAAAATATCTCCAATACTCCTTAATGTAAAAGTGCGTGCCGCAATCCATTAATTCTTTTACAACTTCTAAAACTACGTTTGCTAAACAAAAAAATATAGAAATATGTATTGTTGGTGAGAGTATATATTACTAATATTAGTTAAATTACTTCAATCTACGTGTGATGCAAAGCTTAATGAGAAATCACATATAAACCAAAGAAAAAGATTTTACCATTATCATTAAAATTGAACAATAAATAGATACTAAAAATAAAAGGAAAAAAATTACCTTAACATGTAGGATGGAAACACACGGTGTAATGCCAAATTTTATCAAAACAAAAATGATTGCATATGATAAAATAAATTTAGTAAATAATAAAGTTTCTTTTAAAATTCTTTAAAAATAAAACTTTACTTAGAGTAAAATGAATGTATTTATAATGAATCATATGACGTATAATGCTTATATTGAGTCACATAATTACAACTTATATAAGACTCAATTTTTGGTATATTGTATTATACAAAATGATGTGGGAGTTTTTCTTTTCAAAATATATAAAATATACAATTTCACTCGTATTTGTATAATAATGTAATTTTTTAAAATATCACCAATAATTTGATTATTGTAAAGGATAAATGCGTCATGGTTAGGGATACTAACAATTTTATTTCATAGATCTTACAAACGGATGTGTCAACTTTTAAACGCTCAACATAAAGATAATTATAAAAAACATTATTATATTATTGATGTGATATCAATCATTTTGATTACATGGTTGACTCTACCTTAAGGCCATTTAGGCAATTGCCTAAGGCTCCCAAATGCAAAAAGGCCCCATAATTTTGATTTTATAATACAAATTCATACTTTTATAGCAACTTAAAATAAAATATATCTCATATATATTGACTTTTTTTTGCTTGGAAAATGGGTTAATGTCTATTTAAAAATGAAATAGACATTTCATTTTTAAATAAAAATGTCTTTTGACAACCTGTCAGGCTGTCACCATCAAATCCAATTTTTTTTTTGTTTTTACCTCTAAAATATGTTTTAAATAAAAAAATCTTATTTAAAATTATCGCCTAAATTATGTCGAGCCGACCAATTCATTACATCAATTTGTAATATTTTTTGTAATAAAATTGATAGTTGTTTAGCATTTTCTTAATAATAATAGTTTATTAAATATTTAAGCAACTTTGCAGGTAGAGTGGAATTATGCTTTGACAGATTTTTTTTCCACTCTTCTTTCTTTTCAAATTAAAAATACATAGAAATAAATAAATCAGTGGCTCACCAGTTTTTTTTTTTGAAACCAAATGACTTTTGATGATGGTGGTAGCGTGATTCATGACCCACATGGGGTAAAGATTAGATTAACGAATAACGATGCGGATCTTGATGTTGCGAAAGCGAAGTTATGAGTCTATAACTCTATTTATGGTGCGTTGGAAAAACCAAAAAGTTCTTGGGACAAAATCATTTATGAAAGTGCTGTTGCTAATTGCTATGCTAGTCTAGGCATGGGCCAATTTAAAAGTTTGTTAGCCGTCATGTGTATAGTTTGTAAGAGGCTGTGGATGAGTGGAAGATTGAGACATAGACGTGCAATTCTCACTAAAACTTTCCTTGGACAGGTGGAATCGTGTATCTAGAATTTGAGAATGGCTTGGGTACAATGCACAGGAGCACTGGACTTATTGGGATGCTGCAACATGTACAAAAATTGTACAAAACTAGACATGTGAAAGAATCTCAACGGATCCAGTGTTCTTGTGCACTGACCCAAGCCTTATCCCTAGAATTTACTACCTAAAAGTGGATTTGAAGAGCCCTTAGTGAAATTTCCCGTCATTAAAAATAAAATAATAATAATTAAAGTTGGCTTATCCAGGAAGACTGTTGGTGCAGAGTTACCAATCTTGCCCATTGATCACAGTTTAGAAATGTGTTGGGCAACATGCCCAAGTCCCAAGTCTTCGAAAGTACAGGCTTGCAGTGGCAGGAGCTTATAACAAAGGTCCTAATTACTGATTATAGAGAATGTCACAAAGGCAGAATTTTTCTCAAATCATTCATAGGATATTACACATTGCCACATTCCACTATGTTGTCCATTCTACCACCATAAACATGAGTAGAAACCCACAGTTCCTTTCAAGTGGTTTGATCCTTGCATTCCTGGTCTCAAAGCATGAGATTATATTACTCCAAGTAACCATCCACCCATGGTTAATTACTGATTCTCTTCACCTAGTGATACAAAACTGTAATATGCTTTGTTATAAGCTTAAGGTTGCTCTCTTTCTCTCTCTCCAATGAATTATTCGTAGAGGAAATTTTTTTCAGACTCTCACCATGAGATTTTGCAAAGGGGTCTCATTGTTTGCATGATAATCTTTGAGAAACTTGTAATATCAATTTCGTAAGCTTTGAGTTACTAAGGTTGCTATGTATTTCTTCATCTCCTTCTGGCAAGACTTCTTGTCTTCCTCCTGATAATTTACCATGCATCTTCAACCCATTTTCTAGTTCAATCGCCTCATCCAATCTTTGAACTATTCTTTCGAAGCACAGATATCGTCCACAAGCTCCATAATCCATTGCTTCATAAACATGGACATGTGCCTTTGCTACCTTTTTTACATCTCCGGTAGCTAGGATGCCTCGTTGTAGCATGACCTGGCCACCTTTGTATCAAATTTAAAAAGAATAAGCAAAGTTTAGCTCAACTTTTGATCATATTAAAGTGTTATGATTGCCTTCATGCCTTGATAAATCCACCATCATTTACTTAAGATGTTAGATTTTAAGAAAATTTTGGTTAGTTTCATCGTGATATATTCCTGAATTAGTAGTGTATCCAGTGGATTAGGATCAAGTTGTATAGTTTAGGTACAAATTTAATTACAGGTATTGGTTAAGTTTGAAACTTTACAGATTGCAATTTCCACACATCTTCAACAAAAACTGACAGGAGTTAAACATATACCTTTGAGGTATGGTATAGAGGTTTCTTTGTGAGCATTTGGGAATGAGGGTGCCATGAGAAGGCCAGGACACACTGTGACAAGCTCCACCTTCATTTCTTTAGACTTCCTCCAGGCAACCTTTTCTGCTGTCGTCTTACCCAATGCGAGCCAAAGCTGCTCCCCACAACAAATGAGCAATTATAAATTAGAGTAAAAGATAGAGTCATGCATCTTCAAACTAATAGGATGAAACTTAGGTATATTTGCAAATTCGTAAAAAAAGCACTAATAATTCAAGCTCCTTAGGAGAGGAAGTCTCCACAAGTGTGTTAAGGTGAGGGCTGGATACCTAGTAGAGATTGATTGAGGAAAAAAAATGTTCAGGAAGTGATCAGTGAGTGTCAATTTATGTTGTTAGTAAACAAATTACACCCTCTAACTTTGGCAAATTTTCAAGTCAGTACTCTAATTTTACTTCATTTCAGTACTTTAACTTTCATTTGTTTTCAATTTAGTTCTTCTGTTTAATCCTGTCACAAATCTTTGTTAAGTGTCCCAAAAAATGAGGTCATTTTTCGTAAGGTGAAATAAAAATCAAAACTATGCCATTTTGGGGAACTTAATGCCTTAATGGCAACCTACTTAACAACTGTAACGGTAGGACTAAATTGAAAAAAAGAAGTAAAGTTAAAGGACTGATTTGAAAAGGCTAAAGTTAGAGGGTGTAATTTGTAATTTACTTTTTCATTTAAGGCAATTTGATAGGGTCGATTACATAAATTAAATACCTTGTTTTCTCTGCAAAACTCTTCATCACTCCAACAAGTCTCATCAATAACCCTGTCTACATTGTTGCCTTTCCAGATAGAAGCAAGAAGAGAAGAGGTGAAGACACATCTCTTTACATATGCTGCCCTGCCACAAGCTTCAATGACATTCCTTGCCCCTTCAGCCTCAAGAAATGCCATCTGTTCCTGAAAAAATTATCATGCACACAATCATAAGAGAAGTCATTAGCTTAAAGAATTGTGTGTCAGGGACTATTATTTTAGCATTTTGAAGTTTGTATCTGTTGGTCACTCCTGCTAATTATAAAATATCATTCTGGGAAAGCAGCATAAATCAAACTCACTGAATAACCAGAGACCCCGTGTGGATCTATAAATGAGGAGGTGTGAAAAATAGCATGACAACCTCTAAAAGCATTGCAGAGACTGTCTATGTCTCCCATGTTTGCTATTACAACACCTTGTAGTTGATTTATTTCTTCATCTCTTATCAGCTCCTTCATGTCCTCAAAATCCACTGCTCAAAGAAAAATAGAGCCAATTGAAAAAAATAAAAATTAAAAACCTTAATAGGAATCAAAACCGATAATAATAAAAAAGGAAATCTGCAAGTTTAACAAAGAAAAGATGGGCAATGTGATTGAACTTTTATCTGTGTGCCAGTTGCCTGATCAGTTTCAACTTTAATGACATCAGATTGGTTTACACAGTCCTGTCTGGTCATTTTCCAGTCTCATTAGTTTTTTGAGTGAATCAAGGGACTGTGGACAGTAATATATATAATAACCAATTTTCTAGTGGAATTCCAAGAAAATGACTATATACAAGAACTGCAAAAAGAAGCAAGTGTAAGACTAATAGGAATAGGACATATATGTCAAAGTTCATGTATACTTTTGGTCTAGCTAGCATTTAGAAAAAATAAAAAATCACATGGTAACAAAATTTCTTGGTTCAAGTACAATTCCTCCAACAAAATATTTAGAGGAAGAATATAGTATATTAGTATAGGCTGGTCCAACTGAGACTGAGACTCACTATCTTTATTGTTTTCTAACTTCTTTATAATTTGCTTTAGGTTGTTTTAGATAAAATCAACAAGTCTTAAAGTTGTTATAGCACCACAAAAAATATATATATATATATTTATAGGAAACACTTGAGGTACCTTGGTTTTGAATGGTGACACGAACTGGGTAACCATTAGCCAAGAGCTCCTTCACTATGTGGGAACCCAAGTAAGAATTCCCACTTGTCACACAAACCAAATCCTTCTTTCTTGCACTCAAACTGCATTTACTTAAATTAGTAATTCGACTTTGTTGTTTCTTTTTCAAAGCTTGCAGGACCATCAGTTTTGATGCTGCCACTTCTTCCACTAGCATCCTTATCTAGCTATCTCTCTCTCTCTCTTTCTCAATCAAGCATGCATGCATGAAAAATGATACTTTAATATAGGAGGGGCTGGGCAGCTACTAAGGTGCTTAATTGGTAGATGAAGAAGATTAGGTGGAAAATCACGAGGGTGGTAAGTGAAATACCAGAATGTAGATTGTAGAATGTAGAGCCCTTTTGGCTTTTGTTTTGTCTATCCAGATGGACATCCACTAGTGGACCAAAGAAATCGATTTCTTTAGATAAATACAACCGCTGTCAAACAGCATGCACATTCAAATGTTATTAAAGGACAAATTATCTTAGTTTGGTCACAAAGTTTGTTTAGATATTGATGATGTGGTAAATTTTAAACCATATAATTATCTATAAATGGTCAAGATTTTAAGAACTTTAAGAGTTTTATTAAGAACTCTAGAGGATCTTGATCTAAAAAAACAAATGATTTCATATTGTTTTGAGGGACATATGATTAATAAATATTTAGTTGGAGAGCAATTTCCATCGTTGTATCCATAAGATACCTTAGGTCCATTTCTAGGGCATTCCTTAAACTTTTATTGTAACAACAATTTCAATACAAGAAATTCTTTACAAGGAATTATAATTATAACTTAACTAATCTTTTGGGATTTCTCTACAAAGAACCTAATTAGAACTGAATTAGTCATTTTGGAAGTGTAGGATATTTTTTTATACATTGATTAAGATCACCTTAGTACATCAAGATGTGTTTTTAGTGAAACTGTCCATCAAAGTTACACCTGAAATATGACAGGTTCTCTTTGAGCAAGAAAAAAAGATTATTTCTCATCAAAAAAAGAAAGGAAGATTGAAAAACAGACGTGTATATATGGAAGGGTACTGATTTGTGCACTTGCTAATGCACATATCTAATACACGTATCCACAAATTTTCGATATTGTTATCTACGACTCGGTGAAATGTTCACAATTTTTGGACATTGTGAATCCACAATTTTAACACCACACATGATTTTGGGATATTATTACCCACAATTTGGTAGAATGTCCACAATTTTTAGACATTCACATGTAGTGTGTATGAGGGGTGTGCTTAAACAATTTTCCCATATGGAAAGGTCTTATCATCATTTGGTAGGGGTGATCTTAGACCTAAATAAAAAATTAACAGATTCTTTATTACCATTTAAGTAGGGGAGAGGAGCCAAATCAAGATTGAGTTACATGCAATGCAAAAGCAAAAATTGTGAATTAGTTGATCAATAAGCTGGACACCATGGACCGGTAGAGAGTAAAGGTCAGATGTTATCATGAGTTTAATGGACCCCTGCCAGGCAGTTGCCCTCTCTCTCTCTCTTTATTATTTGGTTTTTACTTGCTGCCAACTGTAACTTACCAACTTTTATAGGTGGCATTTAAAGGCAATTGAGATACATACTTGATGAGTTGAATGGGATACTTTTCTTTGGTGGAGTGCAGCTTGAGCAAAAATACAATTCCTGCTGAATTGGGTTTTGAAAACTCTTTGTTTCATTCAGTAACCACACCACAGGACTCAACAGAATCGGATTACAGAATATAGTATCAACAAGATTACTGGGTTTAATGAGGAAAGGGAGTGCTTATATATTAAATCAAAGAAAAGAATACAATGAAATGCTGTGTATCAACGTTTCTATATATAAAAGAATACAAAATCAGGCACCCTTACTGGCAAAATCATGTTAGCCAAGAAAATATAAAGTAGAACAAATAATATGCATGAGATTTACATGAAACGAGCAGCATGACCTGGTTCCTGAGTATAAATTGAAAGTATAGTTTGACCTATGTTTGCCACGGTAAGCTGTAGATACATCTCAATTGCTCCATACAGTAGATGTATTTGTTGATGACGGGCTTTTCCGGTTGCCATTATCTCTACTCCTCCAGCTACTCTGTGTTTGATTGAAAAATTCCGAACTGTATTCTTGACTACCAAATGCCATCCTTCGAAACATCCTGATTTGTGCAGAATGTTGTGCGGGATCAAATAATTCGCTTTGACCAGGTTTCATTCCATTGGTGAGATCTGACAATTCATCTACAGACTCCAAAGCTCTCACCACCTGAGATGGGTGGTGGGGGGGGGTGCGCGCAGGTAAGAAGAAGAAATGTGATTAAATCCCACTGAAGTAGAAGCAAAATATTGAGAATGTATGTCATTTGAACATAATTACCAGACTCATTTTTGGCCTTCTTGCAGCTGAATGACGCACACAAGCTGCAGCTGCCTCAATCATCCGAAACATTTCACTTGCAACATAGTTATTTTCCAGCCTTGAATCTACCAACCCTTCAAAGTCTTCATCTTCAAGTGCTTGGATAAGCAGCGGTCGAGCCTGAACAAGTTTGAGTTATAGATTAAACTGTCCACTCCATTAAGTTGCCAAAGATTCCTTATCCTACCTCTTCCCTCCCCAAGTCCTATAACCTGCTCAAAATCCTCAGAGAAAAGAGGGTATGAAAGAGATTTACTTTTTTGACAATGTAGGACGGTTTCGAGAGTTGAAATATGGTCATTAAGTCTGCTGGCATATTTTCAGGTCTGCATCAAAGTTGATAGTTTTGGCTTTGTTGGTGGTAAAAGCAGGGGACATCAAGTAGAGTATTTGGCCACATCCAAACCAATAACCCACTTCCCTCACCCATTTTTCTCCAAACACTAGCTAGGATCATCTTGATCTAATGAACTCATGACAATCTTTGTGCATAATGGTACCATGAAAATGTTGTCAAGTGACAAGATTTCCAGGATTTTGATAAAACAATAAATTCTCACGTATTCCAAACCATGACAAAAAATAATATGTAAGCAAAATTTGAAGTTTAACGATAATTTCAGGAAAAGATGCTGCGAAACTTGCAGCAGCATGTTGATTTTTGTGGAACTTACCCATTCAACCAGGCTTTCATCACCCAATGGCTGAGAGGAATCTACAGGCTTGCGGCCTGTTATGAGCTCCAAAAGCACAACCCCAAAGGAATAAACATCCGACTTTTCAGTCAACTTGCCACTTGTTGCATATTCTGGAGCCATGTAACTGGAGAATTACACAATTCCATTCATCAGAAAGATACAAATAGGAAAATGTGACATGGCATACACCAGCAGTGTAACATCATTCCAGATCCTACTTCAAGTTACCTTAAATTAAAGCTCTGTTTGTTTGGGGTGAAAACTGGGTGGATGGAAAACTAAGGAAAATGGGGAGGGAAACTGGAGGTCCGGGCCCAGGCCCACCAAAATCTTCTCTCACCAAATTGGGAAGAAAATGAAGAGGAAAATGGCTCTGGTTGGACATATTTGCCCCGTACCAACGTTACTTTTCAACCATCCATCTACTAAACTACCAACTTAATTATCTTCTTTTCAACTTTATTATTATTCTTTTTAGTTATATATAACTTTGAAGGGTAAAGAAAAATATTTTTTTTTGACAGGTAACAATGGATTTATTAAAAAGAAACAGAAACTCCCTCTAAGTGCATAAAGCATGCACTAGGAAGGAGGAATAATTAAAATGAGATATCATATTTTTTTATTTAATTGATAATAAGTAATTTTATTCTTATATAATAATGAAAAAAAAAAAATACTTACTTACATACTATGTAATAGGGGCATACTAGTAAATTTATATAAACTACATTTTCCATCCTCATTTTTTACTCAACCAAACAATGAAAATTTATATTTCTTTTTCATCCTCCCAACCGAACAGAGCCTAAACGAAAAACATGTCATATCTAACCATTTGTTCTGAAAACATTTTAATGTCAACTATATGGTTTGAATAATATAGCGTGGAGGTAAAAGGCATCTATATTTTGTTGACCTTTAAAATGTCAATGGTGCTAACTTTACCCATGAAAAATACAACCATATCTTATACTTTACAAGACACCCAAACACAGAAACAAGTACAAACCTACAAGAAAGTTCTTTTTATCATCTAGAAGACTTCATGGGTATATACATAAGGATTACATACCCAAAGGTTCCCATCACACGCGTGGTGACATGAGTATTTGAATCCAATGCTAACTTTGCAAGCCCAAAATCGGCAACCTGTTAGTGAGGGAACACAAATCTTTAGGAACACAAATTACTAGCAATAAGAAAGAGGACAAAAATCAGCTCCAGGTGCCAAGTGTGTTGTGGTAAAGCCAAACAGGTTTGTACTAAGCAAAAGATGGCAAAATGCCCCTCCCCCCCCCCCCAAAAAAAAAAGCAAAAAAAAAGGCAAAAGCAAACAAAACAATATATATATATATATATATATATATATATATATATATAAGTTTTTGGCGCCAAGGGGAGGGGAAAAGGGAGAATTGAATAGTGACATCCGCTTCAAGATGTGAGGTCCCTAACCGATTGTGCTACCGCTAGGGGTTAACAAACAAACAAAATATTTCCAGTACTGCCATGCCATAATGACAGGCAGTCGGAGCAAACCATCCAGACCCCCAGCTGGATGTAAATTGTTGTTCTTCATGATAAATAAGGTTGCAGAAATAGGCATACCCGAGCGTCAAAGTTAACATCAATAAGAATGTTTGATGATTTAATATCCCTGTGAATGATGCGGGGATGGCCTGATAAATACATTAAAACAAGATGTTAAGAGTGAAGGGAGAAATTCCTCAAAAGATGCTATAAATAAATTCAGACATGAGAAAGGCCACAAGAATACAATAAAGGTACAGTACATTTTATTTAAGTGAAAGGTATTAATTTAATTATACAACAAGGGAGCTATCGTTTCAATCAAAAAATAAAAAACTATACAACAAGGTTAATATGCTATAATGTGTCCTTGATCAAGATGGTAAGCATCTCAATTCTAGTCATAATATTAATGGTAGCAAGTAAGTCTTATTCAAATAATTCAATAAGGTTTTGCTAACATATATCAATCTTGATCTAGAGTGAAGTTAGTAGGATTGCTAGAACCCCGTCCCTAGGAATCATAGTATAGATCATACAACCCAATCTGCGATGCCTTTGTAATCCAGAATTCCAAAAATAGAAGCCCTGAACTTCCCCCACCAGTCCCAGACATGACCAATATAAAGAGGATATTTTGACTAAAATTTTAGAGAAACATATTTCCTAGCAAGAGAAAAGAAATGAAAAATATGATTTCTAGTGACCAAAAAAATTGCTTTCAATCATGAAGCTGTTATACTATTTTTCACTTTCATCGATTGTTTTTCAGAACTTACTGGTGGCCCAGATCGTAGATTAATCATCTTTTGATACCGAACATCCATTCTATTATCATAGTATTATATATCTAACTTTTGAGATTTCCAAATCCATATATTTGTTTGGCCAGACCCCAACCATATTACGTACTCGGCACAGTATCAACCCCATTACCACAGCTGTACCAGAAATTAAAACATACCCCATTTTCAGGTAAAACTTATCTAGACAGTATCTTTGCTTTAAATTTAACAGGAAAAATACTAAAATGGTAAAAGATGACAAAAAGGACATGTTTACTGTTTTGGGAACTTGAAGTATCATAAGACCATCCTGATACTGGTTTATGTGTCTAGAGTTGACAAAACAAATGTCCTGAAAAAGGTGGAAAACACATTATATAAGAAGCATTGAACAAGTGGAAGAAAATTACAGTCTTCATGTAGGTAAGCTAGTCCACGAGCTGCACCAACAGCAACCTTCAGTCGAGTTGCCCAATCCATAAAAGGTCTGCCCTCACCTGCAAATATTATTAAGAATATGGGAAGTTAGCAATATATTACAGTTGATAGGGGAGCCATATGAAGTAGACCTTAGAACCTGTAGCGTGATTCTCAAGCACCTTAACTAGGCATAAATTTTCTTTTTCTTTTTTTATAATGTAGGGAACCTTTCTAAAGAAGAGCCCTTTGGACTCACCTCTAAACAATAAAACCTAAAGGCAACTAACCCCACCCGCCAAGACTAGTTGCTGGGTAATCCAGGACCATTCACCCCTGACGGGCTAAGCAGTTTAGGCTTATGCCAAGACTTGCAAATACATGGACACCTTGTAAGTTGTTAGTGGTCCATGGTGATCGGATGATTTTGACCAAATAGAAATATCATGGCAAACCTAATTTGGACCTATTATATTTGCAAGCCATATGTAAAAAAAAATAAAAAAATAAAGGTGTGTTTATGGATGATGTGTCACTCAAGTTTAAGATATTTCCTTCCCATTTCATCTGAGAAGTATTTCTTACCATGGAGATGATAATGAAGAGTATCGTTTGCGACGAATTCATAGACAAGTAATCTTTGATGGTCAGATATACAGTATCCCACCAGGGAAACCAAATGACGATGGTGTATTCTGCTAATTATCTCGACTTCTGCTCTGAACTCACGCTCCCCCTGTCCACCACCAATTTTTAGCTGCTTAACAGCTACTTCTCTTCCATCTGGGAGGGCACCTTTGTATACACAACCAAATCCACCTTCACCCAAAAGATTCTGTGCTGCAAACCCATCTGTGGCCTGGTTTAATTCTTCATAAGTGAACCATGACCTTGAATTGTTTACACCACTCGGCTCTGATGGTGTATAGACGAATTCGCTACCAGAGCCATCTCGTAATAAGGGAGATGGAGAATAGGGCTTTAGAAACAATGAATCTGGAGAGCACAAGGAAGTCTGTTAAGATATATTCATTGAACTCATTCCCACATTCAGTTATAGCTTGCTAGCTAACTGAAAAGGCATTGTTTTAAAATAATTTGAAATGTACTATGTCATTCAATATAAATAAAAATCCAAATCAAATCTTAAAAAATAAAATAAATCTGAAAAGAGCATTTAGACTTCCATAACACCATATCCATGATCCAAATTGTCATAACACAAGGAAACCAAACAGAACCAGTATGATTGCAACAGTTTAGGTCATAAGAATGGTAGCTATTACTCCAAATTTACTCCAGAAATTTGCTTTTCATTCTTTTACCCAAAATGGTAAATAAATTTTTAACCCTTTTATAAAAAAAAATCTACAAGTACATGGATCTTTTAGCACTACCCTTACACATATTAGAAAAAAATAGCTTTAAGATTGACAATTTAATCAAAATTTAACAATAAAATAAGCTACTAAAAGTCAAGCAGCATTTAATTCAGTACCTTGTAAATAAATAAATAAGCAATATGCATTACCTGAATTCTGGGAGGAGGCAAATGGAGAAGGAGCGGGGTAGCCAGAATTCCTTCCAGTTCTCCTTTTCTTTCGTTTCTGTGAGAACCAGACAACCATCAGAACAAGACTAATCACTGCAACCCCAACGATAACACCAATTGCCACAGTTCCTCCTGTGCTTAATCCACCTGAATTTGTAGATGTTGCATTCGCAGAGGTAAAAGGCGGTACAACTGGGGTACTGGAATTTCTATCTGTTGTTGAAACACTCGGAGGAGGAGGTGAAGAGGATGAGGGGACTGAAGGAGGAGATGATACTGTTGTGTTGGAAGGTGGAGGAGCAGATTGAGATGGAGGAGGTGGAGGAGAATGTGTTGGTGACTTCCCCACTGGTGGGGGTGGAGAATTGGAGGAAGGTGGTGTTGGTACATTGGCCGGAGGAGGTGGAGAAGGTGAAGCAGCTGGAGGGGGAGGTGAGGATGATACTGGAGGTGAAGGAGAGGTTTGAGGAGCAGGAGAACCTTTTGATGGTGGTGGTGGTGATGAATTCGAAGGGGGTGGTGAAGTCACAGCTGGAGGAGGGGCAGATTGTGGGGGTGATGGTGGTGGGGATGCAGGAGGTGATGGTGGTGGGGATGTAGGAGGTGATGGTGGTGGAGATGTTGAAGGTGGTGGGGAAGCTGGTGGTGAAGGGGGTGGTGATGTTGGAGGTGGTGTTGATGCTGGTGGGGGTGAAGCTGGTGGGGATGGGGGAGGAGCAGCAGTGGGTGGTGGTGGAGGAGACTGAGGAGGTGGGGCTGAAGGGGTTGAAGGTGGTGGGGAGTTATTCTGAGATACTTTAGGGGGTGATGAAGATGAGTTAGTTGAGGAAGTTGGTGAAGGAGAGGAATTAGGAGAAGGCGTGGAAGACATCTTCCTATGAATTTTCCCTAAGACTGACAATGCACTACTATACTTCCATTTATCAAATTTGAACAATTACCAACATCCAAATATCCAATCTTTTCTCAAAAACATACAGCACCACATCATTCCAGAGCACAATTCAATATCAGAAAGATCTTCCTCATAGCAAAACTAAATATGCACAGTCAAATTCCCTGAAAATAAACAACCCCCAATTTAATATAACCAAGAAAAACAACAAATCAACCAAATTTCCTTCTCTTGCAACACCCAGATTCTCCAAACACTAAAAAGCTCACAAAACCCCAATAAACAAAAAAACCAAGTAAAACCCAGTTCAGAAAACACTTCTGACAGCAAAACCCAGATCACAAAACTCAAGCTTTTAAGCAATAATCAGATAAAAAACAGTCCGCTACAACTACAACTGTAATGGGCAAATGCAGCAATACCCAGTCACCAAAAGGAGAAAAACCCAGATGCTCAAAACTCAATAAAATTCTTACCCAAGCCTCCTCAGTTGAAGATATTTTTGGTTTTGGAAGTTTTTGTCTAAAGAGATTGTGTAATCCGGGCAAAGAGGTCTGATATTGTAGTAGCCACAAAATATGCAAACGAAACGTGGGGGCGACTTTCCAATTAGTCTTCCTTTTACTCTTTCTTCAGTCTTTCACATGCACAGACAAGAAAAAAAGAACGAATAATCATTAAAGATGAGAATATATTTTATCAGGTGGTTCATACTTGTTCTGTAATACTATTATTCTTTTTTTTGTTTCCAATTTTTTTCTTTTTTTATTCCTTTTACTTTTTAATTTTCCCATATTTTAAGTTCATTCCGCTTAAATATATTTTATTCTGACAATTTTGTGTTCTAACAATCAATTTAAGGACAAATATACGAGATGACAAAATTAATATCTCTTTAGAGTTGAATTATACTCTACACATTATTTTCTTCTTCTTCTTCTTTTTTTAGTATTTTACTGATGAAATTATATATATAAATTTTAGAGGCTAAAATAAATTTAAGCCAAATTTTAGAAATGAAATGAAATTTTTTTATTTTTTCTCTTTGAAAAATTAAGTTTGAAGTAGCTCTGCAAAAAATAGAAATTAAACTTTTATAATTGTTTATTAAGAAATTATGTTCTAAGAAGTAGAGGAAGAAATAATAAATTGCCCTCTTTGACTTTCTCTTAGAAGTATAGGGATTGGTATATTTGACAAGCTGTCCTATATTTTATTTGAATATTCAATATTAAAAAATATTATTTTATAATAAATTCTAAGGTTTGTCATTTTGTTTACATTCAATCACACGTGGATTAAGTTATTTCAGTAAATGTTCCTTAAAATAAAAAATCAAATCAAATGGTTTTCATTCCCATTGAGGAAGGGTCATTCACATTGGGGAAGGGCTTAAAGTATGAAGAGATGCCAATAATTTTTTAGTTTAATTGACATTGATTCGTCTTTTTTTATGAAAAGAATCAAAATTCAAATAATTATTTCTCAACTATCAAATTATTAATAAATAAATAAAAGGCATAAAGAGATTAGCTCTTGTTGTGTAGTGTACTAATGTATAAACTTAATAAAAAAAATAAAAAATCAAAGTTTAATCTATTTATTTTATTTTGAAAGAATGTTATGTATAATTTTTTTTTTTCAAGTTACAAAAATGGTTATGGATCTCTACATTTTATTGGAGATCCTTCATTAAAATTTGAAAACTTTGTGTTACCCATAAATGGAAATGAACCAAATTCATTCGTGTAACTTAAAAAAAAAAAAAAAAAAAAAAAAAAAAAAAAAAAAAAGTCATTAAATTTCAAATCCTCATTTTTGTGCAAAAGGTTTATTATATGGTAATTGGTAAGACCAGATTCATGAATCTTGATTACTTTACGAAAAAGAGAGAGAGAGACAGGTTGAATTGAACAGATTTTTGGAGAACTTGAGTTGTACATGTGCAATTGGGATTTGGGATTTGGGATTTGCAAGAGTCTCACAAACATGCTTGAGAATACAAGTTATTTAATAGCAAGTGAAGGCTGGCAGTGACAAAGAATAAACCAATGCAAACAAGTCAATGAAATGAAAACACCAAGGCCGCGTTAGAGATATTTATTAGAGTCTCTATCCACATAGTCGGCGTTGTAGAATATGTATAAAAATTGATTTCTGAAATTTGATTTTATATTTTTTCTCAGATCTCATTCTCATTGTCACAGTCTCTAACTAGTAACTACCATATTATTTGAACGTGAGCAGTTTGATTAAGCAACAATAAACAATTCTACTGCTATTGTTGCAATTTTGTTGATCATGGGAGCTTGTATTTTAGCCTTTAGGAATAGTTTATAAAAAGCTATTTGTTTAGCCTTCACCAGAAATCTTCAACGCAAAGCTTAGTAGTTTGTTGAGCTAATGATGAAATGAGCCTTTCTTGTAGTCATAAGCTAAAAAGATTGTATATATGTCCTTTCCCTCACTCTGTTTTTTAGCTCCACCTGCCACTAAAGGTTTATGATTATGACTTTGAGAACAAGTAGTTAAAGTTGTGCTATGTTTCTTGTAACTTGCAGTACAGTGCAAATAGCTTTTCACCTCATGTGTGAGTAAACAAAATTGAAAAAGACTCTCTAATAAGGGACTGTCCCTTGAGAGAACGATCCTCAAGCTTAGTTCAAATCATAAATGTAGGATAAGATTTGTATGTTATAAAATGTGGTATAGTTTACAAAAATTACTTGTTTATTTTGTTGTAATGTTAGAATTGTAATGGTTAAACAAAATTTACTCAAACATCGGTAATTAATCTATTTTATGGTTCATATTAGATATTACAAATTTAAATATATTTTTAGTGTCACCTCATTTAAAATTGGTAGTTTATACACTTTTTTAGATCTGAAAAATAAAATCTTAATAGTCAAATAAACTCTTTCAATTTAAAAAAAAATAAAGAGAATCATGTAATTAATTGATAATAAATGTTTCAAATAATTTACTTACCAAATAAAAAAAAGCTCAATTACGCCGGTTAACAAAGAAAAACTTTATTCAGGTCACAAAAACTCTATCATGGATGTAGAGAATATTTGTGCTTTTTTATTTTTTGGGTATATTATAACAGCTCACCACAGTTTTTTTTTTTTTTTTTTAATCTTATTTTGTTTAAATTTTTTATGTAATAACATTGGATAAAGATACATCACATTAGATCCTAACAATGTTGTTAAGAACCTTATATCTTAACTAGCGTTTTCAATTATTTTTTATGAAGAGAACTAGGATTCAAATCCCCTCTCCCAATTATCGAATTATTAAAAAAATAAATAAATAGTAACAACATCACATATAATAAAGATTACATCATATTTATGGGCAATCTTATCTCACTTTGTGAGATAGAAATAACATCACATTCAATAATAACAACATTGTCAAAAACTTTGAAACTCAATTGGCATTTATTGTTCTTGTTTATGAAAAGAGCAAATATTCAAATCTCTCTCCCCTAACTATGGAATTATCAAAATCTCAAGAAAAAATTAATAATAATAATAATAACAACTTCGCATATGAGATATGACAAAGATTACATCATATTTATTTTGTTAACCTTACATCACTTTTTGTGTTTTTTAGTTTAAATTCTTATATTATTAAGAATGTACAATAATTTACCAAAAAAAAAAAAAAAAAAGAATGTACAATAACTACCTTATACTTGTTGGTATTCTTATGTCACATTTGGTTTTGTATTTGTTTCCTTATTTTTTAAATTCCTTATATAGTTTTTCTTTTCTTTTCTTTTCTTTTTTGTCACTGTAGTACCTTGCTTTTCTATGTTGGTTCCCACTAGTCCACTACTTCTCTATTGAAAGCTACAGGACCACTTTTTGGATATTCATCAGGATATGAAAGAATAGCAAGGAGTTGATATATGGGATAATGGGAAAGTAATTGCGTTTTCGGTGGAGGCACAAATTGGTCTCGTCTGACGTAATTTTCAGATTTTCGGTGGCTTCTAGATGAAGATCATGAAACATTGGGTCTAGATCTTTGTCTTCAATATGAATTGTTAAGATACTAAAAAAGTGCATGCTTGTGCTCTAGTAAGGCCTGCTGGGATCAGATGGGCTAGGGCTGGTTTGGGGCCAATTTTATTAGGAGTTGGGTTTCTAGATTACTTGCATCTCCATAAACCAATCGCAGCTGGGTTGCGAAATGCTAGTGCTAACCCAATCCAACTGAGCCCATTCGTTCCACTCTCTCAGACACACGCACACAGATGCTTCCTCCAGATCTAATACTTCCATTACACCAATAACAAAATCGACTAAAAAAATTAGCAAATCTCATTTCACTCCTAATTTGTGTCATCAAATAGTGATTTTTGTATGTGTATGATAGGTTCATGTCACAGTCACATGCAACTTTTTCATTACATTTTCCGATTCTATGTGACTAGGGCTGGGTTTGGTTTTGAGACAACGTGGGTATCACGTTTTATTGAATTTGATTATGATCATCATTAGTGTGTCCATTGCCAGAAAAATGAATTGCCATAAAAAACAATTTGATTTGGCCAGATGAGCTAACTGCTAAGTGTTACGTTTGTCAATGACTTAATACAATATGGAAGTACAATATATTTCTCAACAAGTGCTTTCCCAAATGATACCTCTTTGCTTTTTAAGACTTTAGTCATATAAAGCCCAGAGATAGATTACTCGGAGGTATAGATGCAGATGCAGGCACCCAAGATAGAATACAACATTAACACAGACAAGAACTGTTATTTCCCCAAAATTTCATTTTCAATGATGCGGAAAGAACAAAATAGTTGCTTGATAGGACGTTACGCAGAGTAAAAGATTTAGTGTATGAGTACAACAATATGATACTCCTGCTTTGCATATAATAGTATATCTCATTAATTAAATTTATAGTGAGATCCACTATTCATGTGAGAAGAAAGAATACCTAATAATTTTCACTTACATAATGCACAAATTATGTAGTGCACCCATTACATGCAAAAGGTGTCTCACAACAATTAGGTACCACCTTTATATTGTGGACTCCTGTTATAAGACATCCGTTACATAAGGTACCACCTTTATATTGTGGTGAGTATACTCGCACAAAACTATTCTCATGCTACACTTAATTTATCATTCCTTCCTCATGAGGTGTAAGGTGCCCCTGACAGATTATCAAAGCCCCTAAAAATTTGAAGAGTCAATCAAGCAGGGTTAACAAGCTAAAGATTATCTATCTCATCCTCTCTCTGTGGTTCCTGAGTTTCTATGCTCGTGACCTCTAAACTCAGAATCTGATAACAGCTTATTGAAATACCTTGAACACAGAAAGCTGAAACTTACCTTAATTTGCATAAAAAAAAATTCAGCCAAAAAAGAAACATATAATATGAATTATGTTTATATAGATCTTCTTTTACCGTTTTTATTCTATTTTTTGAGTAGATATGAGATTATGAATTGTAATCATAAAGTTTGATAATAGTTGAACAACTAGAAGATGGCCTTTTAAACCAATAGCAAGCCAAAACAGATAAATAATTAATAGTTTTTGATCTAATAAATAATTTATACTGTAAGCATATGAATTTGTGCATAATGCACAATTGTTCAAGATATTTCAAAAAATTAGCCTCTGTATCTAAGTGTTTTTTTTGGTGTGTGTGCGCTCAATTATCATTATTTTCTTTCATTACAACATTTGTGCAGAATTTACATTTTACTTTCCTTAAATTATAAATCATCTGCAATCAAAGAGAAAGGTAACTAGCCTTTATCAACAGTCCTCTATCCCTTTCTCCTCTCTCTGCCATTTTAGAAAGAATGATGCAGCTAATGCTAGCCATTACTTACAATGATGAGCCTCAAATCCAATTATTCAAACTAAACACTAGTGATTGAAGACACACCATGATGCTATGCCTGTATTTATATATATACATCATGTAATTATTGATTTTTTTCAGGTGAAAGTAGCTGGTGAATTTACATTACATTTCATCTCATCATTTGATTTTTTTCAGGTGAAAGTAGCTGGTGAATTTACATTACATTTCATCTCATCATTTTCCGATACAAAATTGTTGATGTCTCTCCAGCATTGTGTAATCTATAGTTTTTTCATCCAGAAGAATTAGAACATATATTCCTTTATTAACTTTCTTAGGTATAGGGCCTTCCAAATGTAACAAATTATTTTCTATACTCAGTATATATATATATATACAAAAACACCTCCAGCAACACTTATGGCCACTGTGATACAAGACTAATGAGAATCACTCACTCTCAAAAGTCAAAACATGCCTTGAGAGAGGAGAGATGTTCATGGCTTATAAACTGAACAACCTCAGTAAATTCTGGCAATATGGGACATTTGATATATTCTCAACAGGCAAAGAAAGGGACAAAAAAAAAACTATTTTTGCATATTGCCATAATTGACTTGGAAATTAAGTGCTGTGCAATGCCAAAAAATGAATGATCATTGTCGCTATGCAGAGCCTTTTAAGATCCTATAAGGCAGAGAAATGACTTTAATATTAAACCCAAAGTTCTTAGGATATCATCTCATATGCAACTTTCTACAGCATGAACCTACAAAAATCAGTGTCAGTAAACGATGTAATCTATTTGCTATTCCATTTGTTAACCCTGAATGATCTGTTGTTAAGTAGCTCAATGGTAACATCAGTTGAAATACAAAAGCAAGGCAAATGCTAATAAGAATATGCTTATAATTCATTTCATTTTAGTATTTCATATTTTTATAAAAAAATTCAAGCATACATATATTATTAAAATCAACCAGACTTGTAAGGAAAACTAATTCAGTGACAATAGTGACCAAACCAGCAGTCTTTTCCACCTCCCCCACATCCCTCTTCCTCCTCATCAGCTCTGCTGTGAATCCACCATAAGAGATTAGTAAGTGAGTTCCCATCATCAAAACCAGTCAAGTTCTTGATCTTCTCCAAAGCACCTTCTTTGTCATAAATCCCTTCCAAAGAATATAAAAATCCCTTCCACCCTTCTCCAACTCCCTCTCTTCCTAAAGCAGGTAAGGTCCACTTCACAAGCTCCCTCACAAAACCAACATCAGAGAACAAGATCTCAGTGATTGGCAATAAGGGCAGCACCTGAATTCCAAGCCTACATTCTTTCCATTGAGGTGGAGCAAACCATAGTCCACTGTCCCTCTTGTTAGCCCACAATACACCTACCACCCTGTTCTCTCTAGTGAAATCCTCCTCATACATGTTGTCTCCCTCTCTCACATGCCACCATGTTTGAGCAGAGTGGATTTCCAATGCTGCAAGCATTGATCCAATGGAAACAAGACGTGTGTCTCCATAGGCCAATCCCATCAAAGCTGCTGAATAATAAGCATTCACCGCCTCACTAGTGCTCTCTTGATTCCGTCCATCCCCAAATTCAGTTAGCCCTCCAGCCCAAGAGTGCAATTTATACAAGTCAAAGCACCTCAGACGTGTATAACTCGAATTTGATTGCCTTCCCAAGTTCATAAAATCAGCCATAAGAGAATAAGCTTGAGGCCTATACTTCCTCCCCCACACTGGATCAATCTTTGCAAGCACTGCAATTGCATAAAGAAAGTACCCCAAATGATAATGGTGATCATTATAAATACCAAACCCAAAATCAGCCCCAGAATCCAATGCCCCTTGCTTAGTCACAATTCCACCCCATTTAGCATCATAAAGAAAACCATTCCCACTAAAACTCCCATCCAACCATGGCTCAATTGTATCCTTCAGGTATTTCCTTATCTTTGGAATCACTTCAAGAAAACCCACCTCCTCAGCAATCAACGCCAACCTTGCTGCTCTTGCAATCAACTTCCCATAAAAATAAGACGAAGTAGTCGTTATTGTCGGATTCAAAGCCTCAACATCCCCAACAAGAGCAGAGATTATATCAGCATATGATTCCTCTTTGACACCTCTTACTGAATGCCAATTCACAGACACTGTGGCTGTTTTCAATGACCAAGAATCTCCAACAACACCAACAAGCTCACCATCAATACTATTGTACTTAAATTCCTCCAAAACAGTAACGTTAGAATCATCACCAGCCAAAATCCTAAGATGGAGAGGATGAGCTAACATAAGCAAATCCCCCCAACCTTTCTTCTCCCATTTGTATTCCAAACAAAATGGCTTAGTGAATACTGCATCACCGGAAACCGGGTAACAAGTACTGAACCGGTCAAGGATCGCCTCGTATTTCGGATCAGAATCCGGCAATAGCGCAATCCGAATTATGCCTGAAAACTCAGTAGAAGTGATCAAAGAAAGGCTGTGTGTGAGACTGATGGGTGAAGAGGTGTAGATAAGCCATGTCTGATTGTTGTTGAGCTTGATGGTGTACTTGGTTTGAGCAGAGTTTGAAGAAAAAGAGAGAATAGCATGGATGGTTGAGATTGAAATAGCAGTGCCACCACCACCAGAGACAGAACATGTCAGAAATGGGCTTCCTCTGACAAGGAAAAACCTTAAATTTGAAGAAGGGAAATCCAAAGTGACACTGAGATCACTGAAGGAAGAGATAAAGTGGGGATTTTGAGAACCTGGGTTGGTGTTTTCTGAGGCAGAGATGGTGAGATCAGCGTTGAAAACTTGGTAGATGAAAGATGAGTTGAAGAAACGAGATGGGTAAGAGAGAGAAAGAGAGGAGAGTGAGCATTTGATAAGGTAAGGGTGGATGTACTCAGGTTGGTCACCATTTTTGAGAGTGAAGTTTTGGAAGAAAGAGTTTGTGGGGAGAGGAGTGGAGAGGAGAGTTTGTGAGAAGAAGAGAGAGGGGTCAGGGAGGACTGTGGATTGGGTTTTGGGGAAGAGGAATGGTTTGTTTGGAGGCTTCATAGGTTGTGGTGGTGATGGTGGTGGTGGCATGATGATGGGTTCAGGTTGTGGAGATGGTCTATAAGGTTTTTTGAATTTCTTAGTGACTAAGGTTTTGACTCTTCTGCATATTTTTTTCAACATTTTGAGGGTGTATATGAGTTTGGTATTTATTGGACCGAGTGGAAAAAAATAATTATTAGGAAAGTGGATTAGTTGGTTCCGATTTTGGTGGGTGGAAACTAGGAGGAGAGGGTGTTAATGTTTGACTATATTTTAGGAAGGTCTTTTAGACTTCTACACAAATTCAGGAGCAGGAGAGGGAAGGTGTTGAAAGTTTAAAACTGTAGGGGTGGGGGCTTGACGTGGCTTAATGATTTTGTGGAAGGAAATGGGGAATGGTGGTTATGACTTATGAAAGGGAGAACAAGGTTGGATTGGAAGTGAAGTTAAGGGAAATATGGAAATTGGGTTATGTGGGTTATAGGAGAATTGTAAGGTATGTAAAGGGTTTTTTTTTTTTTTTTCAATCTTAATGTGTGAAGGAAGGTATATTCAAAAAGAAGACTTTTGCTTACCCAAAGGACATGCTAGAGGCATAAACATACTGATGGAAGTGCAAAATGGCTTACAGAACTACTTCGGTTAAATTGGTAGCCCAAGCAATACCCGTATATGCTATGCCGACTATTAAATTATCACCAAAAAAAAAAAACTGTATGACATGATGGGTATCCAAGTAAGAATCGAGTGGAATCCTCATAAGGAGAGAGGAACCTACTTGGCTCTTTAATACTTGAATTCCTTAGGTTCCCCAAAGAAGTTAGGGGATTGGGTTTCAAGAATTTTAATAACTTTCAACTTAGGAATGCTGTCAAAGTTTGGAACTGTACATCAATAAAGTCATTTATGAACAATTCCGATTCGGCTCAAGAAAAAATCTGTTTATGTTCTTTTATTTAACTAATGGATCAAGATCAAGTTCAAGCCCAAGTTAGGCTCAATTAGTAAACGAGCCAAGCTCAAACATAATAATATGTTCAGAAACAATGAGGTTCAATATATATATATATATATAGACTTGATATTGAATTGTTTTAGTTTATAAATAAGTTCCTAAGATATCAAATTAGTATATGTAATTTATTCATAATAAAAATAGCCAACTCCGTAGTATAAATTATGCATTAAATTCCATTAAACAAGGTTGGTAAATCTACTTTTTATAAGCTCATGGACAAAAATCATTACATCTATAAAATTCAAATAATATAATTTAAAACTATAATTCATTGATTAATTATCAACATTGATTTGTGATGGGATACAAAATTTTAGCCATTGTGTTTACCATATATGAGAAAATGATAAGTTAATCAAGTAGTTCATAAACAAGTTTAAGCTTGTTTGACAATAAAATGAATTAAGCTTAAAAATGTAATCTAGTTTGTTGGTAAGCTCGAGGTCAGTTCGTGTTTGAAATAAAATTAAATGAATAATCCTGAACATTTAATATTTGGCTCGACCCAACTCATTTACCCCTAGTCCCTGTTCGGGATCGGTTCATTTCCATTTCTTGAGTCTCACACTTTCCCTTGTATTTCTTGAGTCTCACTTTCCCTAGTATTGACATAATGCCATATCTTCAGGAAGCCACAAGCTTGAGGCCCTTTTTCCTCTTCCGCGGTTTGATTCTTGTATCAGGTCTGGTCTTATAATGTACAACATACCCCAGCCTGCCAAGCAGGACTCTGAAGATGGTTAACTGTATATGATTGTTCGAAGCAACACATCGGTAGTTCAATATTTTTTCTTTTCTTTTTTTATCAAGCTGTACATATTGCAATGCCATTCTTTGTTTGGACCTTTTCCACAGCAGACCCCTTCTGTCTCGATGAGTTAATTCATTAACCCTGCATGATTAAGGACTATCTAATTTTCATTGTTAATCATACTTCCATCCTCAGAAACCTCTTACAATTTGTTTTGTTTTACTTATTATGGCCACATTGTGGATTTGGATATCCCATCGTGGTTTGATTCTGCAATATATGCTTTTCTTTTTACTTTACCTGCAAAAATAACTGCACTAGCAAGGGTTTATTGGCGCAACCACCATATGTATATGCCTTTCAGCAACTACTTAAGGCACATTCAACTCAGTGTGTTGTATAATCTAGTTATTGTGAGTAGACCTTCACCTTTACATGGCTTTCATACAAGGATGAGATTTTGTTTGAGGAAGATAAGGTTATGCTTGTTTGAGGATTAGGAGAGCCAGCAACTGCCTTGGCCACGCCTTATGCTCATATTTAAATTGGGCTTTTCAGTTTTACAAGGCCTAACAAACCCTTGTAGCATAAATGCACTATGTAAAAAATGGAAAGGGTGGAGTAAAACAATCCGCCATTTAAGAAAAAAAAAGTTTTCCTAGGGGTAGTTGCCGGGGAATATTACATCATTAATAACCGCTTAAAAAAGTTAGGCACAAACATATAACTTAAGAGCAGATCAAATAAAAAATTCTTAAATATTGTATATTTTCATCTAAGCAAGCAAAGAAGACAAATCTATGCAAAATAATGCGTCTCACAAGGAGTAAACAAAATTGCACCATACACAGCCATTTATACCTTAAATCACTCAGCAGAAAACTGCCATCCAGCTTTAATATCCCAATTGCTCAACAAATACAAAGTTTCAACTTCGTTGTTCCTCAAAGCCTCCTCTGCAAATGGGCCAAGTGTTAGGACCTAGTTCATATGCAGACCGGGAATTTTTGCACGAATTATGTATAACAAATAAGAAAATAAACTACTAAAATATAATGTAAACAAAAATTATGCAGAAATACTACATGGCCATTGAAGATCCAAGAAAAGGTATTATTTCAATGCACCTAAAATGTTTCATACATGTTCGAAAAGAGAATATAGACCTGAATGCCAATGAGCTCTAGCTAAATGGCATCTCCTCCCTTTGTAAGAACAAAGTGAAGGGTGATGTTGTGGTTTAAGACCTACTTAATGTGTGTGTGACTTATCAATAATAATTGTTTTTTTTTAAAGGTTAATATGTTCCTAAATCAGTTATGGTAAACTTGATGCTTATCCATGCATTTCCCAGTTACTATATACTAAAAGTCTGGTAGTACATGCGCTTGCATCATATGACTCAACGGCATATTATAAGTGCATTAAAATTATTAACATAGTTTGCTCTAAGTGAAACTCTATTACCAAAATTTGAAGAAGTTTTAAAATACTACTTGTTTGTGCTCTGTGACTAGGTATTACACGTCGTATGATCGTTTTTGCCATGTGGCCCATTATAAATTTATTAAATATTTTTTACTTAGTTACTTCGGGTTAACCTGTACATTGCATAGGCCATAGTACAAATTCCTAGATAAAAACTTATAGTAGCAACTTATTACAGTAAGGATATCTGGCTAGAATAATTATGTCAAAATCAATATCTTTTTTTGATAAATAATAATTTATTGAAGAAAACCAAGCACACTAGGCGTATACAAGGTGAAAGAATACCAACAGCTCAATCAGCTCAAAGAACAGAAATCTATAAATTCAAGCATATTAGAGAATCTAACTAAGCCTATTGCTGCCATCCAATCCATAAGAATGCATTGGAATAGCTGTTTCATCTCCACAACACTTAGCTCATAGCCCTCAAAGATTCTTGCATTGCGCTCTCTCCAAATACACCACATCAAGCAATGTGGAATGGCCTTCCAAATCACAAGATTCGGGTGTCTCCCCATACTCCCTTGCCAGCAACAAAACACCTCAATAACACGCTTAGGCATCACCCAATGGATTCCAAACAAAACAAAAATCATATCCCATAACTCCTTAGCGTAAGGGTAGTGAAGAAGAAGATCGTCAAAAACAATATCAAGTGGCTCCAATACCACATCAAAAGCAAAAGGTTACACTTGGGAGTGAAATGGCATGCTTTCATATCTGTTGAACATCCTCATACAAATAGCACTCTTTATGTCAAAGTACTTCACTACTAAAACCCTTTGCCTATAGGGATTTATATTTCTCTATACATGCCCATCAAAAGTGTACCTGCTTTTCCCATTCTACTAGCCCTATCATGTAGAACCACGAAGAGCCACCATGAGACCAAAAGAAGAGGACTTACAGGTAGAATAAAAGCAAAAAAGCAGTGACCCTACTATTAGATTAAGTTTACAAAAAAAGCCTGAATGCAACATTCTTAGCTCTTATTCCTAAGAAATCTGAGGCTGTGGAAGTGAAGGATTTCAGGCCTATCAGTCTAGTGGGGGGATGTACAAAATTATTGAGAAAATATTGGCTAATCGGTTTGAGTTTGGTACAACATTTGTGCAAAGGCAACAAATTCTTGATTCTGTCTTCATTGTTAATGAGGTATTGGATAGTCGTTTGAAGCAAGGTAAACCCGGTGTGTTATGCAAGCTAGACATTGAAAAAGCTTGACCATGCTAATTGGGAGTTTCTCATCTATCTACTACAGCGAAGTGGTTTCTCGATGAAATGGTATCTGGTTTTGTATCTCTACAGTACGCTTCTTGATTATTATTGATAGCTGTCCCAGGGGTTTCTTTGCTAGTTCAAGGGGATTGCGACAAGGAGACCCGTTATCTCCATTACATTTTGTACTTATTATGGAGTCCTTGAGTTGTTTGATGGCTCATGCTATTCATGGGGGACACCTTTCTGGTCTTTTGGTGGGTACAGCTGAGGGCAATTCTCTTTTGGTGTCTCATTTACTTTTTGCTGACAACACATTAATTTTCTTTAATGCTGACCTGGTTCACCTTGAGTATTTGAGACGTGTTTACGTGGTTTGAGGTTGTTTCTGGCTTGAGGGAGAATCTTCATAAGTTGGAAATGGTCCCGGTGGGTGATGTCCCTCATTTGGAGGAGTTAGTGGCTGTGTTGGGCTGCAAGCTTTCAACACTTCCAATGACTTACTTGGGACTTCCATTGGGTGCTAAATTTAATTCTACAATGATTTGGAATCCGGTCATTGAGAAGATGGAAAGAAGACTTGCTGGGTGGACGCACTTACATTTATCCAAGAGAGGTAAGCTCACTTTACTTAAGAGCAAACTTTCAAACCTGCCTACTTAATTTCTTTCTCTTTTTCATCTTCCTTCTGGAGTGGCACACTTGTTAGAGAAGCTACAAAGAGATTTCCTTTGGAATGGGATGGGCGACCAGCCTAAGTTGCATTTAGTGAATTGGGCCAAAATTAGCAAGCCTATTCAGAGTGATGGCTTGGGAGTCAAAAATTTACGAAGCTTTAATCAAGCCTTATTAGGGAAATAGTTGTGGCGATATGGGATGGACCAGGAGGCTTTTTGGAGGCAGGTGGTGGAGATAAAGTATGGTAGCCTTTAGGGTGGATGGTGCTCTAAAGCCGTTCGGGATACCTATGGGGTGGGTTTGTGGAAGGATATTTGGAGGGGATGGGAGCGTTTTTTTACCGTTTCTCACATTCTCTGTGGGTAATGGGGAAAGGGTGAAGTTTTGGCATATCAGTGGTGTGGGGTTTCACCATTGAAGGGTGCTTTTCCAGAACTTTTTTCCATTGCTGCTGATAAAGATGCAGTTGTAGCTGATCTTTTGTCAGTTAGGAATGGCAAAATCCATTGGGAGGTGACATTTGTGAGAAATGTGCAGGACTAGGAGATGTAATCCTTGGTCTCTTTTATGGATCTAGTGTATTCTATTTCGTTGCATGATAGTGGGGTGGATAGTCTTTGCTGGCAGCGGAATAGCAAGAAAGGTTTTACTGTGAGCTCATTTTATCACTGTTTGACCGCTCCTGCCACTATGCAGTTTCCTTGGAAAGGCATTTGGAAACCAAAAGTTCCCCCTCGAGTCACTTTTTTTGTTTGGACAGCTGCCCTAGGCAAAATCCTCACTAATGATAATTTGCGGAAGAGACGGGTTGTGTTGGTGAATTGGTGTTGTTTGTGTAAGGCCGAGGGGGAATCCGTTGACCATCTTTTCCTCCATTGTTCTTTGGCAAAGCAATTATGGGATACTGTGCTGACTCTATCTGGTTTAAATTAGGTGATGCCAAGGCAAGTGCGAGATTTGATAGCTTGTTGGCCGAGAGGTTTGGGTTGATATAGTCATGCTGTCATTTGTTGTATGTGTTGTATTTGGCGAGAACGTAATCTACAGACTTTTGAGGGCAGGGAAATGGCTCTACCTGATTTGAAGTCACTGTTCTTTGGGATGCTTTTTGATTGGACTCAAGTGACCGGCTTATTTTATTTTTCTTTTCAAGATTTTCTAGACTCTTGTAATTCTTAATTTTTTGCTACTCTAGTATGCGTCTAGTATACTGGTTAGCCTCTTTTTCTAATAAAACATATTATTCATAAAAAAAAAAATAATTTTAAAAAAAAAAAATAAAAAGATAAGTTTACAAAATATGAATTTATATATTTGCTAAATACCCCCACTTCATAGATCTTTGAAAAGGTCACCATACACCATTGGTAATAAATTCCAGTGTGGGAAATAAAGTAACATTTACCAATTATACCATATTTCAAGGGAAATGTGAATTCACATATGCAAGACACTCAATATAAAAATTCCAAACATTAGATAGGACATACCTTGCGCTTCTTAAGTTTCCCCTTTCTACTACCATAATCCAAGCCAGTCACTTGTTCACTGTTATCATCCTCTAACGGTAAAGTTTTGATTTCATCATAGAAACTGTCCGTCAGACCAAGCAGCCTGGTATAAACAAATGAAAGCCAAAAACAGTATAAACCACCAAATATCTCGTAGTTTAACAAACTTTACAAATCCATAAATGAGTTAAGAAAACCACTGCAACCAATATCATATTTATTCTGCATACCCATTTCTTGATTTTAAATGTTTCTCCTTCTTCTTTTCCATCTTCGTCATAGGAGCACGAGTAAAAAGCTCCTCTTCCTGCCGTGCACGCTTTTCCCATTTTGCCTTATACCTAGAAAGCTCAACACTTTCTGCTCCAACAATTTCTCTGACCTGTATTTTGACCATCAACAACAATAGATCACAATTATTATAAATGAAGACATTTGTGTCTAGTAACCCCATAAAAGCAGTCCACAACTAACCTCTTCAGGTTTCCCCTCCATATTATCCATCATCTCACGCATAAAATCACTCTGCCTAGATTGTTGTAGGATCAGTTTCTCCTTTCTCAAGGCATTCCTTTCCTGCTTTGAGGTCATACCTTCCTTCATAGAAGTAGGGGCAATTTTGGGGGGTCGATACACACCATCACCTTCCTACAACATATAAACATAACCTTAGAAACAAAGACCTCAAGTTTGTTACTCATTTTGGTAAAAGATACCTTAGAAGAGAAGAACTCAATTGCTGAACTCGATACTTCAATATATCATCTCACCTGAGAATTCATATCAAATTTGGGAACAAGCATGTCAGGGTTTGGACGATATAGCAATGCATCCGCTGTACTCTTGGAGGCATCAGATTCCTTTTCACTCAGACCTACAACTTCTGTTGTACCCGCAGTAACCCTTGTGAGCTTTTGGATTTGGTATTCGAGTTTTTTGTCAATTGGTCGTATCTGTCAAAAAACAGAAAGATGACAATTCTGTAATAGGCACAACACATGTTATTAAATAGATAAGGATAAATAGAAAAAAATCCAGACCTTCTCCAAAAACAACCTTGTCTCTATTAGGCTCCGAACAACAGGATGCCCCTCAATCGAGAATCCATTTGCTTTGCGAAGTAGATAATAGACCAGTGACTGGCAATAGTTTAGGAGAAGTAAATGTTTGGTTTCAAGATAGCTAATCCCATCTGCTGTTGGGAACTGATTTGCTTTCACCTAACAATGATAATGAAATATGATAAAATTGGTAACTTGTAAAGAGAAAAATAGCAATCATTCAATAATTCAAACAATCTGGATAGCTTTAGTTTCTAAATACAAGCAATAGCCGTACTTGATGCTGCAGAGCTAAAAGTAGAATTGGGCATGTAATTATACTAACCCACAACAATTTTTCAGCATTTATAAGCTCCATTATATATATACAAGACTTAAAATTGGACTCATACCCATTCCTACCTTAGCAGTTAAAGCTTGTACTTTACTCCTTACTGTATCTAATCCTCCCTTCATCTCTTTCAACAATGCAGCTAACTGAGGCGCTTCTCTACAATGACACACACACACACACACATACACATACAAAAAAAGTCAGGCTTACAAACAAAATTCATAAATTTATGACCTTGAGTGTGTATTTCATTGAGTTGTACTACAACATCAACAAGTGCCAAGTGCCAGAAGCAGATACAGATGCAGATAGTTATGTAAACTTACTTTTTTACTTTTTCATCAGAATTTGAATTGGTAGTCCCCTCCATAATTGATTTCAAAACACTGCAGTCAATCATTTTATCAAACACAAAGAGACCCATATGAAATTACTTTGACTATCACAAAATTAAGAACCCAGAACAATATAGAACAAACAAAAAATACTCTTTGATAGAAAATTCAATTTTTTTAAACACCCAAAGTAGGTCAGGCCATGGAAAAGCGAAAAGAAAAGAAAAAAGTTTTGTAATCGGTACAAGCAATAATGGGGTTAGGGTTTTGGAATTTACCGGTGACAGTGACGACGAGAGGTCGCCGGTTACGGAGTTCCGGTGAGGGAAGTGCGAGAGACAGAGAGAGCGAGAGAGGGTTTTAGGGTAGGGTCTGAGAACGGAGCGAGAGAGAAGAGAGGGTTTTGACTTTTGACCATGATTTTATAAAAGATTAATTAAAAATTAGTTGAAATATTAATTCTTATTGGTCCAAAATTTTAGAATACGGTAGATATGCAAGCCCAAGATAATTCCAATAAATAATATAGTGCGTGTTTGGTACACGCAATTCAAATGGTGATTCTGTATTCAAATCCAAAAAATTGCGGGTCTCACATTAAAAAAACTTGTTTGGTACACGTGATTTAAATGAGGATTGAAATCCCAACTTGAATTTTATGTGAGTCTCATGTCAAATTTGAGTTCACCCTTTCACCTGTTTTTGAATCCAAGCCGGATTCAAATCCGAACTCAATTTTTTTATGGGTCCCAGTTTATTACCGTTACTGGGCCCACCTTCATCTTTTCTCCCATTTTCTCTCTCTCCTCCACTGCTTCTCTGCCTCTCTCTCTCTCCTCTCGGCCATTACAAACCCGTACGCCCTTCCTCTCCCAGATTCTCTCTCTTCATTACTCTCGGCCAAACCCCCTCACCGGTCCTCATTACTTCACCTTCCCACCGTCCTTTTCATTTAATTTCTGCAACAACCCACTCTAATATTAGAATGGGTTCTCCGAAAGGAACAGATCTAGAGAGAGAGTTGGCTTATTTGTGGCCAGACGAAGAGCAAGGCGGCTACAACCTCCACGATGGCAACGACAACTCCCAGGTTAGCTGTTTATCTCGGACTCATTGAATTTTAAGACCACTGTCACTGGAGGTGATTTCGGACTCAAAACTGTATTTGGGTTTTGGTTTTGATTTTTTTTTTTTTTTTTTTTTTATCTCGGACTCAACTGTATTTTGGTTTTGGTTTTGATTTTTTTTTTTAATCTCGGACTCAAACTGTATTTTGGTTTTGGTTTTGGTTTTTTTTTTTTTTTATCTCGGACTCAACTGTATTTTGGTTTTGGTTTTGATTTTTTTTTTTAATCTCGGACTCAAACTGTATTTTGGTTTTGGTTTTGATTTTTGGTTTTGCATCTGATGTCATTGGTTTATTTTTATTTGTAACACATTTGTGTATTTTTGTTTTATTATGCAGGGGATACAGTTAACTCAACCATCTGCACAGGTATGATTTTCTGTCAACTGAATTGAGAAATCTTGGTACTATTCTTGCTGAAATGGTCTTCATATGTCAGATTGTGTTTGAGCCTGCTCTGTGATACTTGTAGATTTCTGTCTTGGTTTGATTTTGATGAATATATTTTAGTGTTTTGAGACGTGTGTGCTTGCTTGGGAGTGGTAGATTCTTGTTGAATATATTATGTTCACAGTAACAAGTTAAATGCCTTTCGATAAGGTTATTCTAGGTTCTGCAAGTTACAATTTAATTATACTTAGAATATGAAATAGGGTGGTTGATTATATAGACAACTAGCTAAGCTTATCAAAAAAACAAGAAACAAAATTATGCGCAAGACCAACGTTTTTGTTGTTTCCTACCAGAATGTTGTGAGTTGTGAGTGTTATGAAAATGCCCCTGTGTGAGTAACTTCGTTTGTGAGTGTTATGACCACAAGCCATCTATGAGACCAGCCCATTTCCTCAACCCCTCTGTGACTTTTTGTAATGAATCAATCTTTGAGTTTCCTTCACTCTCTCCCTCTTCCCTACCACCTACTTTTGAGCCATCAAAACGGCCTTTGAAGCTCATATTCATTAGTTAGGTTCTGCAAGTTACAATTTTTTTGTATATATATACTGCAAGTCCCAATTTTATTGTACTTATATTCTAATGAAAGGAGTTGTTTAGATGTCACATAGAAAAATAAGTCAGATCAGAGTTTGCCATGAAATTTTAAAAATAACAAGACAATGAGGTCTCAATTTACAGCACACACATTAAATAAAAAATTAGAAGGACAACAAGATGAGCAACATTAGTTGAAGTAAGTTCATCCTAGTATTGAAAGCATTCATATCTCAATCTCGTATAAGACGCTAGAGGCAGCCACCTTTGTTTTTAAATTATATTGAAAATATCAATTTCATGCAATCAAATAATTTCCAATCACAATCCAAAATTTCCCAACCAAATCTATACGATAAATTGTTCATTTTGGGATATCATATTACACTCATAGTCATAACCTATATCCCTATCTACAAACATAAACTGACCAAAGCAATAAAAAAAGACATTTGCGACGATGTAAACCTGATTAAAAGTACATCATCATGAACCAAATCATGAGGCTTCCATACTCACACATATACATATATATATATATAATGCACATATACACACCCAAATGGTAAAAAGTTATGTATTGTTGCTGTTGATGTGGTTAAGATTGATGTTGTTGATGTGGTTAAGATTGATGTTGATGTGGTTAGATGACGACTGAATTAAATGATGTTGATGATGCGTAATTGTGGCCTCCTAATGTTGAGAAGTTGTTTATACAACTCCTGGTGGAGGAAATGGTTTAGGGGAACATGCAAGAAGGTATTTTCCACAAGAGAATTTGGGATAAGATATTGGAAGAACTCAATAAGCAAAGCAAGCGGAATTATAAGTTTCCACAAGTGAAAACAAAATTCAATCGGTTGAATGTGGTTAAGATTGATGTTGATGTGGTTAGATGACGACTGAATTAAATGATGTTGATGATGCGAAATTGTGGCCTCCTAATGTTGAGAAGTTGTTTATACAACTCCTGGTGGAGGAAATGGTTTAGGGGAACATGCAAGAAGGTATTTTCCACAAGAGAATTTGGGATAAGATATTGGAAGAACTCAATAAGCAAAGCAAGCGGAATTATAAGTTTCCACAAGTGAAAACAAAATTCAATCGGTTGAGGCAAAGGCATCTTATCTTCTTACAACTCCTACAACATACTGGGTTGGGTTGGGATGCAGAGACCAATACAGTCTCTGGTAGTGATGAAGTGTGGATGAATGTGCTTGCGGTAAGTGAAGTGTTTGCTTATTAAAGTTAGAATTGATGTATTTCTCTATTAGAGTCTCACATACATGTTTGTTGATAGGCAATGCCAAAGGCGAAGGAATTTAGGAGAAAGGGATGTGAGAACTATATTCAGTTGGGGACACTCTTTAACAAGACCACTGCCACTGGTGTCATGACATTTACATCTACACAGGATCCCACTAATACTGATGAGGAGCGTGAACTTGATGAAAGGTTCATTTCTACTGGAGTGCATGTGGATGTGGATGTGGATGTAGAAGTAGATCCTGATATTGGAGAAGACCCTGAGCCTGTAGAAGGGGATGTTAGGGAGACTCGTTCTGACAAACGGGCTAAGAGTGTGACATCAACTAAGTCAAAGAAGAGTGCTAGGAAGGGAGAGAGGGTTAGTGAAATGACTGAGGCAATCAACAATTTTGCCCGTATTACTGAAAAAAGGAATGAGTCTAAGGATGCTAGGCATGCGGCAAAGTATGCAGCTAGGGCAGCTAACACCACTGCTAGTAGTGCTCATCCTCCTATGAAACCTACTCCCCCAGTTGATGATCACAGTCTCGAGAAAGCAATAGAATTACTTGATACATATAAGGATCTACCACCTGAGAAGTTTATGAAGATTCTGCAGGCACTATATAAACGTACTCACAGGGTTGCCTTTCTTACTTTGTCTGAGGAGAGGAGGGCAATATGGATGGAGTTCATGGGAAACCAGTGAACTTTGAGACTATTTTGTTTTTGTTAGTTTGGTTGTGGACAATTTAGCTTTTCGTTTCTTCATGGTTTGTATGACAATTTATTTTTGTTTAAGACTTGTACGAATGACATTTCGTACTCATCTTTTAATTTCTTTATTTTAATGCAAGTAGAAGCTTATTAACTTTATATATTTGACTTGACATTTTATTTATTTCTTATAATAATATAATGTTGATGGTGCAAACATTGTGTTCGGTTGAAATATTTGGCTTGCCTTTTTTAGAACAACTTAATAAGAATGATATATTTTCCCATGATGAAACTATATGATAATTTTTTATAAACATAGTTGAAATATTTAAGCAGGAGTGACTGTAATTATGTCTGCTGATATGTCTGATGATGAGAACATCACAAGTCAAGAGTTTGATGAAGAAAACTCTTTAGAATCTGATATGTCTGGTGAAGAAAATGAGTTGGACTATGATATGTCTGGTGAAGAAAATGAGTTGGACTCTGATATGTCTGATGAGGATAATCAAAATTCCAAAGAAAATCATATGTCTTATCAAGCAAGCCTCATTTCTTCATCTTCTTCTTCAAGTTCAGAAGACAATGACAGTGACCAAGACTATGAAATCATTACCAGATATTTTAGGAGTGCAATGGAATATGTTGATAAACATTATTTTAAACAACCACGGCGCATAAGCATATTATCCGGACGTGCCTATATTGCAGAGATACTTAACAGACATGATTCCACGTGTTATGACCTGTTTCGTGTTCACATACCCGTATTTCGTCATTTATGTTATACATTACGATTACATAGGCTAATAGTAGAGGACGAAGGGGATGTATCTCTAGAGGAATCAGTTGCTATGTTCCTTTACATTGTGGGTCATAATACTAGACAAAGGGTTGTTGGGGATCGTTTCCAACATTCATTGGAAACGATCCATCGGCGATTTCGTATAATATTACGCTCCATATATGCATTAGGGGCAATACTGATCAAGCCAGACCAAAATTATAATGGCCTCCCTGCAGAGTTACGTATTAATATCAAGTACTTTCCATGGTTTGAGGTAACTAATGAGTTTTTACTCGCATTTAATTTATGACGTGCCTTCCTTATTACTACATATACCTAATGATTATTTGTATTACGTGTTGATAAATATTGTAGAGGTGTATAGGTGCCATTGATGGCACCCATGTTAGTGCTATGGTTCCTGCTGTGAAGAAGACCTCATGTCGTGGGAGAAAACATGTCATAACTCAAAATGTGATGTGTGCTGTGAACTTTGACATGCGTTTCACATTTGTGTATTCTGGATGGGAAGGAAGTGCAAATGATTCCAGAGTATTTGAGAACGCCATCTTGAGTCATGATATGGTTTTCCTTTGACCTGTTGAAGGTTGAATTTAATTTTAATGTTTTGCTTGTTTGTTTAGCAAAAGCAAGTATATCTTTTATAAATTCAATTTGACCAAATTTCATTTGTGAATACAGGATCATATTATCTTGTGAACTCTGGATATCCCCTGGGTGGATATTTTATGCCACCACACAAATCAGTTCGATACCACGCACAAGAATATAGTGGAAGACAACGCCAACCAAAAAATGCGGTTGAACTTTTTAACTATCGGCATTCTTCTTTGCGTATGGTAGTTGAAAGAACATTTGGGGTGTTAAAAGCAAGGTTTCCCATATTCTATCATATGCCTAAATATTCAGTTGCTAGGCAAAGGATGATAGTCACCGCATGTTGTACAATACACAATTTCATACGTTTACATCAGTGGAATGACCAACTATTTTTAGAGTGGGAAAACAAAGACATCCCAACAAACGATGATGGTGGCATTCATGGACCACAAGATCTGAATGATTGGAGGCTAAGACAAGTAGAAGCTGTGAATGAGTGAGTGAGAGAGAGTCAAAGTAGTTCGTGAACTTGATAAGCCAATTTCTGCAACTTCCGAGCCCTAGAGGGTGTTTGCGCCGTTGGCCTCCTGCCTCCGGTATCTGCGTCGGCCAAAGAGTGAAGAGGGAGAGGGAGGGTTGTGCCGGTCTGAGTTGTGCCGTTGGCCTCCAGCCTCCGGTATCTGCGTCGGCCAAAGGGGAGAAGAGGGAGAGGGAGGGTTTGTGTTCGTTGGTGAAGAGGGAGACGCAGAGGCAGGAGCTTTTTGGTTTTGGTTTTGTGTTAAACATTATTTTCTGTTTAGTATGTGGGTGCAAATCCTCTACAATAATTGTATAGGTGCAATCTAAGTTTAAAAACCAAAACTATGTACCAAACACAATTTTTTTTTAAAATTGTGATTTCAATTGTGAAACCAAAACTATGTACCAAACATAATTTTTTTTACAATCTTGAATTCAAATCAGGATTAAAGTTTCAACTTCAATAAAGTAAAAAGTCACGAAACCAAAACAAAAAACGAAAACACGTACCAAACAGGCCCATAATATCTGAAAATATCTAGCCAAACTAGCTTTTGTTCATAAGGTGGGTTTACTGGTTTTACAAGGAAAACCACCCTCACTCTTATGCAAGTGTTGGGGTTGTTTTTTAGCTCACACCACGTGTCTTAAGGATAGACGTTAAGCTCGTCGACACCAGATCAAAATAGGGGAGTCGAACCCAAAACTCACTTCAAGGCTTTGCAACCTCAAAGGCTATTAGTGCGTGATAAGGGCCCAATTGAAAAACACTTTGTTTGGTTCACTTGATGTATCCGTGATGTACCCATGATCGTAATGACATTAACGCAATGTACCACATCACAATATTTTGTTCATTTATATATCCGTAATGTAAGATTACAAGTGGATTCACATTATCCTAAAAGAATCTTACATTCCCATGATACATTCCACTCTCATGGGAATGTGACAATTTTATATATATATATAACCTAATAAATTGTAATTAGAAAATTGTTATTGGATAATGATTAAAATACCCTCAGATACCTTAAAATAACCAAAATACCCATAAAAATCACCAAAATGACCAAAATACCTATTAAATCTCATAATTTATCAAAATATCAATTAAACCTCTAAAATGACCAATATACTCCCGAAATGTCTGAAAATGACCAAAATACCCTTAAAACCTAAAAAAGACCAATATACTCCAAAAATGACCAAAATACCCCTAAAACCTAAAAAATGACCAATATACACCAAAAATGTCCAAAATGACCAAAATATCCTTGAAACCCCAAATATGACCAAAATACTCTTGATACCTCCAATATGTACAAAAATGACCATAATACCCCCAAAACCTAAAAATGACTAAAATATTCCCCAAACCTAAAAAAATGACCAAGATACACCCAAAACGTCCAAAATGACTAGAATAACCTCAAAAATAACCAAAATACCCAAACCTAAAAAAATGACCAGAAATCCCAAAAATGACCCAAATACTACTAAACCTCCAAAATGACCAAAATACCCCTAGAAACTTACAACGACCAAAATATCTTTGAAACCTCTAAAATGACCAATATACACCAAAAACGTCCAAAATGATCAGAATAACCCAAAAACCCCAAAAATGAACAAAATATCCCTAGAATCCTATAATGACCAAAATATCTTCGGAACCTCCAAAATGACAAATATACACCCAAAACGTCCAAAATGACCTAAATAACCCCGAAACCCCAAAAATGACCCAAATACTCCTGAAAACTCCAAAATGACCAAAATACACCTAGAACTCTATAATTACCAAAATATCCTCAAAACCCCTAAAATAACCAAAATACCCAATGAATCACCAAAGTGACCAAAATGCCCCTAAAATCCTTAAAATAACCAAAATACCCAGAAACCACCAAAGTGAACAAAATATATTGAAACCCCTAAAATAACCACAATACCATCAAAAACATCCAAAATGACAAAAACAAGCTTGAAGCCTATCAAATTACCAAAATGCCCTTAAAACCACCAAAACAACCAAAATACCCCAAAATGACCAAAATACTCTTGAAACCTCCAAAATGACCAAAATACGCTTGAAACCACCAAAATAACTTGGGGGTAGAGTGTCAACTTATTTGGTCATTTTGGGGGCAAAGTGTCATTTCTCGAAAATCGGGTATAGAGAGTGTAATTTCATCATAACTCGGGGGTGTTAATGTATACCATTTTTCCTTTTATTTTCCTTCACAAAAGCAATACAAAAAATTTTTCAATGTACTTTTTATTCTGGCACAAAGCTATTCCAAACATACAACCACTTTAGTAAAACAATGAAAATTGAATATCCAACTTAAATTAAGCTAATACGGGACCAAAAAGGTAAATGATTCTCACAGTTATTTTGGACATTTTATTTAGGTTTTGGGAGTATTGTGGTCATATTAGTGGTTACGAGGGTATTTTGGTCATTTTAGAGGGTTTGGAGTTATTTTTGTTATTTTGTAGGTTTCCAGAACTATTTTGGTAATTTTTGGATTCCAAGGGTTTTTTTGGTTATTTTAGAGGTTTTGGGGGTATTTTGATCATTTTAGAGGTTTTCTGAGGTATTTTGGCCATTTAAAGGTTTCAAGGTTTTTTTTGTCATTTGGAGGTTTCGATGGTATTTTAGTCATTTTCTAGGTTTCGGGGTTATTTTTGTCATTTTAGGATTTAGAGGGTATTTTAGTCATTTTATAAGTTTCAGGGTTATTTTGGTCTTTTTAGAGGTTTCAGTGTTATTTTGGTCATTTTAGGATTCTGAGGGTATTTAGTCATTTTTAGGGGTTCTAAGGATATTTTGGTCATTTTATAAGTTTCAGGGTTATTTTGGTCATTTTAGAGGTTTCAGTGTTATTTTAGTCATTTTAGGATTCTAAGGGTATTTAATCATTTTTAGGGATTCTAGGGGTATTTTGGTCATTTTAGAGGTTTCAAGACATTTTGGTCATTTTAGGATTTTGAGGGTATTTTGGTCATTGTCAATGGTTTTAGGGATATTTTGGTTATTTAGATGTTTCTAGGTTATTTTGGTTAATTTAGGATTCTTAGGATATTTTAGTCATTTTTAGGGATTTTAAGGATATTTTGGTCATTTTAGAAGTTTCAGGGTTATTTTGCTCATTTTAGAGGCTCCGAATGTATTTTGGTGATTTTATTGGTTTTGGGGGGTATTTTGGTATTTTCAATAGTTTCAAGGATATTTTGGTAATTTTGGTGGTTTCATGAATATTTTGATCATTTTTGTGATGTCAATGGTATTTTTGTTATTTTTTTAGTTTTTTAGATTATTTTAATCATTTTATAATTTTTTTTATTAATTTGATGAATGTTGTGAACCAACCAAACATAGGAATGATACATTAAAGGAATCTTATTATAATGTGACTAACGAACCAAACACCGTAATCTTATATTCTCATGATGTGATTCCATGGATCACAGATTCAAGGAATCTAACATCACGTTATAATATAACATCAAGTGAACCAAACGCAAATGATGACATCAACTCAAAAAAGGTACTTCTCCTTAACAACACATGATAAATAAATGGGTTAATTACAGTAAACCCATTTGTGGTTTAGCCGAGTTTAACATTGCCCACCAGTGGTTTAAAAAGTGTCACTTTACCCACCTGGGGTTTAAAACGTTAGCAGGCATTACTCACCTCGCCCAATTCCATTAGAAAAACAAGTGAAGTATAAAAGCAACATATTCCAATCGATCAAAAACATGTTCTAACTCAAAAAATTTGCTCCGATTCGATTCTCTTTCCTAAAAATCGATTCTTCAACCCTAAAAATCATAACACCAAATTTCTTCAACCCATTTGCGATTCGTAATTGGAAGAGATTAAGATTTCAGTTGGTGACAAACTTAAGGATTGAAATCCGAAATTTAGATCAAGGTATGTGACCTAGGGTTTTATAATTTTCCAAAAGTAAAGTTTGTAACACGTTTATTGGGTTTGATACTTATATATGTGACCTAAGGTTTTATCTGTGACTATAACAAATTTTTTTTGGGGAATTTTTCTTTTTTTGTCTGTGAGCTAGGGTTTTCCCATTTGCTTTCATTTCGTTTGTAACTCCTAGACTTATGTGCTAATAGTGGTCCCCAAGAATCTTTGAAGCCCTATTAAAGTAGCTTTTAGATGTTTGTTTGCATGTGTTGGTTGTGAGTTTTACCCACGTGTTGTATCCCTAACCCCACATTTAGGAATCTTGTATTTATTGTGTTGGAACTGAGAGAAAGTGGTCACTAGCTTCAATTTGCATGATTTTAATTGTCTACTAGTCCCCAACATGGCATACATAAATGTTCTCTACTCACTTCTTCTCTGTTTTGTTGTTTTATTATGTATTATTTTATGTGGATTTTTGTAATTTGAGTTTTTTAAATATGTAGATGGAAAATTTGTTATTTGCAATTCAGATCCATAGTGGTGGTTCCTTTAAGAGAAACTTTATTTAGGTGGTAGAGTGGACACATACAGCAGATGTGATCCTCATCGTTTGATTTTGAAATTCAAGATATGGTTGCTGAATGTGGGGCACCTAGTACTAGTATGGTTTATTACTTAATCCCTGGGGGTAATTTAGGGCAGGGTTTAAGATTAATTACTGAAGATGAGAAAGTCTTATATATGTGTGAGCTACATGTTGCATGGTCAACTGATAGAATCACATTGTATGTAGAAGGTGGTATGGAGCCATTGCAAGTTGTAGGTCTTGATGGTATTGTAGGTAATGAAGGTGGTGTAGATCATGAAAGTGTTGTAAGTGAATGTGGTTTTGGTGATGTAGTTGATGAAGGTGATGAAGGTGATGAGTTGAATAAGTTAGTGTGTTATGATTGGATGGATGATAGGCTTGAAGGGGCAGACTTTACTGATGATATTTTTGGGGGAAATGAGGATGATAATGCAGTTCCTGGAGAGGTTGGGGGCAATGAGGGAAATAATTCAACATATGAGGTTGAGGGCAATGGGTGGAATAATGCAAGTGATGCTCAGCAATCAATGCAGCCTGAGGTTGGGAGCAATGGGGAGAATAATGCACAGCCTGGGGTTGGGAGCAATGGGGGGAATAATGCACAACCAGCAATGGGAATAAATAGGATTAGAATAAGACAATATGCACCCTCTATTACTAGACCTAACCAACCTAATGTGCAAGCAGCTAATTGGACTGAGCCAGACATTGAGGATTATGAAATCAACAGTGGTGCAATTTCTCATGATGAGGATCCCAGGGATAGACATCCAGAATTTAATCAGCAAACTGACATGAGAAAGCCAGAGTTAGTTATTGGTATGAAGTTTCCTAACTCAAAGGTTTTTAGAGAGACATTGAGGGAATATGTAGTAAATAAGCCAGTTGATATCAAGTTTAAACTGAATGAGAAAACCAAGATATCTGTTTATTGCAAAAATAACTGTGGGTGGAGATTATATGCATCAATTGTTCACAAAGAACTGATTTTCCAGATAAAAACATTTCATTCTAATTGCACATGTGGTAGATCATTTCAGCATAGTCATGTCAATTCTCCATATGTTGCAAGGAAGTATCTGCAAGATTTTGGTAAGAACCTTAAGTGGGAAGTGGTAGGGATGTAACATCATGTTAGGCAAGATATTTCAGTGGAATTAAGTAGGAATCAAGTTTATAGGCCAAAAGGAAAGCAAGAGAAATTCTAGAGGGAGATGAGAAGTTGCAATATGCAGCAATGATTAGAAAGACTAATTTGGGAAGTAAGGTGTTTATAAAATGTGATTGTTCAGAAGCTGGTGGACAACCTAAATTTCTAAGGATTTATGTTAGATACCATGGTTAGAAATTTGGGTTTTGGGGTGGTTGTAGACCAATAATAGGTTTAGATGGTTGCCACTTGAAGGGCAGATTTGGTGGACAGCTATTAGCAGTCACTGCAAGAGATGAAAATGATAACATATTTCTTGTTACACTAGCTATAATGGAGCAAGAGTGTAAGAAGTCATGGATCTGGTTCTTGAAACATTTTTCTGAAGATATTGGACATCAGAGGATCTCAATTTAGTCTTCATTTCTGATAAATAGAAGGTATGAATTTTATTTTTTTTGTAATTGTCATTTGTTTTCATTTGTTCTGGTTATTGATTTCAATGCACTGTTTGTACTTAGGGACTTATACCTGCAGTTAAGAAGCTATTCCCAAAAGTTAAACATAGGTTTTGCCTGAAGCATATTTACAATAATTTCAAATTGTTGTTTAAAGGGTTGGAATTAAAAGATGAATTGTGGAGGTGTGCAGCTGCTTCAACTGAGAGAGAGTTTGAGAGAAGAATGGAGTATTTGAAGGGGGATGAGATGGCTTGAAAGTGGCTTAGCAAGATACCAGTCAAACAATGGTGTAAGACATACTTTACCAAAAGGGCTTTGTTTGATTATCTAGTTAACAATCTAAGTGAGTCATTCAATGCCATGATCTTACCTGCTAGGGACAAGCCAATACTGTTAATGTTGGAGTGGATTAGGGTTAGGCTGATGACTAGATTGCATACTAAGAGGATTGGGATGGAGAAATATGGTGGATCAATATATCCTAATATACAAGACAAACTTGAGAAGCTAGAAATGGAATCTAAGTCTTTCTGTGCTATGCCTTCTGGTAGGTTTAAATATGATAATGATTATGAGTGACATATGGTTGATCTCACCAAGAAGGAATGTACTTGTAGGATATGAGACCTCACAGGTATCACATGCAAACATGGGGTTGCAGCTATTTATAAGAATCGTGAGCATCCTGAGGACTACCTACATAATTGCTATCTAAAGGAAGCATATCTTAATGTTTATAGTGAAATTATTCATCCAATGCCTGGCCAAGATGAGTGGATTAAAACTGGACATCTACCTCCACAACCACCACATATTATTAGACCCCTAGGAAGGCCTAAAAAGTTGAGGAGAAGAAACCCAGATGAGCCAAGGAAACCTAACAAGGTTTCTAGAATGAATAAATACATTAAATGTAGGAAGTGCAATAAAGTTTGTCATAATTCAAGATCATGTAATGCTAGTGTTACTGGTGAGACACCCTGGCAGAGAAGGCAAAGATTAAAGCAACCAAAAACTGTAAGATTTCTCATTTATATTTTTTTATATTTCAATATGTTGTTTGTCCCTGTTAGATACACTTAAATATATATATTTTTTTTGTTTGCATTGGTTGTAGGCACAAGGAGGAAGTTCTTTAGCAACTAATCAAGGAAATACATCATCACAGCCAGCAACAAGAAGTAGATCTGCATAATGATTTTCTTCCACCTAACCAACCACTCATGCACCTAAAGAGACATAGCATTCAAGGGAAACATCATCCTAGGTATTTTCTAAACCTGTTTGCTAAGATGTAATGTTTGCTAAGATGTGATATGAGTAGAGTAAGTAATTCTAGTTCTATCTTTTTGCAGCCTATAAGTGTGAGGGATTCAACATGCAGAAGTGCAGGCAAGGTTGCAGGCAGAGGTGCAGGCAGGGGCAGGGGTGTAAGCAGTAGTGCAAGCAGGGGTGCAACCAGTGGTGTAGGCAGGGGTTCAATCAGTGGTCAAGCTAGTGGTGCAGCTGTACAAAATGTTGGTGAGAAAAGTACAAGAGGAGGTAGTAGTTCAAAGCCACCAAAGCTTCCAGTTGTTGGTGGGAAAGGCAGATGGCAGTTTTTAAGAAATAATGCAGTTTTTAAGAAACAATGATGAAAGTTTTTTGTTATAGAAGGAAATAGGCTACTAGCCTTTTGTTTTATAAAAAAGAGGAACACCTTTTTTATTTTGTTAGAAAGTGGTAGACAATAGCCTCTTTTTTTGAATAGATAGATGATTTAAATTGCCTATTGCCTATGCATGTGGGTAAGGAATACATCATTATAATGTATGCAAGTGACAACTGACAATATTTGCTATGTATGCAAGTGACAATATGTATCTATGTATGGACAAAAATTTGCTATGTATGCAATTGATACTTGTTTTTATGCATGAATCAATGTTTGTCATGCATCAAAATTTACAATTTTTCTTGTCTATGGACAAATGTTTATCTTATTTTATGGACAAATGTTTTCCATGTGATAAAGATCGTTATTCAATACTTGGCCACTAATTGCTTGTCTTATTCTACAAATTCTATATTTGCAATTGTAACATACTCATAAGTCAAAACACATTTTGGCAATGAAATTAGAGCAATACGCATAACTTGAAAATAACACATAGTTCATTAAAGCATTAGGTACAAAAATTCATTGTCTTCTGGCCATCAAAATTACAAAACTTTCCCAAAACGTATTGGCAATTACTTACAACACTTTTTCACCCACAACACATTGAGTATCAATCAACTAACACCACAACACCCTACTCCTAACACAAACACTACAACAGCACAACAACTACACAGTGAGTATTCATGGCAGGCTCAATGTCTTCTTCATCTTACCAACTTAACCAAAGTACCTAAAAGACACAAGCAGCACAACAATTAAGCATCATGACACAACTGGAGCATGCATATACATTTTCTCTTTGTTTTGAGCAATCATCTCTTTCTCCCTAGCTCTTGCTTCTATTCCATGAGCCACCACTTCCCTCTCATGAGCAATTAACACAGATTTCTCAAGCTTGCTGGATTTTTCAATGATCTTTGCAGCAATTTCAGTCCCACACACACAAGTTGGTGGATCAATCCACTCAAAGTACCCATAATGTTCTTACACCTGAGAAATTAAAATTTGGGGAAAAAAAATTATGTTTAGCAAAAAAATAAATTGTGTTCATCACAGATTTATGAAAAGTAAATGGAAATTAAATGAACATTACCTACCTTATATCTGCTACACCCACGAAACCTCCTCCCAAAATTTTCGATTGTCCAAGCTGTTTTCACTACACATCTTGCCCCACAATGACACAAATACCCATTCGTGTAGTAACCAATTGATGAAGATGAAGAAATTTAACTACTGTAACATACTAAAGATCAATCCTCATTTCACACTCCAGATTTCGAAAACTATAAAACCCTAGGTCAGTAACATACCTTGATCTTGAAAAAAAGATGATGCCCAACGGTTTCTGCAACAGATAACCAGCAAAAATCCCAATGCTGCCCAAAAATCTGAGATTAGGTTGAAGATAATCGAATCGGAGCAATTTTTTGAGTTAGAACCCTAAAAATCGATTGGAATATGTTGCTTTTATACTCCACTTGTTTTTCTAATGGAATTGGGTGATGTGGATAACGCCTGCTAGCGTTTTAAACCCTAGGTGGGTAAAGTGACACTTTTTAAACCATGGGTGGGTAATGTTAAACTCGGCCAAACCATAGGGGGGTTTACTGTAATTAACCCTAAATAAATACAAGTAACTTGGAGAAAAAATAAAATAGGTGGTGAAGGGGAGAGAGAGAGAGAGAGAGAGAGAGAGAGAGAGAGAGCTCTATTGATGCTATCACAATTAGAAGAGAAAATAAAAAATAAAAAATAAACTCAATGAGCATGTTGTATTTTTTATTTAAGCTTGTTTTTAAGCTTAAAGCCACAATATGGTTGATGGGGTATGTGGAAGAATGTCCCTTTTGCTCAGGCTGGTCTGGGCTTTTATATAGGGTCTAAGGGACATCAAAGAAATTGGTTTTGTAGTAGGTCAAGGCTTTCGTGGTTGGGTTTTTGAATGTATAGGATCCTAGAGCAGTGGACCCTTTTTGAGCCATGCAAAGGTTGAACTTTATGCCATATTAAGTAGTTCAGTCAACCAAACTAGCTTTCACATGATTTTCTGGAAGCTTTGTTCCCTTATGGGCCTTTTGAATTAGAGAAATTAGGTCAAGCATCATTAAATGAGATTAGGCTATGTTTTATGGCTTTATACCTGATTTTGGGATTGTGGCAAATACAACAGCTCAAGCCTCAATGGTTGTTTAATTTCTAATTTTGTGACTTGCATGTGAGCTTACTCATGGGCTTTATGGATTTTGCATGTGTTCCAAGCTCACTTTGCAAAACCCATTTTTTTAAACCCATGTGTAAACTCAAATAGGCCCACTCTTGCTATCCAAACCACACTCCTTCAAAATTCCCCATAAAAATCACATGGGCTTGGGCCATGTGAAGTAAAAGAAATAAATAATGGACCCAAAATAATTGAGCCTCCTCAATTTTTGGGCCTTAAAAAAAAATTGATCCTTAACATTTAGCCCCCCGAACGCGAGGTCTGCTTGCGGGACACGTGTGAGTAATTGAATTTTTTTCCCGAGCCTCTTTGCTTCTCGACTTTTTGTGCATTGCCATTTTTTTTTAGACGGCCCAAAATAACTAAAATATCGTTACCACTTTGTTTTGAATTTGCTGCGACACCTTGCAGTGGTTGAAGTAGTGGGAAAAAACAGAAGAAGGTATTTCAAATTAAAAAAAGAAAAAAGAAAAAGAAAAAAAAAGAAGCTTCTCTTTCACACCTCGTTCATATCTTTCAAGAATATATTCCTTTTTTTTTAAACGTCGATCCTTACTTCATATTTTCGGCTATCATTCGTAACTCAATATTACCAAGCCTTCATCTTTTTTTTTTCGGAGAACGTTAAGGCCGAAACTTGTGTGCCTTGACTAAGGCAACTATTATTTACATACTAATCAGTAACCCGTGCAACGCACGAGAATGTTTAACATAATACTTTTTCTCTCATTTTTATTTTTTTATCTAAATATGAAAATTGATAATTATTAAAACACAATAGGTTTATATGAGTCATCCGCCGGTTTTTGAGCTCAGACGATTTATTATTATTGTGTTTATATATAGAATATATTTTAGTATTAAACATTTGTTATGATTGTGTTTGTATATATGAAACAATATATTCTTTTTATTAAAGAAAATATGATGTATCAAAATTCTAATGAAAATTTAATTATATTCAATAAGAAAATATATATTAAAATAATGAAGTGTAAAATTGTGAGATCAAAAGCTTATGTGGCAACACAATATTATAAGTCAACCAAAAGACAAAAAAGTTTTTTTAACATTATAGTATAGATTTATATCTAATATATATAGATATATATTATTTTTAAATCTAAGGGTTTGCCAACCTGATCCTATATTGGGTCCATCAGGATCGTCGTCGCGTGGAGTGTCATTTGTGATAGAATTGGGGTGTCATTCTTTTCAAAAAAAAAAAAAAATTCAAGATAGTACTATTTGAATAGGCTGAGCAAAAACCAAGCCCATTGGCAATTGGACTTAAAAGTCCGAAAGAAGCCTAAAATCTGGTTCATCTCCGAACACAGTGACAGAGGGAAGGAGTGATGGCTGGTTTGCTAGCATGGGCAGCGGACGTAGTGAAAGCCAGTGGGGCCCAAAGCAATGAAGAAGACGATCCCAATTCCATCCCATTAGTATTCACCGCAGAGCAGCAAAACTACGCTCAAGAACTCAACCGCAAAGCCGCTTCTCTCAGCCGTTCGATCCATGATCTACGCCTCAGATTGCCTCCCCCTGACATCTCCCAGCGCCTCCCTCACCTCCACGCCCATTCACTTGCTTCTAATGCCGCTCTTGCCCTCCAACTCAATTCCCACTCAGCCACACGCGAACAGGTTTCCTTCACAAATTTCTTATCTGGGTCTTTCATTTTCATTTTCATTTTCAGTTTGATTGTGCGTGCTTTTGTCGAGTTTTTTGGGTTTCTCTTATCTGGGTCTTTGATTTTGGTTGTTATTTTTGTGTATTAGGATGTTTTGGTGCGTGTTTTAATCGAATTCAGGGATTTTGTCATATGGGTTTTTTTTTTTTTTTTTTTTTGGTTTTTCTTGTATTTCAGTGATTTCATTATGTGGGTCTTTGAATTTCGATTGTGATTCCTGTGGACGTGCAAAGCCTGATTCTAATTTATTTTCTTGATGGATATGAAATTTTCTTTTATTTCTTTGATGGCTATACCACTATGTTAGTCTATTTCTGTGGTGTATATACTATATTATATATAGTTTAGTTTCAGGGGTTTGTTATGCTTTTACGCAGGTAGTTTAACTCTGATTCCTATTATTTTCGTGTAGATTTTATCTGTTTCTGGTATTAGATGGTCTTGAGGGAAATTAAATTATAGGTGATGCATTTGTATGTGATTAAATCACTCTCTCTAGTTTCACTTCAGGTTTGAGGAGATCAGCATGACTAGATAATAAATAGTTTGGATATGAAAATGTTTGAAGAAAAATAATGAACATTATGTGACTATTTTTCTTTGTGGATTATTGGCCAATATAAAGTTATCTTTAGTTGAAGCATGCATTTTTTGATCTCTACACGCTTGAAATGAAAAATTTTGTTGTTTGCTAATGGTAGAAGGAGATGGTAGCTTAATATGCGTCTTACGTAATCTGCATGAGAAATGAAAAGATCTTGTTACCATTAAGAATTTTGCTGCTTTCTCCATTTTTCTTTTCTCTTATTGTGATTTGATCTGGACAAGGCAAGTCTTTTGGGTTCTTACCATGCAAAGGAGCTCCAGTTCAAACAGAAAATCCTTCCCTCATAAGGAAAGGTGGACGGTAAGGTCGTGGGTTCATAATCTATTGGGTGGGTTGGTGCTGTCTTACTCTTACCAATCAAAAAGAAAAAAAAAAAAATTATGGGTTCTTATGTGTAATTAACTACGTTGGATGAATTTTTGGTCTAGGGGCTGATCAAATTTGTTGTCAATAGGTGATGTTTCCTTTTTCCATAATAATAGTTAGTATCAATTATGATATGCAGATGTATTTTCTTATCAGTGGAAAAAATAAATAATATTTTGAAGGGTGTGGTTTCATGGCTCTCCTCCCCCCTCCCCCTCCTTCACCTTTTCCCCTACCTCCTCCCCCACCCCATCCTTTCTTCATACCGCCTCCAATCCCCTCCACCGCCTATAACCAACCTCCATATACTATCCCCCAACGCCCACCTCCATCATCGGATAGACCTACCTTCAATCCAAATCCTCTTCCTCCCCCACATACACCATATAATCCTCCCCCACCTCCACCATATAAGCCTAAACCACCCCCACTATATAAACCTGCCCAAAATCCAGTGGCCCAGTCCCATACCCGAAACCCAATTCCCACATCCCACATACCTTTCAGAATCGATGCCAAAACCTTTTCCTTCGCTTACGAGGGGGGTCGGGTTGACCCATACCACATGAAGGAACGTAGGGGTCATTTTCGTGGTTCCTTGTGGATTGGGTACAGGGGATTGAAATGGCTACTGGATGAACTAGAGGCTATTCGTCATTCTTCGGTGATACTCAATGGATTTTTCAGGTTTTACAGGGATGGGTATAGAACTCTTGAACTGAGTTGCCTGAAAAACCGCGGTGGACGATATCTGGAATTGTGTGATTATCACAGTGGGTCACAGCAGGGTGGAATACGCGTCCCGGAAGGTAAACGAGGGGCTGGTTGGGTGTTGTTTGATCGGGAAATTCGTCAATACTTTCTGGACGAAGTGGTCGACGGCGCCGCCACACCTAGGGTGCTCCATGATGAGCGATCAAGCCGTTACATTCGCAAGCAAGTATCCCGGGATTCTCGGAATCAACGTACGGCGGATATATCGGGAGTGATTACGTTGAAACCGCCAAAAAATAATCCCAGAGATATCAGCAGAAATGGACGGGTTATTTTAGCTAAGGCGGAGCCCCGTCCGACCCGTAAAACTGATTTTAATTGGGCCCCTAGGTCCAAAACCCTTCATATCACCATTAATGAAGGGAGGCCCCGGTCCATCAAGTGGGTTGGATTGCCGGCCCATACGGATGAGCCCAAGCCCAATCCTAGGCCCAAGCTTCCCACTGAGTTACCAACCGAGCCCAAACTCCCCACCGAGTTACCCACCGAGAGATTAGAGCCCATTGACTTGGACTTATCAGAAGCCTCTGGTATCTCTAATCAGCTTCCCGAGTTGACTTCAGGCGAGGACTCCATCGCTCAAGAGCTGATCACTCTCCACCAAGGGCCATTGCCGACTATAACCGAGAATCCATCTGAGGAGTTCTCCGCCGAGGACTGCGACGAGGCGCTGGAGTTCTCTGTCGACGACGGGGAACTGATGACACCGGAACTGGAAGTGGAGGTGGTTTGTGCCTCGCCGACAAGGGAGGAACCGGACTGTCTTGTTTCGTCGATAAGGGAGGATCAGAACCTGCTTCAGATGGTTACGTATCCACCTTGTATTCCGGAACCGCCTGAGCTGGGATCGTGCTTGCTGTATTCCCCACCCGTTATGGGTGAATTGGGCATGTCTGTGATGGCAACGCAGGTGAGTGAATGGGTTGATTCCTCGAGTCCTATCTCTTGTGAGCCGTTACTCATGGTGGCCCCCTCGGAGTTTGGTTCTCCGTCTGCTCGAGTGGAGAACAGTGTGGATGCTTTACTACAACCCTCAAAATGGGTGAAAAAGCACATGAACTTATTCCGGCAAGAAATAGGGGTCTCCATTAAGGGACATGAGCGCGAATGCTTGGCTATGCTGATGAGAATTGATAAGGACAGAAAGCCAAAGATGGCTAGTAGCTGTGGAAAGAAATCGAGTACGAAAGGAGCGCGAGAGCTCAAGAACCTGGTCTCTTCAGTGAACTACGACGCCAGAGAATCCCGCCGGTCTTGAGCTCTGGTTGTGATTGGTAAGTTGGGTTAGTATGTTTTTTAATGAAGTTAAAAATATTATCATGGAATGTTCGTGGTGTGAATAATGTCCAAAAGAGAGAAGTGATCAGGCACTTTCTCCGGGACTGGCGCTGTGATGTTGTCTGTTTGCAGGAGACTAAGGTTGACTGCATGGATTCCAGGATGGTGCGTAGCCTTTGGGGTAACCAGTTTGTTGATTGGTTGGCGCTCGATGCCGTTAATACAGCGGGTGGGGTGCTCCTAATGTGGGATTCTCGTGTTGTGGAGAAAGTGGACTCGGTGGTGGGTAATTCCTCTGTATCCTGTAGCTTTAAGGGTCTTGTTGATGGTTTTGACTGGGTCTGCTCAGGTATATATGGCCCTCACTCGGATGAAGGCAGACGGGGGCTTTGGGAGGAGTTGGTAGGGGCTAGGCAGCGGCTAGCTGGTCCCTGGTGTGTTGTGGGCGATTTTAATGTTGTTCGCTGCCCAAGCGAGCGGTTGGGCTGTTCTCGTTTCTCTCCAGCCATGAATTTATTTTCAGACTGGATTGATCATCACAATCTGGTTGATCTTCCCCTCGTCGGTGGCCAGTTTACTTGGTCAAATAGCTCGACCCCCCTCTCTATGTCCAGGATTGATCGGGCTTTAGTCTCAACTGATTGGGAGGCCCACTATTCTGATGTGGTTCTAAAATTACTTCCTCGTCCTCTCTCTGATCATCATCCCATTATGGTGGAAGCGGGAGGTATGGCAATGGGTAAGAGCTCTTTCAAATTTGAAAATATGTGGTTGAAGGAGGCTGGGTTTGTCGACATGGTTCAAGAGTGGTGGGCTGCTTATGAGTTTGAAGGAACTCCAAGTTTTGTGCTTGCTAGTAAGTTGAAAGCTTTAAAGGGGGATCTCAAGAATTGGAATAGAACTGTTTTTGGGGATGTTCGTTACCAGAGACATTGCAAGATGAGTGAGTTGCTCGATTTGGATGTGAAGGAGGGTAATGGGGGCCTCTCTTCGGATGAGAAATCCTCTAGGGAAGTTCTTCGGAATGAGCTATTTCGCTTGGCTCATTTGGAGGAAACCTCCTGGAGACAGAAGTCTCGTGCTACTTGGCTGAAGGAAGGGGACAATAATACCAAATTTTTCCATTCGACAGCCAACTCTAACAGGAGACGCAACTACATTGGGGAGTTGGAGGTTGATGGCATTCGATATGAGGATAAAGAGGAGGTTAAAGCGCAAGCTCTTCAGTTCTATCAATCCTTGTATCAGGAGAACGAACCTTGGCGTCCTTTGGCTGATGGGATTACTTTTGATACTATTGGAGTTGGAGATAGGGAGATGTTAGATAGGCCTTTTGAGTTGGATGAGGTGGTCCAAGTGCTCAAGGGGATGCAAGGTGATAAAGCTCCTGGTCCGGATGGCTTCTCCATGGCTTTTTTTCAGAAGTGTTGGCAAGTGGTGGAGACGGATGTCATGGCTTATTTCGGGGAAGTGTATGAGCATTGTAAGTTTGAGAAATCCCTTAATGCTACCTTCATCTCTTTAATTCCTAAGAAGATGAACGCCACTAATATTCGGGATTTTCGCCCCATTAGTCTGATTGGGAGTATCTATAAGCTGCTTGCCAAGGTTTTGGCGAATAGATTGGCCAGGGTCTTGGATGGGGTTGTTTCAGAATCCCAGAATTCGTTTGTGGGAGGTAGGAAAACGTTGGATTCAGTTCTAATTGCTAATGAGTGTTTGGATAGTAGGCTGAAAAGTCGGATTTCAGGTCTCATATGCAAGCTTGACATTGAGAAGGCATATGATCATGTCAATTGGGCTTGTCTGTACTATATCATGGATAGAATGGGTTTTGGCAGCCGTTGGATTAAATGGATGCGGGCTTGTACTTCGACTGTTCGTTTCTCTGTTCTGGTCAATGGCTCTCCTACTGGTTTTTTTGACAGCTCCAGAGGTCTGAGACAAGGGGATCCTCTCTCCCCTATGCTTTTTCTTCTGATTATGGAGGTTCTTAGCCGGATGTTGAGGAGGACTGTAGAGGAAGGTCGAATTAAGGGTTTCCATGCTGGTAAGGATGAGATTACTGGGGTATGTATTTCGCATCTTTTGTTTGCTGATGACACCATTCTCTTTTGCGATGCTGATCCTGAACAGCTTCTGTACATCCGTATGGTTCTTACTTGCTTCGAGGCAGTTACAGGGCTTAGAGTTAATCTCTCTAAGAGTGAAATGGTCCCGGTTGGCCATGTGGATGGGTTAGACGATTTGCCAGACTTGCTATACTGCCGTATTGGGAGCCTTCCGCTCTTATATCTTGGCATGCCTTTGGGGGCTTCTTATAAGTCTGTGGATGTTTGGCATCCCATTTTGGAAAAAATTGAGCGAAGGTTGGCGGGTTGGAAGAAGCTCTATTTATCCAAAGGAGGGCGCTTAACTCTTATTAAGAGCACTTTGTCCAGCTTACCCACCTATTATCTCTCCTTGTTCACTATCCCTGTTAGTGTTGCAAAGAGAATCGAGTGTCTCCAACGGAATTTCTTGTGGGGTGGCATGGGGGATGAGCATAAGTATCACCTGGTGTCCTGGGATGTGGTTTGTTCACCTGTTGCTAATGGTGGTTTGGGAATCCGTCGGATTATTCATTGCAACCGTGCTTTGCTGGGCTCTTGGCTTTGGAGGTTTGGCACGGAAGAGTCTCATCTTTGGAGACGAGTCCTGATTGCTAAGTATGGTTTAGAGTGTGGTGGATGGATTACTACTCGTCCTCGGGGTGCTCATGGTTGTAGCCTTTGGAGGAGTATTATGATGGGGTGGAACTCCTTTTCTACTCATACTAGTTTCAAGGTGGGCTTGGGAGATAGGGTTCGGTTTTGGCAAGACTGCTGGTGCACTGTTCGCCCCTTGCAGGAGGAGTTTCCTGGGTTGTACAGCTGTTCCCGTGCTCAAAATGGGACTGTCGCTGCTATGCTTGAGTCTCATGGTGATGGGTCTTCTCGAGTTTGGAATGTGGTTTTCGAGAGGGGCTTCAATGATTGGGAAATGGCTCAGGTAGTGTCCTTCTTCTCTATTATCCAAGCTCATCTCCCTCGCAGTTTGGAGGCAGACAGGTTGAGTTGGTCTCTTAATGGTAAAGGGAGCTTTGATTCGCGTTCTTTTTATCGTGCCCTTTGCACTCCTTCTTCGGTCTCTGCGCCCTTTCCCTGGAAGAGCATCTGGAAGGTCAAGGCCCCTAGACGGGTTGCCTTCTTCCTTTGGTCAGTAGCCTGGGGTAGAATCCTTACTTGTGATAATTTGATGCGGCGTGGTCATGTGATGGTTGGTTGGTGTTGCTTGTGCCGGGCAGCTGGGGAGTCAGTGGACCACTTACTTCTTCATTGTGAAGTGGCTACGGATTTGTGGCATTGTGTTTTGCGTGCTTTTGGTGTTGCTTGGGTTCTTCCTAATCAGAGTTCAGCCCTCCTTATTGGGTGGTGGAATTGGTTTGGGAAACATTCGTCCCAGGTGTGGAATATGGTTCCTCACTGTTTGATGTGGATCTTGTGGAGGGAACGGAATTCTCGTACTTTTGAGGACATTGAGCATCCAGTGGGTCGGTTGACTGAAACTTTATTCAGTTCCTTGTTTGATTGGGCTAGCGTTTGGGGCCTCACTTCTTCTTGTTCAGTGGGGGATTTTTTAGAATCTTTAGATTTTTCTTCTACTTATTCTGATGCTACTTTGTAATTGTTGCCTCTAGAGTGCATATTTTATGCACTCTGAGTTTTTCTAATAATATTATCTCTTACCTATCAAAAAAAAAATCAATTATGATATGCAGGTACAATTCAGAGAGGTGAAACTGCAGGAAGAAAATGTTGCGTATGAAAAGGCTATATCAACTTGTGAGAATAAAATACAGGAGAAAATGCAGGAGGCGGACCTCCTGTTGAGGAAGTTAGAGGTGAGGTGTAAGATTCTACATTGAGTTTTAGATGTTGCTCTGGTCTTATTGTATCATCTTTTTTGTGCACATCCAAATGTGATTATAATTGTCTTTGTAGTAGTTTTCTGTGCATGTGATCATATCTAGGAATTTGATTTTCAATAGAAATCTATTGGGTTGAAGTTTGTCATCCACAATACCTTTTTTGATTTCTTTTACAAGCTTATGTTTTAGGTTATCTAGAATCCTTAGACAATTGGTCCTGATGACAGTTTAAAATTTAATCATTTAAAGTTTGTCTATATTGATTTATGCTTAGGAAATAGATGAGACTGAGAAGAATCTGAGAGCAGAGCAGGAAGGTACAGCAGCTGCCTTAGTTGCCAGCCAATCTGGCAGATCTAGTGAGTCAACTGTTGAATCCAAGGTGGCAGTTGAAGCTGAACCAGATACAGAAGTGTTGAAGTCTGTAATACTGGAGAAGTTAGAGAACAAGAAAAAAGAACTGGTCGGAAAAAGTGCATCCTTTCTATTGATCTTATTTTTTCTTTATAAAAATTGAAGTGTTGTTATTTTTGCTTATTTTTTGTTCAACCCTCTCAGAGTTCAATGGAAGAGATAGTTCAAGATTTGGAGAAAAAATGGACTCAAGTTCAGGATAAGGCGTTGAAGCTGCCTTCCCCAGGTTCATTTACTTTGTATGATCAGGCACATTTAGGAAATCTGGATGTCATAAATTATGAATTTGTGCTGCTGGGGAGATCAAATTCCAGAAAGGAGCTTAACGATGTTGTATTATTTATTGTAAATTTTTAGATAAAAGAAATTAAAGGGAAGCAGATTTACTATTGATGGGTTTGGAGAACCTAAGAATTTTAGATATGCGGTAGTTCCTGCTTGCAGTAAATTGCTAAGGCGTTCTGCTTAGATTTCATGAAATGTAATAGTTGAAGATTCATGTACAATCGCTATCAACTATCAAGATATGTTACTTATGTTGCTCTTGGGCTTGAGCATAAACTGCTTACCCATCAAGGACGAATGCCCATAGATTACCCGACAATTGTTTCGGCGGTTGGGGTTAGTTGCCTAAAGGTTTTATTACCTAGAGATGAGTCCAAAGGGTTTTTCTTTAGAAAGGTTCCCTACGTTATCACAAAAAAAGAAAAAAAAGAAAAGAAAAGAAGAGAATATGTTTTACTTATGCAGTAGTTGCTTATAGAATGCTATTTTGACTTCCAGCAATATCCATTGTGCAGCTCAGAGAGAGAAGATATTGGACAAACAGCTTCACAGCTTAATTGAGCAATTGCAGGCAAAACAAGTTAGTTTTATCTTCTTTTATTATATTTTACATTTCTTGCTTCTTCAAAGCTGCATTTACTATTGATCCTTTTAAATGTCATTTGAGGAGAGAGTTTCAATGTTTTCTGTTGCTTACAGGCACAAGCAGAAAACCTGGTTGGTGAAATTCATCTAAAAGAAATGGAGCTAGAAAGATTGAATGGATTATGGAGGGTTGAAAGCAGCAATGTAGATGCCAATACTGCACGGAATCGGTTTGGAAGAAGCACATATGGGAAAGGATATGGGTCGTCAGATTATATTGTTGACGCTCATCTCAAACCTCCTGGTGGCCGATCTGAAAGTCAGCAGAAATTTATGCTAATCAGGTCGGCTTTCGTGCTCTACATTTTTGCTTTGCACATATTGGTCTTCATCAAGATTTCATTATGAAGAGTAACCTGTATCAATGCTGAATCTTCATCAATATTTGTTTGAACGATAAACCTGAGTGTTTTCTCCGCTGTATCTTCATACTTGTGGTTGTAAGAAAAAATATCATGTATAAATATATTGATATAATATCTGTTTAAAGTTTATAAATAAACACTGATCTTTCTCCAAAGTCTAAGGTTTAGTGTCCTGAAGAATGTGCACATCTTGCTTGCTATACATGGTTATTGCTGGGAATGCCTACATTGTATTACAGGGTTGGAACAAGGATAAAAAGATATTTTTGCAAGCTACATTCAAAGCCTTCAGGTTCAGGCCATGGGATGGTTTTGATAGGACAATCAGATACTTCTGGGCTAATTACAAATTGGTACATCTAAAATGTGTGGTAAATGAAGCTTGTTGACAGTTTGGTACATCTAAAAGGTGAAGTTCAGTGTTTCTTATTATCAAGGAAAGAAAAACAATTATCCCAGCCATGGTATACTCTCAATTAAAAGAGTTTTCTTGATCATTAGCTGGGAAAAAGGCTTCTTGATTTCTTCTTCTCTCTCCTGCTATGTTTTTTTTTATTAAGATTTTACTCTCATTTTAATCCCAAAATTTTGGTTTTAATGTACTTGGATAAAGGGATTTTAAAATCAAATTTCTCTTTAAAGTTATAATTTGAGAATTTAAAATGTTGACTTCTTTTCTAAAAAGGAAAGAGAGGGATGAGGTTTCTCTCGTTTTTAGTATAGTGGGCTTCAATGGGAGGCCCGCATGATGGGCTATTAGCTCCATCGTAGTGCGCCCCTAGTTATTGTATCATGTAAACAAATAGTTTGAGAGTAAGTATTACACTCCACAAGATATATATATATATATATTGGCATTTCAAAATTTTAATGGAATTTAGAACTTGCCATTTTTTAAGCATCTAAATTTCCACTTCATTTGTTTTTTATAATTAAAAGAACTTTATTGAAAATCATAGAGATTACACAACAAAGCCCATAAAACTATACAAAGAGGGTGATAAGAAACCCTACAATGAGGGTAGCACAATACAAATACAGAACAAAAAAAACAAACTACAAGAAACAAACAGGAAAATAAACACAACAAAAGAAACACCCAACAACAAAACAAATGTCTGGTACGCCAGAAAGCTTGGGGTCAAGGTCCCATCCGAGCAAATAATTTGTTAACACGAGGTCGAATCGGATTGTCCATGGCATCAGATGTCATGCGATTTGGGTTTTGGGGCTCTCCAAATGGATGAGTTTTGATAAATCTAACCCCAAGTTGGGGTAAATAAGAACAGCTCAAGATGGACAAAGTCTTTAAACCTGTTGCCAACAGAACATCCATGGCCACTGAAAGATCCAAGACTTGTATTCAAAAGAGAAAGGTCACCGGAGTCTTAAGCCATCCTAAAACTTCAGCGAACACCAATTAGATCCGCACAAAAAAAGAAGGATGGAGCAGAGGTAAAGGAGGGGGGAGAAAGATGGAGGGGGGGTGTTGGTGGAGGGGGCTCACGGGTGGGTGGGGAGGGGTCACGTAGCCCAAATTGGACCACCTTCGGTCCCGATCTATGGCCCGCGCGGCCCCTGGAAAGAGAGAAGAGAGGGTCAGAGAAGGGAGGCCGACGGTTGGGGGAGAGAAAGGAAAGAGGAGGGGGGTTGGCGGCTGGTGGCTAGGCAAGGAAAAAGAAGAGGGGGCTAGGGTTTTTGCTTTTACCTTTGAGAGAGTTTTGTTTTCTTTTTGTTTGTTCATTCACTACAATATTGACTTCTAAATTTCCACTTCATATTTTATAAGAGAAGTGTCACTTTATAAGAAAATTCTACCAATATTACCATTCTTACACCGTCACTATTACTCTTCATGCTGTCACCACCATTGCTATTGCTACCATCACCAACACCATTTCGTTGTCATCAAATACATCAAATAATTTTTATCACCGCTACCATCGTCACCTCCTCAAGTCATTACCACCACCATTATAACTATTACAATAACCTAATTTTTTAATTTAAACTAACTTATTCAAAGAATTGAAGTTGAAGGGGTCCCAAAAATTTCATCATTTTGAACATTTTAAGAAAATTTTGAATTCTTTATCTGTACCGGAGTAGTTTCTCTGCCTTAGTGCCAACTGTCAAATGACACATTATTTCATTTAATGATTTTTACTAAGCATCATCCTCTGTGATGCATTATTTCATTTATGATGCATAATTCTTTGTAATTATCTTAGATTATTATATGTTCATTATCGTGAACAAGAAGTAACCTTTTTTCAATACATTACTTTTACTTATAAAAAAAAAAAAAAAAAAAAAGATTTATTTCATTTATGATGCAACTGAATTAAACTAATTGAGAGTATAGTTGAACAGTAGGATAAACCCAACAAATAGAATCTAAATTATGTCCATTAACATTCTCTCTTTTTTGATGAAGGATGTTTATACATATATGATTTGCAAGTACATGTGAAACAACCCCGTAAATGTTGAAAGTGTAGATTATACAACATCATTACTGTAGTCAAAAGAATAAATAAATAGTACAGTGACATGTATAACAATGTATGTCTAAATTCCTAGGCATGTTTCTGTAGTTTCCTTCCCAATGCCATCTGACCTTCCCTCTTCAACATATAAAGCAAGAACTCATTCCATGTATCAATAGGACCTGGCAAGCACCAGTGGACACAGTCGGCTATTGTCATATTACTATGTGGGGAGTGTCCATAATGGTTTGGATGTCCATCTGGCCGCAGCAACATAGCTTCAGTTGTGTCTAGCAATCTAAATTGCAAACCTCTATTCCTCCCTTCCTTTGTTGCAGCTCTTTGTTCCTCCATTTGAGTAAAGTACGTCTCCATAATATATTGATCCACCTTCAATTCTTCCTTGGTAAAGGGCCTTGTCCTCACACAATTCCCTCCTTTATTCCAATCCCCATTCTCAAAGTGAGCTGGAGAAAATGTCCTCAAAAATGTCACCCCCTTGTAATCTTTAAGGCCTAGAATGGTTCTGAAAGCAGTTCGAAATGCCTTCCTGTATCCGTAATAGTGTGTAAGGGCTGTGATGTTCTCTTGTTGGCACTTGTGACACCCAACAAGCTGATCATTTTCGTAGAACATCAATGGTCGAAAGAACCATTGTCCAGCTGAGATGATTACATAGTCGAATGTTGTAATCTCGGCCGCCCATGCTTCATCAACCTTGTCTAAGTAGAGGTTCATGATGCTGTTGTAGGAATGACCACTGGGGTCTGCATCTCTGGTTTTAACCAGGAATGGAGACCAGAGTGTTGCTAATGTGAAATTGTAGTCAGCATAAAACCAGCGTTTGAAATTTGTGTCTGATGTATACTTGTGAGAGATATCCTCAGGATAAACCACCTGAACGATGCAGCATATAGAAGTTATGTTGTGAGCATGAAAGCGTTCTTCAAGCAAAAGGAAAATGACAAAGTATTTCTCCAGACTAAGTTGGAGGAATCTCTTGGTTTAAATCACATGATTTATTAAATCATTTTAATAACTCACATGTGACATGAGTATTATGTATGCCATGTGACTAAAAACACATGCGATTAGTCTTTTGAGTCGTCATAAAAGGGTTGGAGAAACTTTCATCCAAACCAGTGGAGGAAAATTCTATTTGGTTTGGAGGAAATTCGCTAAATTCTATTTGGTTTGGAGGAAATTCGCTCAAGTGAGTGAGTGATTGAGCTACTTACACCAACCAAGAGGCACAATAATGATTGCATTTGATTCCTTCCCACGGAGTCACCGACGAAGGCTATTGACTTCCCTCTTACAAGCTCCAAGAACTGAGCAGCATCAAAGAGAGGTAGCTCACATTCATCTGGTTTCCACCTCCAGTTCAAGAACTCTGTATTGGGTCTCCCAAACTTCATGCAATTTTGCTGATCAATGATAAGATCACAAGTTGCATTTGTGTAATAAGGCCCTTTGGAGAATGGAACCCAGTTTCCACTAAATATATCACATTTCTTCTCAAATTCTATGCTTTTCGAAGCATTGGTATTGATCTTAGGAGAGAGCAATGGTGACTGTGAATCTTTGTTTAAGCAAAGAGGGATTATGGTGAGGAGGATCAAGGTAAGGGCTAGTAGGAGAACCTGTTTGGGGATGTTAGGTGATGTGTTATTTCCATTGGGAAGTTCAATATCATGAAACTTCATGGTGGTCCGGTGAAGTGTCAGGAAAGATACTTTGCATTCAAGTTATATATATAATGATGTGGTTTCATAATTTGTATAAACTTTGGCTTATATTATATTAATTTCATACTCTTTGAGGCTGCTATTATTTATGAGATTGGTATACCAACCAAATAAGGCATCATGATTCATAATTAATACTAACTTGTAAAGAAAAGAAGACACTTTTCTGATTAATTTTGTGACATGCGTTATTGTTTTAAAAAATCTGAAAAAATAAACAAACAAAAAAATTGCCCATGTGTATTTAATAATCAGTGCAGCATGCTATATTGAAATTTTATGAGAGGTATTTTTAAGAATGGTCTAGTTTTGCAAAGAGAGGGGAAAAAAAGCTATTTAAATGTATATGGCTCCATCCCAATTGTGTTCCATTTACTCTATATAAGACAAAAAACGATTTTAAATAAAAGAGCTAATAGAAAATACGGGATGCCAAACGAACTAGTTTATTTTGTGCTTCTATGAATCTATGTTGATAAAACCATGTCCAATACAATTGTTCTTGTTTAGTGTTTTAGAAGGTATAGAGAAATCATTCACGTTGATGAAAATTCAAAGTTTCTAAGAGTTAGAGCATCTCCAGCACTACTCTCTATTTTATCTTCACATGTAGAGAGCCATTTTTTCAACTTCACTCCAACAAACTCTCTATTTTATCTTTATTTTTATTAAAATAATATTTTTATTATTTTATTTTAACTTTTTTTTGTCTCTCCTCGTTTCTCTTTTCCTCTTCGTTTCTCCACCAAGCTGCAAACCCAACATCCAAAATCCAGCAGCTCTTCATCTGGCTCTCTATTTCCACATGTGGAGAGCCAAAATGAAGAATTGATGCTCCAACAGCTCTCCAAAGAGCTCTTCAAATTGCCAAAATACTACAGTAGCTTTTCACAAATGAAAAGCTACTGTATACTCTTCAACCGAATAAACAATTATTTTTAACCAGCCCTATTTAAGCTTATTTTTTTCTTTCTCTTTCATTTTGCCTGATTTCTTTCTCTCTCTTCCATTTTTTTTTTCCTTCTCTTCTCTGTGCTCTCCCTCTATTCTCCATAGCTCTCATCACCTTCTCTGTTCTCCATAGCTCTCCCCTCTCCTCTGTTGATTTTGTGGTGGCGTGGTGGTTGACGGTCTCAGCGTGGGCTTGGGTTTGCTCCGATCTGGGCGTGGGTTGATCTCGGCCTTCCAGCGTGGGTTTGCGCCGATCTGGGCGTGGGTTGATCTCGGCCTGGTGGTCTGTTTGCTGATTTTGATTTGGTTATTTTGGATGACTTTTGATTTTGATTTTGGTTGATTTTGGATGTTAGGTTTGTTGTTTGCAACTTGGTGGAGTGGTGGTTGTTGTTGGGTTTTGGATGTTGGGTTTGCAGCGTGGTGGAGAAACGAAGAAGAAAAGAGAAATGAGGAGAGAGAAAAAAAGTTAAAATAAAATAGTAAAAATATTATTTTAATAAAAATAAAGATAAAATAGAGAGTTTGTTGGAGTGAAGTTGAAAAAATAGCTCTCTACATGTGGAGAACTCTCTACATGTGAAGATAAAATAGAAAGAAGTGCTGGAGATGCTGTTAAGAGATAGTTTAAAAGGTTTTTATATATTTTTATTATTTTATACTTTTTTTCCAGCGTTTAATTAAATTAAAGGTTGTCAAAACATGCATAGTGGATAAGTACTTAAAAAGTCTAGCCAGATGTGCTTTCCTTTGTGATACTTTCTGCATCTTTGTCAATTTACTCTTCTTGAAGTAACAATAAAGTCCCCACCCAAAAAAAAAAACTTGCAGTGTTTTAAAAGTTTCATAAACATAAGAACGGTTTTTCCATATATCTTCTGCTTAAAGAAAATTGTGATTGACAATCAAAATTTTAAGATATTTTTCTATTAGAAGGCTTAATGTGATCCACTGTACTAAAGGTTTATAATAATTAATTTTGTATATATATATATATATATATTCATTTGATTTTTTTTATTAATATGAAGAAATAAATGTCCATCTTATTAGGATTTTAATGGAAAACAATTTGTGAAATAAATAATTGTCAACAATTAATTCCTTGATAGATTCGAATTTATAAAATAATAACTTTAAAATAGAGAAAGTCCTTTATTCCTAGTCTAGCCTTTGAACAGCTCTGTGTTTCTGTCTAAAAGGATTTATCAAGATAGATTATAGGTTAGAAGAATTCTTTCTAAATTTAATATCAACAAGACGTATTTTTCCAGTAAAATCCCTGAATCATCATAGCTGAAGCCCGAAGGTATATCTTTAATTTTAAGTTGTTTCAATCTCTTAGAAGTTAGGACAACAACAAACTACTTTTTCATCTTTAAAAGAAGAACACGTGACTTACTCAAGGTTTACTATTCTTATAATAACCTCGCAATGTTCCTATAATTAGTGTCTTCGTCGGGGTGACTTTGGTCTTGTAGGGGTATGGTCCCGTAGAAATGTCATTTGTAGTAATGTGCCAGTCATAATACAAATGACAGACATATTACTAACAAATGACATCCCCACGGGACGGTCCTGTGAAGGGACCAAAGAATTTCTAATCTCCATCTACCTTGTTTGGTTTTTGCATATATTATCTTTTCAGCAAAATAAATAAGTAAAAATTAAAATTTGGGTTGGGGTTGGGGTAATGGGCAAACCATATGCACTAGCTGATGCTAGTACAAGCCTACTAGGTAATTAGTTACATATACATGCTTTCAAAATATTGAAATGAGAAAGTTAAAACATTGTATCCATAATATTTTATCAATGTCTCATGCCATACGAAATAGAATTTTTCTTCCTTGCCCCTTACAACCACTTCAATGCAACACGCAATTCACATATTAGGTAATTATGCAACACGCAATTTACATGTTAATAGCTTCTGGCGATTGACAAGAACATACTTTAATAGGAAATGTCAGGTTGTAGATTCAACCGCAAGACTTAATTGAGTGACACCACCCAAGCTGGGTTGGTCAATAAAATATTTGATTTATACTTTTTTGTTTTCTGTGTTTTTTAACATTTTCAGCATCTGATTTGATTTAAGCATAAGGTTGGTTAGGGAGTCAATTTTTGCTAATTTTTAAAGATGGTGGTTGGAATTTTCAAGTTTATCATACTTGTACAACTAATAAAAAGAAATAATAATGGTGGATGTTCCTGTAAAAATATATAGTGGGAAGCAATGCGCGAGGCTTGTAGTTATAGCTCCCCCCACTTAAAATTCGTGATCATAATTATCGGCTTGGTTACTTATTAATCTGAGTTTGATGCAACTATTGGAGGTAGATTAATAGTTTATGATCCTTTTGAGTTTTGAGACCACTAATGTCTTGTGTGGTAAAAGGCTTAATCTAAACCACTATTTTTTTATTCTTAAAATAACGTACATTACAGATCGTGATTGTATATTTATTATTCCTTAATTTGTGTCATTAAAACACTCGTACGAGCTAGTCCCTTGTTTAATTTATAAGATGACTTATTTAGAAGACTTCTAGCGATCATTAGGTTCATCTTGAGTCACATTCTTGGAAGTAATTCGTGGGCCGGAAATGATTTGGGTTTTGATGATAGTGCGCCAAGTGCCACTGGCGTGGGTTGGGAGCAAAGTAATAGATGATTACAATGTTTTTAGATTAGGCTTATTTCAATCACATTTGACATTTCTTTTTGGTTTGAGATATAGTGTATTGTTTGTCGCATATAATCTGGGGCCTATTGGATGATGGAATTAAAAAGTTTTTATTAAGATGAGCAGCTGTCACCGGGGTAGGGAGGTAGCTGGAATGCTAGATGACAATCAACAATGAGTCATTTCAGATATATGATAATTAAGCATGAGTTATTCTTGATTCTCCATTAGTTTGTAATTTGTCTGAATGGTTAAATATACTGTTGGTCCCTAACGTTTGCTCAAGTTGCACGTTTAGTCCCTAACGTTTAAAACAAGTAGAAATGGTCCTTAATGTTTTAAAATCGTGCACCATTGGTTATTCCGTTAATCTCCGTTAATTTTGTGTATATGTGACTAACAAATTGATGACATAGCCAATATTTAATTAAGGTGTTTTTCTTTTGTCATTTACAAATAGGATATGACATGGCATATCCATTTAAAATCAAATAAAACCCATTATCCAACCTGATTATGGTTAAAAAACTCAATTACCCGAATTAAATTAAACCCTAAAATCAAACTTATTCATCTCTCTTCTGATTTCACAGTTGAAAGCAACCACATTTGGCCCACTTGGCTTCGGATAACTTTGTTGTTGGGGAATATACAACCTCACAACGAATTCAAAATCAAATGTACTGGGCGGATATGGAATGTGGAAAACGCTTGTTGAATCAATGTTTTTCCCAAACCAGGTTATTGTGATATGAAGTACTAGTTACATTTGTCAATGAATGAAGTTATAAATTTTTTACAAAAAAATTAAAATTGTCCTTCTAGAAAGCCACGCCCTCTTTCTCCATTCTTACCCATAATATAAGCCTCTGCAATTCTTTTATTCTTGGTGAAATTTCAATGACCTTAATTGCCCCTAAATTTCCCCTCTTCCGAAATACAGAAATGCAAGAGATCTGATTGGATTTCTATTATTCTTTTTGGTGAAATTTCTTATTTCTTTCCTAGACCGTTTACCCATATATTTTTTTATGAAACACTATAAAAATGGTCTGGTCAATGCCATTTCTGTTTGCTGCTTGGCCCATACCTTTACAGAGCTCTTAGTACAATTTTCTATTTGATGCAAGAGAGAGGGAGAGGGAGAAGAGAGATGCATTTGATTTTAGGGTTTCATTTAATTTGAGTAATTGGGTTTTTTTATCAGAATTGGATGAGTGGGTTTTATTTGATTTTCATATGCTAATTGTACATGTAAAATATAAAAAGCCACCTCAATTAAAATTGACCATGTCATCAATCCGTTAGCCACATATACACAAAGTTAACGGAAACTAACGGAATGATCAATGGTGCATGATTTT